>OX101789.1:23851938-23953010 GCA_944452715.1 Ophion slaviceki
GTGTGTGTGTGTGTGTGTGTGTGTGTGTGTGTGTGTGTGTGTGTGTGTGTGTGTGTGTGTGTGTGTGTGTGTGGTATATTTCAAACCTATAGTATCTATGTAATGTTGGCTATTGCCACACTTGGGTATTTTGAAGACGTTGATTGGGGAGGGGGGGAGGTAAGGTTAAGGGGTTAGGCCACAGTAACGGGTATAAAATCATGTGCGAATTTAACAATTTTTTTTCGTATGAAAAAGTGATTCACTCATAAAATTACTTACACATCCATTTGGTATGAATATCAAGCTGTTAGAATTTTTTTCGGTGTACGAAGTGGCCGGCTACCAATATTTTATTTTGTTATCTTTTGTTTTAGGCGCTCCGCGGTGTGACATTTAGCATCCACAATTTTTTACCTAGAACAAGAAACAAAAATTCTCGTCAATCTACATTAGAATACCTAGAGAGGTACGTACGGAATTCAAAAAATATTGTTTTATACAAAAGTTGTAGGTATTTCAATTGAGTTGTAGGTATTTGAATGAATTTTCAGTGAAAAATTTCGTATAAAACTGCTCATAAAATGAAAAGTTTTCGATTAATCAGAAATTCCGTACGTACTTCTCTGCGAAATGCAATTAGGAGCATTACTTTTAAATTTGAAGTAAATCGAGTGAAAATTGTTGAAGTTATTTGTCACGCCAATTGGAAGAAAGTTGTTTCGAGAAAAACGCGTTTAAAGTTTTAGGTACTCTATGGCCGTGTCAGAGATGGGCTTACGTTATACGCTCAAAGTCGGTGAAAAAAATGTTCTTGCTATAAATCGAATAGTAACTTATTCTTATGATTATAAAGTCCCGTTTTAGCGAGAAAAAAAATCGATGTTTTGAAAATTCTACTGTGGTCCTATCCCTTAATTCGCTATAAAAAAACATATTTACGATAATTTTTTTTGACGACACAGTTAATATATATATATATATATATATATACTTATTTATGTAATTAGTATATAATAAAAGAACATTTGAACAATATTTTGTAAAATTTTCATTAATAATTATGCAGAAATGAGCCATTGACAGCAACTCTTTGCAGACGCCTAAAAAAAAAGTTACATCGCGATGAACCGCCTAACTCATCACTGGATCATCTGAAAAAAAAAAACAAAAAGATTTCATTAGTTAATAAATTCCTTAAGGTAACGCTGTCAGGTTGTTCTGTTGATTTTTTAATTTTTGGTTGCACTTAGAAATCAGAATACCGATTTTTTATTTGAAAAATCGGCAATTTTGTTATTGTCAAATAAATTAAAATGATAACAAATTTAAAAAACTCGACAGCGTTACCTCGTAATTTATGTGTAGAAAGAATGTGTAAATTCTCCGACCTAAATTAAGGGGTTACGTGGGTTAGAAAATTTTTAAAAATCTATTTTAAAAAATCTTTTTATCTAATAGTACAATATGTCTAGAATATTCTCCCAAAGTTTTAAGTCAATCGGAGTAAAAGTCTAGGAGAGAGATCTTCGGGAATTTTCCCCGTTGGGAAAGACCGACGTGGAGCGACGCAGGTAATCCCATTTTTCTCAAACCACTATTTTTGAAGTCGGTGGACACGATTTCTCAGAAACTAATGCACCGAACTTATTGAAATTTTGCGCACTTCTTCAAAATACCATTGACTAGTGATTGAACGAAGGTTTTTTTCGTTTATAACTGATTTTACAAGGGTATACGTAGTGTAAATTGTACCAAAACTTGAACTATTTTGCAAACAACTCTGCCAAAAATTTAAAATACAATTTTTTTTAAAAATCCTCCGTTCAATCACTAGCTATACTTATCTACATACCAAAAAATTTGATTTTTCAAATTTCAGTTAAAGCTATCATGAGTTATCCTGACCACCACGAGGATACCTTTTTTAGGGGTCTCCAGAAACCAGGTCCTACCGGCTAAATTTCTCAAAATTTGGATGAAATTATTTTTAAATATTCTTGAAATGTTGCTCTTTTGGGTGTTTAACATTTCGAAAAAAATAATTTATAAATTAGATTTTTTTAAAGAGAAAATATGCTTTTTTTGGCTTCGAAACCCACGTAACCCCTTAAAGAAACACTAAAATTCTTTTCATGTAAAGCGATGAACAATCCACTATAGAAGTATTGAAACAATTTAATGAAGGGTTGATACGACTTTCTGTGGGGGTGGTTTTTCCCTTAAAATCGTTCTTTCGCTGATAAACCCTACGTTGATACACTAGGTCAATTTGACTCGGATACGTTTTTAGTAAAATGCTCACTTATCCAAAATTGAAATTTTTGAATAACTTTTTTACACGGTTTAGTTTTATGTTTTCCGAACTTTCCTTATGCAGACATATTAAGAAACGTTTGAAGTGTATCCTAGATTTTTTTCAGTGAAAACCGACCGAAGGGTCGTTAATGGCAGGTTAATGAAATACTTATAAAAATACAAATATATACTTATGCAAATATAAGTGTGTCAACGACGAGTTAAAAAAATACGTGTCTAATAGTTTTCAAAGCTTTATGACATATACGAGTTTCAATAAAATCGGAGACGGACACTCAAGTGATGTTCCTTGTAAGTTATGACGATTTGTGTGTCGGATCAGAAACAATTTTTTATGAAACGGTGTAAGTCGCTTCAAATTCGGACAGAAAATAGTTCGAATTTTCTATTCTACGACCGGACGATTTTTCGATATGTTCATCAATTCGTGGGTAACAAATGATCAAAGTTGTGTTTTTTTATAACGAAAATCGAATTTTCTTTCTAGAGCTTGCTATTTTCACAATGTTCAGATATTTTACAAAGTATCCGGTAATACGAAAATTGTATCATTATACTTAAAGTACATTTTTTTATTTTCCATTTCAGATCGCCCTAGTTGCCAGAAGCACCTACACCGATTGGCCATGCAGCAACGGCGGCACTTTGTTTGAATAATCATAACCGCATTGATTATCAACATTTTTCAATGAAAAAAACTCAAATTTGGCGAGAATATGTATTGATTCTGCATAAAATACCAGCCTCGTCATCCCAATATTCTCATCAGAAGAAAAATTAAAAATGAACCTGTTTTTTGGGCGTCAAGCTTATGCAGATCCGTACATATATGCGCACACCCAGAAATACGCAGACGCACGACGCTCCGTATACAATAAGCAACCCATCATCTAGACGTTATTTTACGATGTTTGTTGAGAAAAAATTAAATTTGCCTAAAGTAGCGAACCACGGAAAATATTGAAAGCGTTGCTCCTAACAACTAAATATATATTTGTTTTTTCAAATTATTTTATTTTCCATCACCGTATGTTTATAGGATTTTTGGATCTAGCTTGAATAAGTGTAATTGACGGGTTAACGATTTGTTTCGCAGTAAATCTCCTTGGTGAAGAGATATTGACACGAAGCAGTGATCAATGTCAGTTAACGTTCAGACCGACCCGTAATTTTCATTGAAGTGGGTTAAAGAGGTTTAGACTCGCCGCACATCTCACAATCAGTATATTCGGCGGAAATGTAGACTCGACGAAATTTTATTTATAAAATTGACTCTACACTTGTAACGTTCAATTCATTGTGAAATTATGAATAAATCAATTGTAAAAGTGTATTCAATAATCTCGCTTCGTATGCCCCACGATCTCACCTCTTTCCCTCTGACCTATATTTTGCGACAGCATAAGAAGGGCCCTTCTGGATCATAGGTAAATTACAGTGGCGTTTAATAAAAAGAAGTCACAATCAATTATTATGAAATAAAAAATTATGGATAAAAAATGTCGCGCAAATTTAGTAGATTTAGACATTTTTACATTTTCTCTGAAAAGTGGCGGCTACGAAACTTCTTCTGCTAGTCACATTTATATAAGTTTTATCATTAATATTTTCTTTAAACATTCGGTGACCCCCTGTTTTTATTGTCGTTACGGAATTTTTTGATTTTTATCTAGATCTAGAGTTATTTAGTAGACAAATTATTAGATAGAAATGTGACCAGTGTGTCATGTCTATAAAGCGCCGCATAAATATAAATGAGACGATTTTAACGTGGTATTCCTCTCTGGAAGCCCAATTTGACGGGTCATCAGAATGATGAATTTTTTCTAATAACAGTTGGCATAAGTTTCTCGGGTCGAAAAAATCGATTTTTTTTTCTTCGTAAATCACATCTACAACATGTGTAGAAAATGTGTGCCAAAGGATTTTTCGATATTCGAAGTAGTTCACAAGTATAAATCACATGCGCGAACTTTCAAACGAGTTTTTCTCGAAACACCATTTTTCGAAAGGGTGACCACGATATTTCAGAAGAACTGCACCGATCTTGTTCAAATTTATACAGCATCTTTAATATGTTATAAGCCAGCGATTGAACTAGGATTATCACGATTGCTTCGATAGTTTTTTTTGTACGAGCGACAAACTTAAGAAAAAATGAGTAAAAAATAGCATGTAATTTTCAAAAGTGTATAAAAAAGTCAATTTTTGTAATTTAGAATTCACTCTAGTTCAATCGCTAGCCTTAAATATGAAGATTAAAATGCCGTTTGGTTTTTTGATTTCAGATAAGCAGAACAGCCGCAATTTTGGTCACCGTCAAGCACCTCTTTTACTTGATGTCTTCCTGTCGGCCACTATAACGTTTATTCTATTATATTTTTTGACTTCAAAAAATTTGTAAAGCTTGTTTAAATGTTAATAAAGATTATGCAAAAACAATGAGATTGATTATTTCGATGCTTTGCCCGTAAAAAATTATTGAAAAAGCCGTAAAAAAACAGCCGAGAAACTAGAGGACCCCGTTAAATAAATATTACAGTTGGAATAAATTAATTTCCTCCCAGCTTGTTGTACACATATTTGTGATCACAATGTAATTTTTTCGGAAGAAAATTTTTCAAAGTGTTTGTGGTGCTGCAGATGGCGTTGCAGTCCTCCAGCGGCGAGGCCCGAAACGGCATCATCTCTACTAGACTCAAATGTAATCTGAAACGAAAACAAACAAAAAAATCTTCAAATATATCCAACTGGCTACGGGTTCACGAACCGTTTATCGAAATTTCGAAAAATACGAAAAATTACAGCTTCTCCAAAGAAAACCTCATTTTTCTCTTGAAAAACAGCATGCTGAAGTCCTTGTTATTAAGAAATGGTTCATCCAATTAAAAAATGCGATCGTGAACTGAAAATGACTACTGTTTGAACGCTAACTGTCCAAATTCAAGTCAATAGTGTGAAAGTTACTCAAGATATCAATCCCGCCGGGCCAAGATATGTAGTTTCGAGATAATCGCGTCCAAAGTTTTAGTACATATTTTACACGATCTTGTGAAATATTGTCGCCTTACCGCTAGTCAGCGATTTCGGCACCACATAAGTGTCCATCCTCATCGTCGAAATCGTGTTGCACACCTAATCTATGCAATCTGCGAGCAGTTTGGGCCTCTCTTGAGTGTTCTTGTGCTTTGATGTCCACTTTCGTTACACGTGAATCATCCTCAACTTTACACCATTCATACGCACACTGTTCCACTAAAATAGATGTAACTTCGTCAATTTTTAGAATTTGAGGGTCCGGTTGGTCTCAAAATATTCTTGAAAGTTCGCACACTAACATTATGAAGAAAAAATAACGATTTTTCAAAATTTGCAGAGAGTCATACTCTCACAAGAGTCGTAATTTTTCATTAACATTTTTTTATCTTGTTCAACTTGTTTGGTAACTCAAATTGTTAAATATTCGGGCTCGTAAAAGAAGCACCTTAAGAACTGCCAGTTCCTGAGAGCCCCCTTCAGAGTGTTGCCCACAGCTCCTCTTTCCCAATGCACCACCGTAACGTATCTGCACGAAGGCACAGGGAAACTGCATAAAACGTGGGTCGTTATGGGCGGCTATGTTTGCACTGAGTTTCAATTGTGTTCACAATTGGAAACTCGGTGAACGTGCGTACCGCTTGGTAATTGGCGCGCAGGCCAGTGTGCGGCTGAGCGGTCACCCATCCGAGTATTGCCGCACGCTCGTGCTCATTCGAAACAATGCATTGTAATAAATTAATCCTAAATGCACGAATAGTTGTGGAGAAATTACTTTTTATAGAATAGACACTAGCGAGAGCCCATCACGGGAACGGCAGACATTTTAAATATTTATAGATTTCACTCTAGGTGATGTCGGTTAAAGCTATTTGGGCAAACAGTGCTTTGCCTATGTTTCTTTCTCGATTCTCACCCCTTTCACCATCACTCTCTTTCGCTGTCTCTTGATCTCCCCCCCCCCCTCTCTCTCGCCCTCTCCCTTCAATACAGGCAACATGAAGATCTTTCTCGAGTCGTGTACAACACGTAACCCGTCGTCTACGTCTTTGTCACGTTTTGCCTTGTACACGTACTATAGCCGGGAATAGAGTTCGATGAATGTATTCTTAAGAGAGAAAGAGAGAAAGAGAAAGAGAGAGAGAGAGAGAGAGAGAGATAGAGAGAGAGAGAGGGTCTTTGGCGGAGTCGAAACGAGAACGCAAAGAGCGACTATTAGGTCGGCGAATTGTATACTTACCGCACGCATGCATACCGACGTATACTTATAGTCTTTGCATAACCGTTTGGAATGAGAAGAATAGATTTTACAGCGTTCAGGAAAGACGAATTCGCCGGCTATTGCGCAAAGACTCGACCGAAACAATTAATGAAGAACGCCACTGTGACAGGTAAAAAAATTGATTTTTTTTGCATTTTCTTAAGGGGTGAGATGCAGTCAGAGGCGTAAAAGCGAGCATTTTCAATAATTTTTTTATAGTAATTAAGTTTGTTTTACAAAAGTGGTTACACAGACTTTTTACGAGGGTGGGGTGAAAAGTTTCCGGCCTGACCAAGAAAAACGATATTTAAAAACTGTTTGTTCCCCTTTTCCAACCCACTGTTTTGACTGTTCTTTACTTTCAGGAGTGTAGTGGTGGACTCATGTCTCATCAACAGTTATGAATCGACGCAAAAATTCGTTTGGATTACGTCTATACAGCGCCAAATTGTCGGTAGCGTCGAGCGTTAGCAAACGCTCGATTGGTCGAGCGTTAGCAAACGCGTCACCCACCTTGCACACAGCTTTTCCATGTTCAAATGGTTGTGCAAAATATTTCGCACACGTTCAGCTGACATCCTACAGGTCTCAGCTATCTCATGCACTTTCAACCTGCGGTCTTCCAACACTATTTTATAGATTTTTTCAATCATCTCTGAAGTTGTGACTTCAACGGGCCGTCCTGAGCGAAGCTCGTCAGAGGTGCTCACACGACCAATTTTAAATTCAGAAACCCACTGATTAATAGTTGAATATGATGGGGATGAGTCTCCTAGTGCTGAATCCATCTCTTCTTTTATTTGTTTTGGTGTAGAACCTTTCAAATGGAAGTATTTGATGACAGCACGTTTTTCCAATTTTTCCATTTTTACGAAAACAACGGAAGCGTCTCGCGCAATATGCTCTCAAACGCAAACTAACGTAGCGATTGGGCTGAAACTGTACATAGAAGCTCGGTAGGAATGGTACTGTAGGACGCCGCTCCAAAACTAGACCTAGTGGCACCATCTCTTGGTCAGGCCGGAAACTTTTCACCCCACCCTCTTATGTTATATTTCAACTTGACTTGTACAAATTTTCAAAGAAAAATTTTGGTTATTTATAAAAATATCGCCATCTTTGTCGGATCCCCTTCGGCATATAGTGCTTTGCGGTGAGCATCATAAAATTTTACTGGATCATCTGAAATAAAAAAAAACCAAAAAAAGTCATTAGTTTAATAATAAACCTAGTCCTTAATTGAAGGGTTTTTTTTAAATTAACAAAATGGCGGCTTCCAACAGATAACTTTCGATTTTCGACCAAAAAATCGCTCGTTTATTGTTAAAAAAGATAGAAATTTTCAACAAAAATGAAAATCCTTCGATTAAGGACTAGTTTTTAATGCTATCAATAAGCACACCAAATTTTATCAAAATCGATCGAGTGATTTTTGAATTATAGTGGTCACCGCTTTGAGAAACATAATTTCGAGAAAAACGCGTTTAAAGTTTTTCGATGTGGATACGGTACTATATGTTCGTAAAATTTTGAACTCGATGGATGAAGCTAAACTTTTTAAATGTATTTTGATCCGCGGAATTCGAATATCACAATCTTTTTGCCGAAAAGTCGAGCATTCAATTGTTAAAACAATTTTTCAAAAAATTAAAGTTTTTCCGGATGAATTATTATTTTTTAAACATTTTGGGCCATTTTAAAACGAAAGTATTCGTTATAAAAATTTACTAAAGTTCATAGTTTTTGAGTAATACATTTTTAAAACTTTCTGAAAGAATTTTTCAATTTTACACTTGATTTATGTATAGAAATACTAATTAAAAAATTACTTACATCGAATCATCAATTCCTGGCCCATACAATAGGGCTTCTGCCGATGTGGAAGCTTTCAAAATATCAATTTGTTGTCTTCTTCGAAGCATTCTGTCTTCCCGAGTATTATCGTTTGCGCGTTTGTCAGCCTGCCATGAGGACCCGACGCCCCTTTACTAATTGTGGCATACCCCGGAAACTATTCATCGAATCGACTTGAAATTTTCAGGGAATATTTTCGAAACATCATACTTCAAGAAAATGTAATAAAAAAGTCGATTTTTTGAAAATTCAGACTGCATCTCACCCCTTAAACTATACATATTTACCCATGTAGGGTAAGTCCGGGATAGTTGGCCACAGTTTTTTCATGGATCTGCCAAAATAAAACTACAGACTTTTCTTAACCTATCTTCATTTGTAATTAAACTTTGAACATTCAACTTTAAGATAATTTACGAAATTAAAACAAACTCCTATCAGATCGACCTGAAAATTACAATTTTTTGAAAATCACGATTGGCTATCTCTCCCAGAGTATGATGTGATGGCCATAAGACTAGAGGTGAGAGGCCAGTTACCCAGCATAATGCTCTCGGTTTTCTTTTTGGTTTTATATTTTGATTCTTAATTTTTTTTCTTTTGGTCACATCTAGAACACATATCATCGAAATCGGCATCATATTTTTGTACCCAAAGTTGGCACATTATCCACTCAAGCCAGTCTTCAATGAGACGAGTTTCATAATAATTGTCTCTTCTTATATCATCTTTCTAAGGTCTTCCTAGGTATTGCGTAGCTCCTAGCGGCCGCACGAACCCACAATTCATCATTTTTTACAGCACCAATAGTTGCTTTCTATGATTCGTGAGTCCAGTTCCCTCGGAGAGCAATTGCTTTTCTCTCGTGCTTATTAGGCATCTAAAACAAATGTAGAAAAAATGAATTACTTGAACACATTACAACTAATACTATGGCGATCATACACCGACTGTACGTGGCCATCTCTCCTAATCTCCACACTTAAGCATTCCGTTCCAATGAATCTGTTTGAACAAAATCTGTCACACACTCGTGCGCATGAATCGCGATGAAATGATTTCCTTATCGCAACGGTCGATCCGCGGCCCCACCCCGTATCTTTCTCTCGGATTATATATATACATATATATATATATATATATATATCCGCGAATTTCTCATTCGTTTCCCCGTCCTCCGTAAGCTGGAAATTTTCGCCGGTGGAAAACCGTCGGGCGACCGTAACCCTCGCGCGCCCAGGGATCGCCCAAAGTACGTTCGAATTGTTTGCATTGTACGGATTTCCTGTTATATTAGGTATTATATTAAATTCTGAAGAGGCGAAAGGAGAGGGCGGGTTGTCCGTTGAGGGGCAGGAGAGGCGGCAAAGGGGCTTGGGTTCTGAAGAGAAACGGCGACGTAGTTGTGTATGGGGATGAGAATTCGCGGGGACGCAGCAGACGGCCCGGAGAAGGAAGAGATACTTCCTTCCGCTTGGAGCAATATGACTCGGGAACAGAATTTCATCCCCTACCTTATTTATAGTGTATATGTATATTGTACACAATAACGGCATTGTTTATTTTACAACAAATTCGCCGGGCTATACCCACGAAGAAAAAGCTCCATCACACCCTTCGCGACGGTCCTCTCCAGTGAAGAGAAAAAGAGCCTCTATTTTCACGCTTATGCCAACTTCAGTCCTCCCCACGGAAACTTCTATTTTTCTACCTTGTTTGTTTTTTTTGCCTTCATTTTTCTTCCTCTCTCGAAGAAAAAATTATTGCATTGCCCGTTCGAGCGGGCGCTAAACCGCCCCGAGAACTCGATAATATACCGCGTGCGTTGCAAGCTCTCTTTTGGAGTGTCGCCGAGAGGAGGCGCCAGTAAAATCGCACCATCGAAAGCCAACGAGACATCCTGGGTGTGCTTGCGCATGGGTTGGAGCGAGACACGACTGCAAATCGGCTGAGAGAAAAAGAGAGAGAGAGAGAGAGAGAGAGAGAGAGAGAGAGAGAGAGAGAGAGAGGGAGAGAGAGAGGCATTGCGATTATCATCGCCGCGTGAATATTTATCGTTCAAACTTTAAACATCGTTTCAACGCCAGACTCTCCTTAATGGCAGCTCCACATTATACACACACATAGTGAAATTGCTCACATGTGTGTGGCTTTCGTGCGCCTACAAATAATCATAGACTCGTGGTACTCGATACTTTCGTGCTACGTTCACATAACTATTTCGTTTTCCGCCGTTTAATTTCGAAATTTTGCGTCTCTTTGATCAACCCATTCTTGCTCGAAAGCTCATTCCAACCCATATCGATCGTCCAATTTCATCGTACTCTCGAATCACGATCGCACTGTGAAGTACAATTGAACGCACAATGATGAATCGTGTAATGTACGTCCATTGTGGACTTCAAGCTCATCAAGTACTTTGCAAATTTGTTTTTTTGTTTGATTTTTTTGTCATTTGGGGGCGTGTACAAATAACGTGACGCCAAATTCCCCAATCTCCTCCCTTCGCCCCACGTACAGGGACCGTAACGCCTGGCCTGCCCCCACGTACCAGGACCGTAACGCCTGGCTTAACCCCCCCCCCCCCCCACCGCTATTCCGTTACGTAACGAGTGCTTTGTCGTCAATAATTGCGATTTTTTTCACACACATGACTAATTATGAAAGGAATAATCATAAAAATTCGGGGTGTTTGAATCTTCTAGAATGTGGAATTCTCAGTATAATATTGTAAACGACATTTAAAATGGCGAGAAAAATCAGGAAGCGATCAATGCATGAAAAACGCCACTTCTTACTTAAAAAAAATAACTCTTGCATTTTTAAATAAGAAAAAAAATTAGAGGCATACTCTTGAGATATGATAGTTGGAGGAAAAACTTCATAGTGGGCGTTTCAAAAAAAATATTTACTTTTGACATTTCAAAAGGGCTCATATGGCAGTTAAAAAAAATCGTGAAATAACAGCAATTTATTCGCAACAGCGGCTCGAAAAGATATGATATCATAGTTACATCAGCATCAACATATATGAAAAATATTTTTAAAAAATATATGAAAAGAAAAGAAATATTAAAAAATCGTAAATGAATCAAGTTTGTCCCCCACAGCCGACACAGATGAAAACTCTGTGCTTGTCGTACATTCTAAATGGATTTATGGTTTTCCAGATATTATTGTAATGTGTTTTAAATGACGTAGACAGACTATTCTCATATTCATTCTTACATTACGTAGAGTGGTCCCACGAGGAAGGCAAAAAATATCTCTTGTTTACGAAAAAATATAACTTCAGATCACGTGGGGGTCAAAATGACCCCAGTGTTCGCCCGATATTTTTTGTATCGACTACCACGACGAAACTGCTATCGCGAATCGTCCGACCCTAATCGGTACGTATGGAGGACACTCCAAAACACCCTTCCAAGGCAGACCAGCCCCCTTGGCCGTCTACAACTTATAGTAATTTTAGTGCAACGTCGCGCATGGGGTCCCCCGTACCCCGTGTGGTCGCGAAGGGTAAAGAATCTTCAATCGGATTTGACAAATATTAAGTAAATGCACATATCGCGATTTTGCCATTACTCTCATTCAACTTCCATCTGGTCGTGTCGGGAGCTTTCCTGTGTGAATTTACAGCGGCGCGCGGAAAGCTCCGCAGCAAACGTTTCTAAGCGCTTCGTGGCGTGGTGCTGGGTTCACGGTTTTTCTCACGTTTCGGAAACGTCTCTCGAACCCTCTTCTCTCCCGATCTCTATCCCTCTCGGTCCCAACGGGCGACCTGCTATAATGTCCCTGGGACGCCACGTTTTCGAAATACATAAAGCGCGAATATATTTTCTTCTGACGTCTATATAATACGTTTGTATGAGAGAGAGAGAGAGAGAGAGAGAGAGAGAGAGAGAGAGAGTGTGTGTATGTGTGTGCGTGCGCGTGTGCATACGGTTGGGTATAAAGAAGACATACAACTTGGATTGTCATCGGGGAGTTGGGCGAAGTGAAAACTGGGCGAACGAAGGGGAAGGGGTGCGGCGCGGGGGTGCGTACTGGATTATAAATGGTGTGGAAGCCACGTGACGTACGAATACTCACGCGCGTGGGCCAACAACTTTCAGAATAAAATCGGTTCTTCAAATCTGCCGGGTATAATACGTTTTTGACGATATCACCTAGGCACTCTTTGGGGATACGAATCGTGAACGCAAGTACTTCCTCAGTACCGCTATCTTTCGAACGAGAAAATTGTACTGATTTTTTGCAAATATATATATATGTGTATGTATGTATGTATGTATGTATGTATGTATATACTAGGTAAAAGGGTATTTTTGAAGACATTCGACTTCGAAAACTGTTCTCCGTCCAATATCTTTGGATGCCATATATAGGTATATGCAGGGTGTCCCAGAACTGAATGCGTACCATGAAATGGGGGTTTGGGGGTGAAATTCTGAGTCGATTGATATAAGCATGTGTGGGTCTCAGATCAACCCCTGAATTATTGTTAATTTTTAAAGGCGGGCCAATCAGGTACGCCGGGTGAGTCGAAGTACGTCGGTGAGCGATACGCGCACTTTATTGGCCCGCCTTTGAAAATTAATAATAACTCAGAAGTTGGTCTGAGACCCTCACATGCTTGTATCAATCGACTCAAAATATCACCCCCAACTCCCTATTTCAGGGAACGCATTCAATTCTGGGACACCCTGTATGTATTGGGGGTACAAATAAGTTTTAAAGGATTTTTTGTGAAAATTGGGGTTTTATTGTGTACAAATGGTAAATTGCCTGTTGAGTCGCTCCTACCAATTCTGCAAGTTTTTCTTGGATTTGACACGAGTCTTCGTTCAATAATGCCTCTAATTGTGCATCTTCAAACGCTTGTGGCGTCATTTTTCTGCATATTTACTAAATAATTTATGGTGCAAATTTAAGTTAAAATCATAGGCTATAAAACCATCTAATGAAAAAGTTGTGTTTTTGAAATTTCAAGCTTACGCAGACCCCTTCGATTCAATTGTTTCCTACGCTCTTCGGAATTTCTACCACTAACACTTCTAAAACGAATAGTTAATAACCTGTTTCAGTTATAGTCCTCCTCAATCATTTCTATCCGCAATCCAACATCGCGAAGTGATTAAAACGTTAAGGGGCATAGTGTTTGACAATCCGCTCAGATTTTGTAAGCTGCAGGTAGTATTAGGGTATTTTATAGCATAAGGAGAGAGAGGGGTGAGGGAAAGAGAGAGAGAGAGAGAGAGAGAGAGAGAGAGAGAGGACGGGTGCATCTACCGATATTTGTCTTTCGTGCATAAGTAGATCGTTACATATGTAGTATAGCAGCGATATACGACACTTTTGAGTTAAGGGACAGACAGTTTTGCTCCTGGTACGTGTGCGAGAGTGCCACGAGAGGTCTCGTCGCACTTATCGGTCTATCCGACACATATGTATGCATACAGATATGTAGATCTCGTACGAAGATGGTACAGTAGCCCATCAACCGTCCATTTCGTGAGCCGAGAGCGAGAGAGAGATTTCAAGCTGAAACGGATGGCTCATAGGTATGGGGCTTTCCGTGCTGACCTGACCCGCGTCAATGTGCTTCAAATTTGAACTGTAATTTTTAAGAATCTTCCTTCTCCTCTCCAAGTACTTGATTCTTTGCGTATATGTGCGCGGGAGACGTTCTTTTCATTGCAAGCTTTCAATCGTATCGACTTTTCGCTGAGTTGCCGCAAGGAAAAAAGTATTGCAGATATTAATTCCTGCATCAACTTGAAATTCTGAAAATACAATTTTTATCACATAGTTTCATAGCCTGGTGCAGTTATGTGATGGTTTCATAGCCTGGTGATGACATTCTTCGCTTGCGGAAGACCTAAGTCCCGGACAGGTGATCTGAAGCAAAAAAATCAAACATATTTTTACTTTGTACAATATTGTGTATAAGTTGACCTCGAATCAAGAAGAAAAATTGAAAGATAAAAAAATTGTGAGCGATCGAAAGGAAGTTTGTTTTTCACCCAAACATTTTCGCAGTTTTTTGCTCAGTATTTTTTATTTTTCAATTTTTCTTCTTGATTTTAGGTAAACTTATACACAATATTGTACAAAGTAAAAATATGTTTGATGTTTTTGCTCCAGATCACCTGTCCGCGACTTATGACTTCTGCAAGCGAAGAATGTCATCGCCCGCGCACCGACATACGTGGCTCCTCCCACTCCCACCACCATGTTTTGTCAAACTTTAAAAAATATTTTGATGTTCAATAACGACCGCTTAGTCAACATACCAAATATCAACATTCTATATTTAATACTTTTTGCATAAAAAATTGGTGAAAAATCGAACATTTTTTGGCCCAACAAGGCAGAACCTTCCCTCAAGTTAACTTAACTTTAATTTGCAGCAAAGACTTTGTAAAAATTCCAAAAATTTACCGAGTTATGACAATTTTCGTGAAGGGTCACATCGCATGCTACGAACTTTTTCTTTTGCATTTTTTTTCGAAACTATGTTTCATGAAACGACGCAAGTGATATCTCAAAATCTATTCGTCCGATTCACTTTAAATTCGGACAAAGTATAGCTTATAATATTGTATATCGTTTTACTGGGTGATTTTTTCGTGCATTGATTCATTCATTAATTGCAAATTATTAAAGTTCCTTTTTTTTTCGAAAATCGATTTTTTTTCTACAGCTTGTCATATATGTAATTTTCAAAATTTCACAAAACTATCCCATCATACTAAAGTGTTATTATTGTTTTATAATAAAAGTACATGTTTTTCGAATCATTTCGGATTATCCTAGTAACGAGAACCACCTACACCGATTGGCCTTACAATAACCGCGGCACTTTGTTTAAATAACAATAACTTCATTCTTATCAATATTTCGCAACAAAAAGGTCAAACTTGGTAAGACTGTGGATTAATTGTCCGTAAAATCTCGAATTCGTCATCCCAACACTCTCATAAGAAAAAAATATTGAAAATCGACCCGTTTTCCAGGTTCCAAGCCTACCCCTTGACGTAATAATACACTAATTATATTTAAAAGAACCGGAAGTACTAAACGTTTTTCGTGCACCAGCGAAACATTTACCTGCACATACTTTCCGAATTTGTACGAAACGTTTCGTTTCCTTCTTCTTTCTCGTCTTTGGTGTTGTCGGATCTGTATAAATCGATCATTATCGGTTGATCAATCGTATCTCAACGTTGTCCCCCGTAGCGGGTAGCAAAGTAAACGTAATTCGGAAACCTGTGTGCCCCTCTTTCAGAATTATGAGAGAACTGACATTTGGGTCCATTTAGACGAGTTTTGGTTGAGCAGTGCCATACACGTGTAGATTGTGGGCGATGGTACAGTTCGATCGTCTCCCCCGTATATAGTTCACTCGCGTACGAGCCCTCTGCGTCCTTTCTGTGGGCTGTGGGATTCACTCCCTTCCTCACACAGGCTTCGAGAGCATCTCGCAGTCGACTCTCGACCTCGAGTACTCGAAATCTCTCTCTGTCTCTGACCCTCTCCTTCTCTCTCTCTCTCTCTCTCTCTCTCTCTCAGAATTCAGAGAGCCGCGCACGGCGGCCGTAAATCAAACACCGCGCGCGGGCCATTAGGACGCCCATAACTCGCCGATATCTCGAGGACCGCCAGCTTATTATATCCTGCATATATAATTCTTGGCGAAGTGAGCGCATCCGGCGTTAGTATGTGCGTGTATGTCCGTCTGGCGCGCGGAAGATCTCTCTCTCTCTCTCTCTCTCTCTCTCTCTCTCTCTCTCTCTCTCTCTCTCTCTCTCTCTCTCTCTCCCCTCCCTCCCTCTCTCCCTCCCTCCCTCCCTCCCTCTCTCTCTCTCTCTCTCTCTCTCTCTCTCTCTCTCTCTCTCTCTCTCTCTCTCTCCCCCTCTCTCATCCTCTCTTTGAGCTCGGTCGGTACGGCAGAACATGAGTGAGCGCGCTTTAGTGAATCCCACTTTGGGACATTCGCTCGAGCACTTCTTGCTTTCTCTGTTCCTTTCTCCCCCTCTCGCTCTCGCTCGTTCTCTCTCTTCGTCTGCTATGTGGCCCTGTGCAGAAATACGTGATTCCATGTGTAATTAGTTATCCGCGATGTTCAGGAAATTTGATGCTTTTACAAATTGACATTTCCGTGAAGTGAAACTGTTGAATGCTGATGTTCGCTGAAGTTTTCAATTTTGTTTAAATTCCTTGATTTTTGGTTATTATTCCCCGTATAGAGGCAACGGACGTTCAGAAGACGTTATAACATCTATGCAATGTTGGCTATCGGATCGTCTAGCTATTTTGTAGACAAATCATATTTTTTGTTAACGGGGCATCCCTCTCTGGAAGCCCAATTTGAAGGGTCAGAATGATGATTTTTTTTCTAGTAACACATTGGTTTTAATAAATGAATTTTTTTCCAGCATGTTGTACACATGTTTGTGGTTACAATGTAATTTTTTCGGAAGAAAATCTTTCAGCGTTCGTGGTGCTGCAGTTGGCGTTGCAGTTCTCCAGCGGCGAGGCCCGAAATGGCGGGATCTCTACCGGGCTCAAATGTAAACCGAAAAGAAAACAAAAAAAAATTCTTTAATATATCCAACTGGCTATGAGTTCACGATCCACTTTTCGAAATTTCGAAAAATACGAAAAATTACAGCTTCTCTAAAGAAAACCTCATTTTTCTCTTGAAAAACAGCATGCTGAAGTCATTGTTATTAACAAATGGTTCATCCAATTAAAAAATGCGATCGTTGACCGAAAATGACTACTGTTTGAACGCTAACTGTGCAAATTCAAGTCAATAGTGTGAAAATTACTCAAGATATCAATCCCGCCGTGTCAAGATATGTAGTTTCGAGATAATCGCTTTCAAAGTTTTGGTACATTCAGTAGCGTGCAAAAGTTTCGGGCCACCTTATTTTTCGTGGATATTGCATAGAAGTACGATGGTACGAGAAATACAAACGAGTGATGAGACTTATAATTGCCGTCGAGATGCTTGATATTAAAAACATGTGGTATAAACAGTAATATCACTCTTGAATAATTAATTATCCAACAGTTTTTATTTAATGACTGTGCAAAAGTATTGGGCCATTTACTATTGCGTATGAAAACAAAAAACAAAACATTATAAAAATAACAAAACATGGTTTAGTTTTTTTCTCTAGCGTTAATACTTCGTTGCCATGCCCTTAGTAAGTAAGTAGATAAGTAGTTTTATTCAGTGTTCTTTTGATTACATTTGGTTACAGCTTGCCTTTGGCTTTTTTTGATCAAACATGTGTGCTGAGATCCTCGGTGGTTAACAATTATTTGTCATACGACTATTTGGTGTTGTTTAAATTTTTTATATTTGTGCTTTCGGTTACGCGATTATTTGAGGTGACAAGGACGATGTGATGTGATGGGGGTTATTTACAAATGAGTGATAGTATGATTGAGCTCTCTAACGTCTCTGCTCTAATACCGAGGTTTGAGATTTTGGAATCTCGTTATTAATTCCGGTTAGGTTATTGTCATCGTCAGTTAATTGTTGCAAGTATGTAGTGAAGTTAGTCGTAGTTCTTTCTCTAAAGCTTGTTTCGCCAGGCATCTCGTAGAGGTCTTGGGTGGGAAAGCTTCGTGGCAAGTTCCCCGCTATTTTTAACATTTTTTATACGCTATTTCTAGTTCATTGAGATTATTGTCGCTGTACAGTGGATATAGGCAGCTCATTCCGTAATCTAAGATTGGTAATATGCATGCTCTAATGAGTTTGTATTTTACGTGCGTGTCAATTTTGCTGTTCCAGCCGATAATTCCGGATAGCATATATGCTATTTTTCGCGTTTTATTTATTATTGTTTTGGTGTGGCATGCCATATTCAATGTGCAGCGAAGATCTATGCCCAGGTATCGAATCCTGTCTTGGATTGGGATGTTCTCGTTGCCTATTTTGATTGGTTTTTGTCCGCGTTTTTGGCGTACTATCATGGCCTGTGTTTTGCCGGGATTACACTGGAGGCCCCATTTTTTATAGTATGCCATGACGACTTGTGTCGTCTTTTCGGTCGCTATTTTGGCGCGTTTCACGTTCGTTGAGGTGGATATTATGCATGCGTCATCGGCGTATTGTGACAGCATGCTACATGGTTCGGGGATGTCAGATATATATGCGTTGAAAATTACTGGTCCTAGTATTTAACCTTGAGGCACTCTGCATGTTTGCGTCCTTGGATCGCTCGGCTCGTTCAAGTATTTGCCCTGTATTGATCTTCCTTGCAGGTAGCTTTGTATCATTCTTATGAGTCCTGAGTCTATTTCTTTTGCCATGCCCTTAGCAGCGATTACAGCAGCACATCGTCGGGGTATAGACGCCATTAATTACGAGATGCGATCTTGTGGCATCTTTTCCCACTCATATTGCAAATGATCCCATAATTCCGTCTTGTTGGAGTGATTCTTCGTTCCAACGCGAACCTTAGGCTCTTGCCACAAATGTTCAATCGGATTTAAATCCGGTGACTGCGAGGGCCAGTCGAGAAGGCGCACTTTTCGGCTTTCAAGGAAATTCTTCACAAGACGCGAAGCATGTTTGGGATCATTATCGTGTTGAAATATCCACCCATTCGGCATATTTTTCGTTGCAAATGGGAGCATATGGTCTTGCAATATATTTCGATACATTATAGCGTCCATATTGCATTCGATTTTTATTAGCGGACCAATACCGTTATCAGAAAATGCTCCCCAAACTAACATTTCCGCCACCGTGTTCTACAGTTGGAATTTGATATCGTACATCGTGTCTGGTACCTGCTGGACGTCTTACGTACTTGCGACCATCACTTCCGAACAATTGAGATTTGGATTCGTCGGAAAAAAGAACTTTCCGCCAATTCGATACTGTCCAATGTTGACATTTTTTGGCAAAATTCAATCTAGCCTTCTTATTCTTTGTGCTAATGAGTGGTTTCTTTACACCGACGCACCCAATCAATCCCACAGCCTTCAGACGTCGGATCTATGACGCACTTTCGCGGATCTATGACGCACTTTCTTTTAAGGCGTTACCCCCACTTGTAGCGCAAAAAAAGGCCTTTTTCGTGAATTTTTTTAAAGAAAACTACAAAGCTTTTTTAATCGATCAATATACCATCTCAAAGAACACATCTTGAAGAACTTTCAGTAATTTTTTTTATTGAAAAATATTACATTGTTTAGTGGCAAATGACCGTCAATGACATAATGTTTTTATATACACGGTTTGCGGTGACCAACATTGCGGCGAAGTGGATCATCTGAAGAAAAAAATGCGGATGGATTTAGTCAAATATAAGTATAAACTAGTCTTTAATCGAAGGATTTTAAAAAATATTCATTTTTCACAAAATGGCGGACAGTCAAAGTTAATGGTTCGATTTTAACGAAAAAAACGGCCGTTTTTTGGCTATAAAACGGCCATTTTTTTCGAAAAAAAAAAATCGAACAATTAAAGACTACATTTTTATGTATTAAATAAGCCTGCAAAATTTCAAGAAGATCGGTTCATTAGTGTTCGAGTAATCTTGGTCACCGACTTCAGAAATGCCATTTTGAGAAAAACGCGTTTAAAGTTTCAATTTCAGTTTACACGAAGAAAATATTTTTTTTGTAATCTTACATAGAGTCATCTATTCCGGGCCCATACAGAAGTATGGGCCCGGATACTTATACTTCAAAAAAATGCAATAAAAAAAATCGGTTTTTTCAAAATCGCAAGTGGGGGTAACCCCTTAATGATTTTGTCCACGCGTTTTGAAGTTTTTCGTGGTCTATCACTTCGACTTTTATCACACAACGAATTTGTTGATTTATATTTCGCAATAATACGGTCTACTGTGCTTTTCCCAATAGATAAAGTATTTGCAATATCACGAGAACTCTTTTCTTTTTCAAATAGTTTTAACACAACTCCACGGGTCTCAATTTTTGTGTGTTTCGCCCTTGCGGCAGAAATAGAACTGATTTTTTCATGGTTCTTCATGTTTCGAACTGACGCGAAAGAAAAAGAGAAAGAAAGCGCGGAAGAAAACGTAAACAAACTGTGTGGCTGGAGAAGGTGAGACAGCGGCCCAATATTTTTGTACACTGACCGAACGCGTTCGACGCTGTACGCAAACCATACACTATACAAACAAAATAATACACCACGCTGTTATGCATATCATAGCGCCCTCAAATATTTGAAATGATGGGGAGGTTCAGGCATTAAATATTTTATCGAATAACTGAGAAAAAAAGGTTGGCCCGAAACTTTTGCACGTCACTGTATTTTACACGATCTTGTGAAATATTGTCGTCTTACCGCTAGTCAGCGATTCCGGCACCACATAAGTGTCCTTCTTCATAATCGAGATCGTGTTGCACACTTAATCTATGCAATCTGCCGGCAGTTCGGGCCTCGTTTGAGTGTTCTTGTGCTTTGATATTCGCTTTCGTTGCACGCGAATCATCCTTAACTTTACACCATTCATACGCATAGTGTTTCACTGAAATAGGTGTAACTTTGTCAGTTTGTAGAATTTCAGGGTCCGGTTGGTTTTAAAATGTTCCTGTAAGTTCACACTATAACAATATTTATTTTGAAAAAACGAGTTTTTGCAGTTTCCAGAGAGGAATACCCCCTTAAACGAGCCGAAATACCTTCATTCAAATGTCCTAGGATTTATCTAATGGTGATGTTAGCGCGTCTGTATAAGCTCGAGGCCTGAAAAAACAGGTCGATTTTCAATATTCTTTCCTAATGAGCGTATCCGGATGACGAGATCAGGATCTTACACATAATTAACACGTTGTCTTGCCGAGCTCGATTTTCTTTTTATCGAAAAATATTGATGACCAATAAAATATTATTATTTAAACAACGTACCGTTGCTGCATGGCCAATCGGTATAGGTGGTTCTAGCAACTAGGGTGATCTGAGTAGGAAAAAATGTATACTTGCAGTATAATAATGAAACTTGTGGATGAATAAATACTTTTTAAAAAAATCAATATTATGACAATGGGAAGTTATATAAAAAAAGTTCGATTTTGAACAAAAACACAACGTATCCATTTGTTATCAACAAATGGGTAAACATATAAAAAAGTTGTCCGCTCATACAATAGAGAATGTTGCGAACTATGCTCTGTCCGATGGTGAAGTGGATGTGACGAATAGATTTTGCGATACGACACCGTTTCATAAAACATCGTTTCGAAAAAAACGCAAAGCAGAAAAGGGCGAGCTGACCCTTTCCAAATATCGTCATAACTCCGTCAATTTTTAAAATTTTTACGGAATATTTGTTGCAAATTGAATCTAAGAGCCTATGTTGTAAGAGCTTGCCGGTAAAAAATCGTATTTTTGAAATTTCGGGGTTATGTAGACCCTTCGAGTGTAGGAGCTATAAGGCTACTATAAGTACGATCTTTGAAGTTGATTGTCGTCAAAATCACTTTTATCTATTTATAGCATATATATATACACATATATATACACAGTTGTATGCATTTGTTAGTCGACAGATGTGTCTCCTACGAATTCACACCCAAATCGATCTGATATACGCCCTTTCGACTTTGTACAATTTATATGAATGTGCACATGTATATCCACATGTATATGGGACATTATCTCTTTTCTTTTAGGAGTTATAATTTGCCAAAAATGTCGATTTCGGAAGTTTTGGAAACGTTTTAACGCTGATAACTTTTGAACTAATTAAGATATCGATAAATGTCACTATATCATATTTTTCATTTTGAAACATACTTTCGTTAAAAAATATGTACAAATGATCAATTATCAATGTCGACGTTTTTTTGCCTCTAAGGTGAAAACTATGTTTTAAAAAGATGATTGCCTTGTTTTATTTTTTTCAAGAAATTCTCTAAAATAGTGTGACTCGCTCTATGATTTTTCAGACTAGTCTCATTGTGGGCCCACTTTTCCTTGTATTTTTTTTTTCAAATTAATCATATTTTTTGAGAAGATTTTTATCATTTTGATCTCAGATAATACTAATTAATGAATTTGTGATGTCCAATTCGGCTTAGTCAGATCTGAAACGGTGTATTTTTAATGTTTGCTGAACTTTACGAATAAAAAAGAATCGTTTCTGTTGAATTCAGCACAAATTAAAAATAAGCCAATCACACAATCATTAACCCTACATTTCATGAATAAATTTGTGTACCTTCAAACTCATAACTGGGGTTCGACCGAACCCCACGCGTTTCTTGATCATAAAACCGGCCCTATGGTGATAAACAGACTTTTCCGTACGTCATTCTCTTTATCTTTTCATAACGAAGAGAATGGTGCTCGGTAAATCTAATTTTATGCACATTTAGTTCATGAAAAACCCGTTCGAAGGCTGAAAACCGGAAAAAATTAGCAAAAAATTCATTTTTTAAATAAAAATTTGTAATATTTTAACTGCTCAACCGATCTTAAAATTTCGAGCGGTGTTTTGAAGGGGATACATCAGACTATTGAAAAAATTGCTGTCACTTTATTCAGTTAATAAAGTATATTTATTTGGGACATTGAGAATGACGAAAATCCGAAAATCAAAAATTGTGTTTTAACAGTTTATTTTATTGAAAATTCGTAGAAAAAGGATATTATTTTATAAGTTTTGTCATAAATTTGTTAAATTTGTTAAAGTAAAGAAGTAGTTTAAAAAAATTCAATCGATTGCCGCACAATCGACACAAAAGATAAGGTTATGCTGGTCGCACGCGGTTCGGCGGCACTTAACGCAGTGCGAATGGCTTTTGCGATATCCGATACGGAGAGCAAATTATAACGGCGAGCCATTATCTGTAAAAATTTTAAAATTATTATTTATTATAATTTATAAATAATATATTTGTATATTTTCCTCAGATTCCGGAATGATATATACAAAATAATGATTCCAGTATAAAATACAAAATTAACTTACCGTCACGAAAGTAAAACGTTAACTCATGACTGGGGTTCGTACACACACCACACGTAATTTCAAAGCGCACAGCGTGACAACCAACGACCAAACGAAGCTCTAACCGACCTGACACTACTCTTAGACCTTCGAACTGAATTATGGTTCAGACCAATAGTCGATAATATGGCTCCTTACTTCAGGGGCGTAGTTCAAAGTACGCGTGGGGTGCGTTTGGACCCCGCTCATGAGTTCTAGGGTTAATAGCATTATTGGAGATCAAAATGATAAAAATCTTCTCAATAAAATATGATTAATTCGAAAAAAAAATAGAAGGAAAAATAAGCCCACGACGAGACTAGTCTTAAAAATCATAGCATGGGTTACTCTATTTTAGAGATTTTTTTGAAAAAAATAAAAAATGTCAATCATCTTTGAAAAAATTGGTTTTCACTTTAGAAGGAAAAAAAAACGTTGACATTGAGAGCTGATAATTTTTTCATATTTTCTAACAAAAATATGCTTCAAAGTAAAAAAAAGTTATATGTAGTGACGTTTGTCGATATCCCAATTACTTCAGGAGTTATCAGCGTTTGAACGTTTCCAAAACTTCTGAAATCGACATTTTTTGAAAAATTATCACTCCTGAAAGAGAAGAGATAACAATCTAAAAATTAGTGTGCGTATTCCTTTGATGGGGTACAATTGTACAAAAAAATAATTAGGAAAATAAAAAATGGTTTGGGTTGCGGGCTAGGTAAAATGGTGTGGAATATCCCGCCTGTGTGTGTGTGTGTGTGTGTGTGCGCGCAGTTGTATGTGGGCAGTTGTATGCGTCTGATAGTCGACGAGTATGAACGAACACCTAAATCGATGCACCATACGCCCTTTTGATCTCCTACGAGCCATATATGAAGTACAAACATGCATAATTCTCGTGTACGTATGTACGTATCTAGGATGTATGTGAGGCATTCCATGTGAATCCGGTGGACTTTTTCCCTGACCCCCGTAAATTCGATAAATTTTTTTAAATCTGATTCCATTGACTCTAAAAGACAACCTGATTTTTTTTTACATTTTTCGAAACAACCCTTAGTCAAACAAACAAAAATTCTCCAAAAAAACGCCCTGATCTAAAAATCTGAAAAAATACCCAAAAATGCGTGATTATATGTAAAAAAATTCAAGCTATCACCCGTAGTGGAAATAAGATTGTTCTGTGCTTTCTGAGCAATTAACGTTAAAAAATCCGAAAAATTCACTGCTAACTGTTCAAGGTCCATAATTGTGATTTGGTTATTAAAAATGGTCAAAAAAATTCATTGTGGGTATCAAAATATTTAAGTATCCCCCCGAAGTAAGCGGTTCTTGATTTTTTCGCATTTTTTAAACGTTAATCGCTCAGAAAGCACAGAAAAAATCATACTTCCACTGCGGGTGATAGCTTGAAAATTTTCACATATAATCACACATTTTTAGGATTTTTTTTAGATTTTTAAGTCGGGGCATTTTTTTCGGAGATTTTTTTTACTAAGGGCTGATTAAAAAATGTAAAAAAAATTCAGAGTGTCTTTTAGAGTCAATGGAATCAGATGAAAAAAAAAATATATCGAATTGACGGGGGTCAGAGGAAAAGTCCACCGGATTCTCGTGGAATACCTCATGTATATTGCACGATTCTACATTTCTCTTGCACACCCCGACTCTATCTAGCCAATAATGCACGTGCTCTCGCGAGTTTCCAATCAGCAATCGCATGGAATCGTATAATCGCACCCTCGTCTCGCTCCCCCTCTCCCTTTGGGCCCTTCCCTCCACCCTCCATCCATCCTCGCCTACCTGCAACATCATCCTCGTGTGTGCGTGTCGCGAACGCATCGGCAGAAACGCATTATGAAAGTAGGTGGATGCCCATTACTAGATCGATAATTTACAAAGCTCGTCGGGCGCTCTCCCTCAAATCGCATTAACTGCTAGACACATACCTATAATAATAGCGTAACGCGTATTTAGGATCGTATTTACGCGGATACGCGTGTATTTTCGCATTTTTTTTTGTCCCGGCGCATTGCTCGATGCGAGGACAATGCACGCGTATTATCGTTTCCGGGAAAATTAATGACACGTAGAAGTGATCAATCGTTTCGGGAGAATTACGCGCGAACGTTGCTTCCGGAAGCTTTTTTTACGAGCCGATTCAATCGATAGGTGATTTGGATGGATCGATTGGATTTATTTGTTAACGGGTTATACCTAGTTGCACGGCCAAAAAAGTCGTTTTTTACGAATTATTTTTGAAAAGGGATTTTATTTTGCGGATAAAAAAGTATTAAGACATGTAGTGGTATCTGTTAACTTCATATAAGAATTTTTTAATTTTAAAAAATATTGATCTGCACAAAAAGGGCGTCTGGCGGTGAGCACGATATCTCCGGTTTGGGTTATCTGAAATAGAAAAAGCAAAAAGATTCTATTGGTGGATAGATGAATCTCGGTATTGATCGAAGGAATAGTCGAAGTTTTGATTTTTGACAAAATGGCGGCTATGTAAAGAATTTTTTTGGATTTTCGACCGAAATTCGCGTGAAAAATTGTTCAAATAAATATAAATAATTATCGGGAATCGTATTCCTTCGATCAATACCTGAGGAATATATCTGAGAAGGTTGTGTTAGAATTTCAGACCGATCGGTCGCGCCGTTCTTGAGAAATCGTGCTCACCGACTTTGAAAAGACCGTTTTGAGAAAAACCCGTTCAAAGTTTCAAGAGTCGTTTACACATGGTTAAAAATGGGAATACACATGCGTGTATTTGGAAGAATATTTGCCGGATGGATTTGAAATTTTCAGAAAATATATACTCAAATATATGTACATTCCGAAAATGCAATAAAAAAATCGATTTTTTGAAATGTCCAACTAGGTATAACCCCTTAAACATTGTCGATTTGTTTTCTCAATTTTCTCGCATTTGGCGGAGATTTCCACAATTTTTAAGGGGGGAGATGCCTTCAGTCGAGGAAAAAATTCCACAGGTCATTTGTAATTAACAATAATCTGACGATTTTTTAGGCAATATTTTGGAATGCACAAAATTTGCCAAAAAAATCGTCAGATAATTGTTAAAAACAAATGAACTATGCAATATAAAAAAAAATCCTACGTACTTGTATAGACAATGTATTTTTCAAGATATATTCAACATTTCAAGTGAATCGGTTGAAAATTGTCTGAGTTATGTTTCCGGCCGACTCAAAAAATGCAGTTTTGAGAGAAACGCTGCACAGCCGCCATTTTGAAATTGAACGCTTCAAAAAAATGATTGTATACAGTCACTGATATGTACGATAAACACCCTTTTTTGTAATCTCGATTTAGTGTGTAGTTTTTCTGAAAAAAATCCCCAAAAAGCCTATTTTCTCGGCCTCCAGAGTGGCCTAATCCCTTAAAGGGTTACCCCCACTTGCGATTTTGAAAAAATCGATTTTTTTATTGCATTTTTTTGAAGCATAAGTATCTGGGCCCATACTTCTGTATGGGCCCGGAATAGATGACTATGTAAGTTTACGAAAAAAAAAAATTTCTTCGTGTAAACTGAAATTGAAACTTTAAACGCGTTTTTCTCAAAATGGCATTTCTGAAGTCGGTGACCAAGATTACTCGAACACTAATGAACCGATCTTCTTTAAATTTTGCAGGCTTATTTAATACATAAAAATGTAGTCTTTAATCGTTCGATTTTCATTTTCGAAAAAAATGGCCGTTTTATAGCCAAAAAACGGCCGTTTTTTTCGTTAAAATCGAACCATTAACTTTGACTGTCCGCCATTTTGTGAAAAATGAATATTTTTTAAAATCCTTCGATTAAAAACTAGTTTATACTTATATTTGACTAAATCCATCCGCATTTTTTTTTCAGATGATCCACTTCGCCGCAATGTTGGTCACCGCAAACCGTGTATATAAAAACATTATTTCATTGACGGCCATTTGCCACTAAACAATGTAATATTTTTCAATAAAAAAATTACTGAAAGTTCTTCAAGATGTGTTCTTTAAGATGGGATATTGATCGATTAAAAAAGTTTTGTAGTTTTCTTTAAAAAAATTCATGAAAAAGGCCTTTTTTGCGCTACAAGTGGGGGTAACGCCTTAATCGTTTTTGAGTATACTTGAGGTAATGCAGTTTTGAGAAAAACGCGTTTGAAGTTCACGCCCGCTCCGAATCCGAGAGGTGAGGCACACCGTTGACGGGCTGTAACGTTTGAAGTTTTCCGAATTTCGCTTTGAAACTTTAGGAAAATATTCTACACATATACTTCTATCGTTTAAAGAAAGAAAATGAAATCGAATTTTTTATCGTTGCAAATGCATATCCCCCCTTAAAGTCCCAAGTTATAAAACTATACAATACAAAAAATCGTACTGTTAAAATTTCACGTTTATGCAGACCCCTTAATGCCAAAAGCTGAAAAACGAGTATCGGTAAATCTGTTCGTCCCTCACGCAGGAGTAATACGATAATAGTAAAAGTTACTCTCCAAGTTGTTTTGGCCATTTGTAAATTTGTTATCTCTCCAAACAAACGATACTCGAGAGGCCGCGGACTTGTCGTTGAAAGATTCAAGCCCGCTGTTCCGGCGTTGTACAAGCAACTTTTCGAACGCCCGCTTTCGCAACATTCTCTGAAAAGCCTCTTTTTTTTCTTCTCTCCGCAACTTTCGACCATATGGGCTTCGCGTGTGACGTTCCCACATCATCCCGTCATTATGCAACTCCCAGTCTTTTCCTCCCTCATCCAAAATAGAACGTCGGCAAATACAGACGAAACTTCGCGTACGCATACAGGGTGCCCGAATTGTAATCTGAGGTAAAACATCTCCCAAGCGTGCGCCACTCACTGTTTTGAAGCACATTTGAAATTATTTTTGAAATTTTAAAGCTACGTTTATTGTTTATATTTTTTTTAAATCGCTTTACCAATCCAGCCAAATATGTAATTGGTAATGCCGGAGGCAAATTTTCGTACCCGAGTCGAAATTTTCGAGCCGCGTTCAACCCACAAAATGATGGCGAGCAGAAATCGGCGTGAGCGGGTTATTGGGTATCTAAAGGAGGGTACAATGTTTGAAAGTACCATGCGTTAGAGCCTCCGATGAACCTCCGGAATGGCAGAAAGTAGACTTTTTGACTCAAAGGAGGTCAGGGAGGGTCACAATTGAACCTACGGAACCTCAGGTGGGCCTACTTCGAGCGCTCCCGCAGAACCTACTGCCCCCCCTTTCGGCCTACTGTACACGGCTAAACAAAAAAATTAATTTATATAGAATCTATTTAAATAAAATAGGTTTTTTCCTTGTCTCCCAGCCTACTACGATCATATTTCTTTCAAATATATTTATATATGTTAATAAAGATGAGATTCAAATTAATCTTCATTTGCTTACAATGTACACTGTAAAGCTTAGTGTACTATATGCAAAAAATATTTCATAAATCGAAAATAAAATGAACGCATTATTTGAGAGCTTTACTACAAGGATTTTTCATCGTAATTCGTCATTCCCTGGCCTTTGGAAATGATTTTTTTCGAAGAAAATATTTGCCCTATATGCGATTTGAACCTAGTCCTACCTACTCATAACTACGCGCCGCTGCCCCTATGCTACCGAGTGCTTATAACATTTTGGTCGCTGATATGGCATAAGAGACCAAATGAATACCTCCAACTATTTGTTGTATCACATAAGCAATAGATTTTTCAAACACACAGACACACACACACACGCGCGCGCGCGCGCGCGCGTGTGTGTGTGTGTGTGTGTATATGTATATGTTTATTTATAGAAAATCAATCTATTTAATATCGTCCAATAACTGCATATTTTATTTGATTCTAATCAATCTGTGATTCGGTTTCATCAGTTTAACATTTTCATCTGTTCAAAAAAACAATTTAGTCGAGTTCACTGAATGGATCTAGTTATTTTTTTTTAATTTACCTTAAATAAAATATTTGTAGAGTTAAGCATTTTTCTATTTGATTGAACTAATGGTCCATCTTTATTGTAACACTCATATCAAAGGGGCGGGGGTTAGTGAAGGTGGAGAGAGAGGAATTATATATATATATATATATATATATATATATATATATATATATATATATATATATATATATAAAATAGGCGGGGGGTAGTGAATTCCTCTCTCTCCACCTTCACTACCCCCCGCCCCCTTGATATGAGTGTTGCAATAAAGATGGACCATTAGTTCAATCAAATAGAAAAATGCTTAACTCTACAAATATTCTATTTAAGGTAAATTTAAAAAAAATAACTAGATCCATTCAGTGAACTTGACTAAATTGTTTTTTTGAACAGATGAAAATGTTAAACTGATGAAACCGAATTACAGATTTATTAGGATCAAATAAAATATGTAGTTATTGGACGGTATTAAATAGATTGATTTTCTATAAATAAACATTTTTAAAATTAATCATTTTAATAATGGAATGCAATAGGAAAAATTTGGTTCTATGAAAAATCTAGTTAATACAAATTTTAAAAAAATCAAATAGACGCGGTTAGTTAATATCATAATATTTAGCGGGAAAAAATAAAAATATGCTTCATACATACACGTGGAAATATTTTTTAAATTTTCGACGTGCTAAAAACGAAAACAAGGAAAAATCAAACATCTTATTTGAAATCGACGGTAATCGGCCGTCGCCATTTATCAACTGATTATTGAATAAACAAAAAAAAACAAAACGAACAAAAACAAAAAGAAAAAATCGAATGAGGTTGAATTCTAAACCGACAATTTCAATCCTTCAGAACATGAAATAGACTATAATTAACACCCTATCGTTCCATATAGAAATCAACATTATATGTTATTTAGATATACACTGCCAGCTAAAAGTTTTCGGACACTCCACATAATCGCAAAACTTTTGAGCGCTGGATAATTGCCAAATAATGTTAGAGTAATATAATTCATTTCATTTATTATTTCACGAAGATACTATAAAGATCTATATGATTAAGTCATTTCACAGAGCTTTATAGTATCTTCGTAAAATAATTATTATTCTACCATAAGTTTGCAATGATCCAAAGTGATATTGAGTTTTGCAGTTATCTGAAGTGTCCGAATACTTTTGACTGGTAGTGTATATTCGAATATATTAACGCAACCACATATTTCGAGTATTATATATATATATATATATATATATATATATATATATATATATATATATATATATATATATATATATATAAAGTATTATATAATATATACCGTCGCTTAAATGTTTGGATACACCAGTCGATATTTCTTGCTGCACTAAAAGTCACATAGCTGCGTAAAAAAAAGATAACCAAATTTACCGAACCGAGTTTTGACGGGAATAAATTCAGCTGTATATTGCTTTTCTGAAATATTTTTTTATCATTTTCTTTTCGACCCGGTACGCACTTTTATACGTGACTGATTTTCGGCTTTTTTTCGACCATCAAGAATTGAACGCATGACTTATGGAAAAAAAAATTGTTACGTTTATCCATGATGAACTTAAACGGGGTAGTAGGAACTTCATTTGCGTTTTTTATAAAGTTTTGTACGATTTTTTTCGCAATGTTATTTCATTTTTGCTAAAAAGACTAATTCTAGATAATGCAATGTAACTCAAGAACTAGAGGGCTTAAGAAGAAATGTCAAGAACGAAAAACGTCGCGTAAGCTTACTGAACCTACTGGGTAGACTGGCATTTTTTAAAGAATTTTCCTGTGAGATTTTTTCTCACAGGAAAATGCCTATTAATCCGATAGAATTGGAGTAAGACTGTATACACAAGCATTCTTTTATCAATTGCCTATAAAATAATAATAAATCGACATTGAGCAAATTTGATTGTTTTCGCATATTAATATTGGACTATTAATTTGATAAGGGGACGATGTATTTTTATTAATTTCGTATTATTTTCGTCATCGAACGGGTTACCGATCAGGTCACAATGGAATGATGATGGAGGAGATATCGAATTTGGGCCGAAAGCAGGTTAGGTGGGGTCGAGGCAACAGTTTGAGGTTGAAAGCAGGTTAAGGAGGCCTGTGCTCTGCACGTTTCACTGAAACTGGGGGTCGAGAGAAGGTTTCGGAGGTCTAACAGAGGCTACCCTGGGCCAAGAGGAGGTCTCTTCATGGCACTGAACTCGACAAATGAGGTTTCGTAGGTTCAACGGAGGCTGGCGGCTTATGTATTACAAAAGAAATGGGTCCTGCGAGGGTTCAGAGGAGGCTAAAAATTTCGACTCGGGATATTTTTGATTAATTGTTTTTCGTCAAAATGGCGCATCTCTTAAACAAAAAGTATAAAAATCCTGGAGAAAATCCTCAGAAAATTGTTTATAAAAAAGAAACTATGCAATATAATAAAAAAATTCTACGTAGTGCCTTATAAATGTAATTCTAAAGATACAGTTAAAATTTCAAGTGAATCGATTGAAATGTGTTTGATTTATGAGTCCGGCTGACTTTAAAAATGTATTTTAGATAAACGCGTTTAAAGTTAGTAAAAAATCATTACGTGAATAATGTTTCAATACCTTTAATCTGCGATGCTTGCGCTAGAAATCGAAAATCGAGTAATTAGAGATTTTTCACACAATAATCTTTTCAAATATAATTTTATCGGTACTGTACCTTCGATCTTTAACAAAAAATCGATATTTGGAAAATCCTAGAGTGGCCTAAGCGCTTAACAATAATGATGACATTTTTCCTTGAAAAATCGATTTTTTTATGATTGAAACACGAAAGCAAAAAAAACTCGGTCAAGTCTTAGCTAATATTATGTATATTAGGAAAAAAAAACTATGTTTTTTCTGATCAACCAGGTGGACAAAATCAAGTACACCGTTGAGCCCTTCATGTTCACAGGTCCTTCATGATATTGTTTATAACTTCTTTAATTACGCATATTTTTTTACAAAATTTGGTATACAACTTTGTCAATGTACATATATATCCGAACGATGTTTCAATGATTTGACTTATTCCTTCAAAATAGATTTTTTTAAATGACCCTGACTTTCGGGTCGTCACAATAGCCTAACTCCTTAACAGATGTTCGTGTACAATGGAGTGAAAATACATTCCAGTATACTGAAAAAAATTAATCCAAGTTACTGACCTTTAAACTGTATTATTATTCAATCTTTAAAAATTATGACTTTTTAAAGATCGAAATTAAAAAACAATCGTCTAATTTATACGGCACTCTATCTAGATGACATTCTGGCCACATTTCTATCTGATAATCTATATACTATATAACTCTAGATGTTTGATATAAGCTGATCTATGCATGTACAAAATTCTGAACATTCTGTAATTACAATAAAAACAGGTGCTCACCGAATGGTTCAAGAAAATGTTGATGATAAAACTTAGAAAAACGTGACTAGCAGAAGTATTTCCGTAACCGCAACTTTTCAGAGAAAATGCACAAATTTCTAAATCTACCAACTTTATGCGATATTTTTTTATTCCAGTTTATCCGTGGGTGTAATAATAGATTGTATCACTATTTTCTATCAGGCGCCACTGTGCGTCACTAATGATTCAAAAGGGTTGTGTTTATTTCCAAAAAATATGGCCCTCCGGGAAAGGGATGCCTCAAGGGAGGACGCCAATGAGAAATTTTCGAAAAATCGTTTTTTTTCGAAACACTTTTGAAAAATCCTTTGAACCTTCAAAACATGATGCATATTTGTTTATAGCCGGAAAAACAGTTTTCAAGTTGTTTTCGAGCTATTTTTGAGGGGAGTCTCCGAGCGCTGAAAAGCGACTTCGGCATTGCCACCGCTGCTAGACGCAGTTCTTTTGTAAGTTTTGGGAAAAATCTTTTAATCTTTGGAGAAAAAGTCACCGATTAAAAATAGTTTTATTTTCTACCAATAGGTGACATTACATTTCGGGAAAAAATGTCATAAGCTGTAGCGTTTATAAAACCGTTGACTTCAAACACGATTTTTTCAAAACCACGTTTTTAAAATCGGCACCCAGCATAACTCGAACAATTCTCGTCCAATCGACTTGAAATTTGAACTGTAGCTTCTTAGATTGCTTCAACAGTCAAGTACGGGCGCTTTTTTCGATCAATTGAAAATTGTAAAAAATATATCACTTTTTATACGAAAATTATTGTCGAAAAAAAAACTTTTTTTCAAACTAGTCTCAATTTTTAATAATTTTTTATATTCTCCTCGTACTTGACTGCTAAAACTAACATAATTAACGAAAATATTTCACTCTTAGTTCCAGGATTAAATTTCCGACAGTTCTACTGCGTGCCGCGGAGAGGGTTGGCTGAAAACCAGTGGTGCTACATATAGTAGTGTGACTCGTGCGCCGCCATTTTGTATTATTTTGAAAAATACATTTTTCTTTAGATATTTCAATAAATACATAATAAAGTCTAAAAGTTCTTTTGACCATGTATTTGATTTATTATTTGAAAAAAATCCAAAGAAAACGGTCGAAAATGGGCGGTTACAGTGGCAGCTACAGTCCTGCCTTAAATTATTTCACGGTGATTTCGAAGACTTTGCCGTCTCCATAATCATGAATATAAGGACAACAGAATATGACAATCGTCGAAGTCAAACGTCATTGAAAATGAACTTTCCTCATTTATTATGTGTGTATATATATATATATACATAATTAATGAGGAAAGTTCATTTTAAAGACATTTGACTTCGACGATTGTCATATTCTGTTGCCCTTATGCTCATGATAATGGAGACTACAAAGTCTTCCAGGCAGGACTGTAGCTGCCACTGTAACCGCCCATTTTCGACCGTTTTCTTTGGATTTTTTTTCCAATAATAAATATATATATATATATATATATATATATATATATATAGTTTCTCGTATATGTATTTACATATACGAGAAACACTGCCTTGTCTGATCTTTACCGGCTGCAAGTACTGCTCTACTTTTGGGACACATGAACGTTCTCTTCTTTGCGTGTTCTTCTTGGAATCCGAGATGGACTACAACACGTGTGCTGCCTTTCGATGTGACACATAACCTGAAATATTCGCTATGGCGCTTATATACACACACACATGCACACACACACACAGACACACACACACACGCACACACACACACACACACACACACACACACACACACACACACACACACACACACACACACACACACACACACACATTTATATGTATGTGTGTGTGTGTATGCACACGCACATATATAAATGTGTGTGTGTGTGTGTGTGCACTGACAAAAACAAACGAAGAGTTGTCTCGTTTGAGCTATCGGGGAGACCTCATGAGTTAAAGGCACAAGAGTGACAAGTTTCCAGTCGCGAGCTTCCGGTGTCAAACAAAATCCGAGCACGTTGCGTTACTGCAGCCATCTGACTCTCGTCTTGACCTCGATTTCCCCCGGTTGGAAATAATTGTGAGCATACCGCCGATCGGTTTCTCGAATAACCTTTATTTTTTACAGCCAGTTTCGCGTTCCCATAAACGTGAAACCAAACAAATGACAATAATGGCCCAGTTCATTGGAGAAACGAGTTCAGATGCAATTTCTGTTAAGGAATTTCGGGACATTTGCTGTAGTGTTACCATTTGATTCAAATTTATACAGTAAGCTCTTTGTCATGTACTGAAAGCACCCTCCATATTTTTAATCGATCGTCTACGCCGTTTCTATAAAATTTACAGTTGAAAAAAAACACTGATTCCATTTTTTTCAATTTACAATTGAAAAGAAAACCGATGCGTACGCTCGTCGCTGAATTGCAGTTTTAGTCACGAAAAGTGTGTACACGTGTTTACAATGTCATGGAAAACTGTCAAATCACTCACAAGGAACATCACTTAAGTGTCCACCTCCGATTTTGTTAAAACTCATGTATGTGATAAAGCATTGAAAACTATTAGACATGGATTTTTTTCATCTGCGGGGAATCGTTTTTAAGGGGGAAACGACCCCCCAAAGAAAGGCGTGTCACCCCTTAAGGTAGGACGAGCGCGCAATCTTGATTTGTATAGATTTTGTTCAAATTTTAACCAGACATTGTTCATATTATTATGCATGTTTGAGTGAAATTTCAGAACAGTCGACTATTTAGATTGGGAGATAATGGGTTCTAAATTGGCAACTTTGAACACTGCAGGGTCTACATGGATATTTAGACAGAAAAATTTTCCGTAAAAAATGTTTGTCCCCTATAACAAGAAGACATATGGCAACACCGCAGAACAGTATTGTTCAATATTTCGAGAAAAAAATAATTATCGCGTTCCTAGAGTAAAAAATTTTGTCATAAAAAATATTTGCATTATAAATATTGATATTTTATATTGTTTATGTTATCTTCATTAACAAATAGAAGTGATGGTTCATTCACAATTAATTAAAAACTTTGTTCGATTAAAAATTACTTGAAAATAAAAATTTGTGTTGCAGTATTATTTTAAACATGCGGCGCAAACTCACGTCATTTTATGCGTGGAACGATGCGGTGTTGCCATATGTCTTGTCATTATAGGGGACAAATATTTTTTACGGAAAATTATTCTGTTTAAATTTCAATGCAGACCCTGCAGTGTTCAAAGTTGCAATTTTAAACCCCATTATCTTCCAATCTAAATCGTCGACTGTTCTGAAATTTCACTCAAACATGCATAATGATATGATCAATGTCTGGTTAAAATTTGAACAAAATCCATCGAAATCAAGATTGCGCGCTCGTACTACCTCAAATGATTTTTTTTCAATTCTATAGTGGATTTTTCATCGCTTTACATTAGAAGAATTTTGGTTTTGTTTCATTCAAATCGGTCGACTGCTTGTGGGTGAAACAGCAAAACCACCCCTCGGCAGGCCTTTCTTTGACGGGTGGTTTCCCCCCTTAAGACCGTTTTTCCGCAGATAAACAAATACGCGTTTAATAGTTTTCAATGTTTTATCAAATATATGAGTTTCAAGACAATCGACGGCAGACACTTAAGTGATGTTCCTTGTCAGTACATTATGACAATTTCGTCATCAGCGTCATAATGTTAAATGCCCTGTGTTAAAAAGTTTTTTTTTCGATTGTAAATTTTATAGAAACGGTGTAGATGATCGATTTTAAATGTCGAGGGTGCATTCAGTAAATGACCCAGAATTTACCGTATGAATTTGAATCAAATGGTCATGTTTGTCAATTATCCCGAAACTCCTTAAGGGGGGAGATACCTTTAGGCGAGGAAAAAATTGCTGATTTTCATAATTTTTTTTTAGAAGAAAATATTTCTTCACCATTTTCGAGACTTAGGGTAAGTTTTATTACTACTTTTGATCGTTACGTAGTATTTTCATTAATCTTTAAAAATGGCCGAGGCTTGATTTGGTCTCCCAAGCGCGTTGCGGCGGATGTCGTCAGACGGCGTGACACGTAGCACCAGCGGGATTAACATGAAAAAAACCAACGCAGATTCTTCTTTCATTAAGGAAGGAGCCTGAATTAGAAGGTCCAAAAAAAGCGTGTTTTCGGAATTTTTTTTTAGAAGGGAAAGCAACAATTGAGCCCAGTAAACATTGAGGTATCTTTTCACATATATTTAAAATGTATGAAAAAAATAATATAAGAAAAAGCTGAAAAAATCGTGAAATTATAACTTTTATCAGGTTTGAAAAAAAGTGTTTAAAAAAACAGTTTAACTTGCTATAAAAATGATTTAAAAAGACTTTTTCAACGAATTTTTAATTCACCTAGAAAAGATTTTCATACTGAAGAAAATAAATGTTGGTTTGATTCAATAGGTCGTTTAGTTTTTTTTTCTATCACACCCACCATTTTAGAAAAATCGTGAAAATGAAAACTGGAGAAAACGCGCTTCAACGTTTTCAATAGGAGAAAATATCAATATAAATTTTGTTGAAACTTCATTGATAAATCGCTTCTTTGCTTTTGGCGCCTAGGATCTTCGAAAATATGTACAATTGGCCTTTGTAACTTTGCAAATATATTCTTGGATAGTTTATCTATCGATTTAAACCAGTGTTTGTCAACCTTTTTTATAAGGCGGCACACTTGAATCTCTGTAAAATTCTTACGGCGAGACTTCGTATTGGACTTCGCCCCGCGGCGACCGCCCCGCGAAACGACACTCGTCACGATCGGTGCCCGGGTATTATCACGTGATACATACATCCGCCTATTTTTTGGCGGCACACAAGAAATACACTCACGGCACACCAGTGTGCCGCGGCACACCGGTTGAAATTCACTGATTTAAACAATAAAGAAAAAAACGATTTTTCGGACCTTTGAATTCAGGCTCCCGTCTTAACACTCATACGCAGAATATGAACAAAAAAAAAAGTGAGAAATGTTGAAAATCGATGAAATGGTACGCTTTGAAACAAAAAGGATTGAATCTTCTGTGAAAAATGACTGCATTTTGCAATTAAAAAAATTCTTTTTTTTTCAAAAACATTAGGGGGTCATGCTTCAATGAGGTTGGATAGATTTATATCGAATTTTTATCAGAATCGGTCCATTCGTTTTTCAGCTATATGTCACGCCAGTTTCGAAAATGCAGTTCAGAAAACCGCGCCATACCTACGCCATTTTTGAAGATTAATTAAAGAAAATACCACATAACGGTGAAAAGTAGTAATAAAACAGACCTTAAGGCGAGAAATCGCTTTAAAATTTTCAAAAAATCGATTTTTTTACATATTTCGAAAGTATGATACCCAAAGAATATACTGACCAAAGGAAAAGTTGAAATATTGAACATTTGCGGAGTTATCGCATATAGTCCAGAGCGCGGGGACAGCATGCGGTCAGGTAGCGAGTCACATGTTGAAACTTTAAACGGGATTATCTCGAAACTACTTTTTCAAAAACTGCTCGTGTTGTAGCTCAAAAAGTTATCAACCGATTTGGATGAAATTTTGGGAGGTTAGTCTCAGTAATATTATCGGAAGGATATATCTAAAGTTTAAAAGGCAGCGTGTAAATAAATAATTTTTGTGGGGTCAAATATGTCGAAAAAATGATCGAAAATTCGAACTTTGGAGTAAAAAGGCTCGCAAATTTTCAATTTTGCACTTTTTCATCATTTTTTAGGGCTATCCTTCCCCTTAATATGTCAGTAAACGAATGGCACTTGTTAAGTCTTTTTCAGATCAACAGAAAAAGAGTGACAGCTGCAGCACTTTTCGATGTCGCGGAAAACAGGCACCCGAAGACCCTTAATAACGCCGCCATTTTGTTGGTCATCCAAAAAAAAAAATCGTGTTAAACTTGACACTTATAATAAACTGTCCAATGTCCAAACTTCAAAAAGACCAGATTATTTTATCCCCTCTAAAAAAATTCCCGAAAAATACCTATTTTTCACGCTTCTAAAGGGTTTTCTCGCCTTGAGTGTCATAAAAGGTGAAGAAAACTTATTTTTAAAAAATCACGAAAAACAGCAAATTTTTTCCTCACCTAAAGTCCCCCCCCCCCCCTTAAGTGGAATATTTTTTTGGACACGAGGATAGGAAGTTGTATACGCGTTCCAAGTATGTACTTTCCGCATGTACATATATATATATATATATATATATATATATACATGGCGATACATGTGGGTATACTTCGAGTCGCGAAATACAAAACGCGTGGGTATGAATTTCTGGCAGCAGTGCCGACTTGAAGTCAGTTCGTTTGCTTCTGAAAACAGACGCCTCATAACCGATATCCCGGAAGCGCAAGATCTCGTTGTGCATTTTTGTTCTTCGCGGCTCGTTTGACTCCCGAAGGTTACGCGCATATCGGCCAACAATCGTCGCCAAAAACGTCGAGCTTTGTCGCTCGCTGATTTAATTAATTTCATAAATAAGAATATATACTTCTCATCCGCACAAAAATTACAATTTTCACAAATAAACAAAAACAAATATTCCTTCCGGCTATTTTAATCGAATTTCATCAATTTTCCCAATTCACCTTTTCCGTTCGTCCCTTTCGAGAAGCTGCAAAATATTGAAATACGACAATATTTCTGTATCAGTCGCTCATTTCGTTCATCGGAGGATCGAATTAAAATAATTGCACCATAGTCCATAATCGCGACGGACAGACTCGAACGCAAATAATTTACTTTAACCTTATTTGCATACAATTTAGCTGCGCAGTTCTGTCGCAATATAACGTGCTACCCGACCGAAACGTTATCTATACGCGACGGTCCAATGAATTTTATTAATTATTCAAATTTTTCGTCGAAGGGGTGATTTACTGCGGACCTTACCCGCGTCTGCACTCGAATCTCAACGACGGCGAGAAACTTTATGCCGAGTCAGCGATTTAAAAAAAAATGGTTTCAGCGATCGAGAGAGCGATGCGAATGAAGGGGGAATGAATCTGTACGTAACACGTTGCGTACAGATCGGAATAATAAATGCTCAGAATGATACTCTTCCAAATTTGTGTTAAGTTTGCGTTGATGTGAGGGAGGAGAGAGAAAAGTAAGAGAAACACTACCTGAATGGCTGTGAATTGGTTGAGTAAAGCAAGCACCCTGTATTTTTTCCGGAGATTAGGCATAAATGAGAAGAAAATAGAGTGAATATAGAAAGTAGAGAGAAAAAACTATGAAGGTACCCACATATTTTATTGCAGACAAATCATTATAATTATCATAAAAGAACAAAACCTCAACGGGCTATACCAGTGTGAACGCTGAAAATTTGGGTGATTTTCGGGAATTTTTTGGAAGAAAAGTACTCAATTAAATGTTTCGGAAAATTAAGAATATATTTAACTATATTTGACCTATGTTACATAATTTTTTCATAGAAAAATATTGAGATCCAAGCGACTTATGCGCTACCTTCGGAGGCGCAAAAAAAAGTTCCTCCACTGCTGACATGATTCCGGCCGATTGAGTAGCCGAAACCGACAAAGAAAAATGTCGTTAAACTGGAAGGTATTTCCCGTACAATGACGGATTTTCGAAAAATATCAAAATCCAACAAAATGGAATAGTTATGAAAAAATTCTGTTTTCTTGCCTATAAAATGGTCGTTTTTTTCTTGCCTATAAAAATATCCTACGTCATTGTAGAGTAAATATATTCAAGAGTACTCAGTTCAAATTTTAAGTCAATCGGATAATTACTCTTTGAGTTACAATGTCAGCAAATTTGAAAAATCTCATTTCGAGAAAAACGCGTTTAAAGATTTAACTATCGATTTTTGCAAGGTAAAAAAAGCAGAGTTAATATTGAAAGGAACTCTATTTTTTTCCGATATACGTGAGGTAATGGTAAATGAATTCATCGATACATCCTAAGCCTTGAACAATCACCGGCAAGAAGAAAAAAATGTACGTTGGTATTAACATGCAATAATTTATATGCCTATACGTACAAACATACATATATACATAAAAACCTACAAACACACACACACACCCTCACCCACATTTATTTATACATATATATATATATGTTGCGTGTGTGTATGTGGAGGGAGGAAAACAATGTTTGCCGATGGAGAAATTAAACCGTGGCTTGTGTCAATATCGCGTCGGCTTTCGTTTTACTATTTCCACCACGGCCATTGTTGCATCTCTCTTTCTTCCCCCCCCCCCTCAATCCTTCTCTCTCGCTCCTCGTCTCTCGCTGCCTCTCTCTTATTCATTCACTTTTATTCTCTCGTCTCTCGTATGGACTTTGTCATTTCGCTTACACTATGATCTCCCCTCAATTCTGTCACCGGGTGTGTATGTGTGTGTGTGTGTGTACATGAGGAAAAGTCTGCATGTGCAGATCCCGGTCTCGTGTGGTGCCTTTGTATTTTGTGAAACGCGAAAGCCCGCGGATTTCCCGCTATTCCATCTCGCCTTCGTAATTCCGGTGAAATGCCTCGTTGCTCTCCAACCCTCCGTTCTTTCCCCGTGTACCCCGAGCCTTGCGTTCACCCCCGTACACGCGTTTCAACCAACTTCTCGTTCTGTTATCTGCGACGAATTCTCGTTCGCTCTTCTTCCTCTTTGCCTTCGGCATTTGTGTGCCATATATATGCGCGCGCGCGTATGTTGTGTGTGTGTGTGTGTGTGTGTGTGTGTGTGTGTGTGCGAGTGGTGTGTGTGTGTGTGTGTGTGTGTGTGTGTGTGTGTGTGCGCGTGCGTGCGTGTGTGTGTGTGTGTGTGTGCGTGTGTGTGTGTGCGTGTGTGTGCGTGTGTGTGCGTGTGCGAGTGTGTATGCGAGCGGGGTGCGTGTGCTTGTGTACGTGATCGGTGTGTGTGTGTGTCTGTGTGTGCGTGCGCGTGTGCGTGTGTGTGCGTGAGTGTGAGTGTGCGTGTGTGCGTGCGTGCGTGCGTGTGCGTGTGCGTGCGTGCGTGCGTGCGCGCGCGCGCGCGCGTGTGTGTGTGTGTGTGTGTGTGTGTGTGTGTGTGTGTGTGTGTGTTTGTGTGTGTGCGTGCGCGCGCGCGCGTGTGTGTGTGTGTGTGTGTGTGTGTGTGTGTGCAAGTGGGGTGTGTGTGTAAGCGAGTGGGATGTGTGAGCGTGTGTATGCGATCAGGGTGTGTGTGCGTGTGTATGCGAGCGGGGTGTGTGTGTGTGCGTGCGAGTGGGGTGTGTGTGGGTGTGTGTATAGTAAATAATGTAGGGATAGAAAGTTCACGCTGAAGTTGACGTCGGTTGTCGAGAAATTGAGGAAATGGAATATTATTCGTCGCGGTGTGTGCGTTCGGATATCGAGGAAAGACGGGTATAGTTTTGACGAGAGAGAGCGAGGGAGAGTTGAGGCAGAGGCGGCATGGATGAGAAGGACGCAGACGAGCATTAATTCAATTACCAACGGAGTCTAATTATTGTGTCAGGTGATTAATTATAATTTGAGAACTCGAAGTGTTTCTATGGGCATTCTTGTAGAGGGTTGCCACCTTCGTATCAACGGTGCACGGTGAGTTAGTGTAAGATTGGATAGGAAATTTACAATTGTGGAATAGCCGATATCTTTTGTGGGCTTACATACACCTGGGTAGGTCAAACAGATCGATTTTTCAAAAAAGTGCTCATTCGAAAGTACTATCCTTTGAGTGTCTAACCTGAAAATTTCATATGGAATTTCGCAGTAATGACGAAGTTATAGCGTTTTGTAACTGACAGGGTGAGCAACGACTAACGGTTGGGGCGCAGGTACTCAAAATTTTAAACGCGTTTTACTCTAAACAGTGTTTTCAAAATCGGTACCAGAAATATCTCCGCAAGTACTGGGACCGATTCGGATCGAGTTTTGCACAGTGATGCTTTACACAATAATCTAGTACTTATCGAGTCGTTTTTCATCATAAGACGAAAAATCGCCTGTTTTATTCAAGTGACTGCCATGACCCGAAAAAAAAATATATAATTCTTGCTCTATAAGTACAAGTTTTATCTATCTACTTTAAGAAAAAAATGTTTTTTTTTTTTAGATAAAACATGGCAGGGGCACCTCTGGTACCGCAAACGCTGTCATCAGAAATACATCCCGGGAAAACGACTATAACTTTTTTACCGTTTGAAATTATTTAACCAAATTTTAACACAACGTAGATAAAATGTCACGCTTTAAAATGCACATCATCGTTGTACACTAAAATTAAGTTTTATATGCAAAAAAATGCTTCAACATAACCTTACTCTAAGCCGTCTCAGGTCTATGTAAGCCCCTAAGTATTTCGGTATGGGGATATTGAAAAAAGGTTTCAAACGAATAAGTGGCCTCCGATGATGACGCAACATGAAGGGAGGTATATTTTGCCTGAACTCCAATGTCTACCCGAGTTTTTTACGTATTACCCTTCGCAATTGGACCCTTCCTTATCACTTCCTACCCATAACCTTCCTTCCCTTAACTTCCGTTGCGTCCGTGGCCGTTTTGATATCCACTAGGGCAGAGCAAGGTCTTATAAGCAGCGGGGTGCCACCCATACCAGCACACAAACGGTACATGGTAGATACAAGTGAGGGATGTCAGAAGAAGCGGGAGGGGTTCGGTTTGAGTGTCACATATGTTACTAGTTTTTTTGGGCCAAAAGTAAAAAAAAAGCAGCACGTCGTATCTATTGGTCTCCAGCCCATGCTTGTGGTTCTACGGCAATCAAGTAAGTGTATTTTGATTTCATAATAGTGTATTTATACGATGACACAAATAAAAATAATCTAATATTAATACTCTTAGGGTGGCTCGGTCCAGTTAGTGAAAAAGTGGTGAAGGGGTAATTTGAGCCAAAACAAGCGGGGTCTTTTGAGCATGGCTCATTAGATTTGAATTAAGGGGCTACAGCAGTGTGAACGCTGAACATTTGGATGATTTTCGGGAATTTTTTGGAAGAAAAGTACTCAATTAAATGTTTCGGAAAATGAAGAATATATTTGGCTCCTATTTGACCTATATTACATAATTTTTTTATAGAAAAATATTGAGATCCAAGCGAGTTAGGGGGGGATTGTCTTTTTTTTTTCGCAAAATTTACCGCTTTTTGGGAATTTTTTTGTGAAGAAAGTATACAACGGAAAACTTGTGAAACTTGGCATATAGTTTTATTGATCTGTTTACTACATACAAAAAAAATTTTAAACAATTTCATAAAAAAATCCGCCTCCCACCCCCCTCGACGCGCGATGGTCCTTTTTTGATGGTGTGCACGATTACAGCCTTCACGTTCATCCTGCTACAAAAACCCAAAAAGCATTTTACTTTAGACACATATAGCTATCTTTCGATGAAGGGAAAAAAATTGACGATTTGGTGACGTTTTGAACTTGAAGTATTGATTTTTCGAAAAAAATTGATCGATTTTTTGTTATAAATAAAAAACTATTAAACGTATTGCTTTTTTGCTTCATCAAACGATAAAAGGATGTCAGCTGAGCATTCTGTCCAAATTTGAAGGCAATCGGTTGAATAGTTTTTGAGAAATCGTGCACACCATCAAAAAAGGACCATCGCGCGTCGAGGGGGGTGGAAGGCGGATTTTTTGATGAAATTGTTTAAAATTTTTTTTGTATGTAGTAAACAGATCAATAAAACTATATGCCAAGTTTCACAAGTTTTCCGTTGTATACTTTCTTCACAAAAAAATTCCAAAAAGCGGTAAATTTTGCGAAAAAAAAGACAATCCCCCCTTATGCACTGCCTTCGGAGGCGCCAAAAAAGGTCCTCCACTGCTGACATGATGCCGGCCGATTGAGTAGCTGAAACCGAAAAAGGAAAAAATGTCGTTGACCTGGAAGGTATTTCCTGTACAATGACGTAGGATTTTCGAAACATATCAAAATGTAACAAAATGGCGTAGTTATGAAAAAAGTCTGTTCTCTTGCCTATAAAATGGTCTTTTTTTCAATGCCAAATCGTCAATTTTCATCCAATCAAAAATATCCTACGTCATTGTAGAGTAAATACATTCAAGAGTACTCAGTTCAAATTTCACGTAATCGGATAAGTGCTCTTTGAGTTACAATGTCAGCAAATTTGAAAAATCTCATTTCGAGAAAAACGCGTTTAAAGATTTAACTATCGATTTTTGCAAGATAAAATGATATTTATATAAATGATAATGATATTCTTGAAAGTATAAACTGTCGAAAAAGGCAACAAAAAAATCGATTTTTTGAAAGTGTCACACTGGTATAGCCCCTTAAAAGTCAGGTGTTTAAACTGTTCACACCTGATGGGGAATATGCTGTCCCAGTCTGGAAAAAAATTGAAAGTACGACTGGGACAACATATGTCCCAGTTGCTGAAAAACATAGGCGCCCTTCAGTGGTGAGCAATTCGCACCCTTATTGAGCAAGTTTCAGATAGAAAAGTTACTTCATCGTAATAATCACTTGGAGCAGAAGTAACTGGTCCTCGTAATGAGGCGCACTAAACTGATTTTTTCGCCGTATTGAAAGGGTCAAAGCCCACCCCAAGTACCTATGAATCTTTCTACAATACCTATTTCTTTTTTCAGGACGGGAAGGTCCAAGAGAAAAACTGAAGGGCCTATAGTCTCCAAAGATTCGATAAAACGTGTCGCAGAAAAGGTCATCAACGGCAAAAATATCCGAAAAGCGGGAAAAGATAACAAATTTGATAGAACCACTCTTTCTTCCTCTTTTTATGTTCCTCTTGTGAGAAAAACCATTATTATCCCACTGGCTCAACTAGCCCCGTGGGGTGGCTCAGTTGACCCCACTAGCCCCCTTGACCCCTCAGGTGTCGTCCTTCGATTTTGTTGAAACTTATATGGAGCATTGAGACTAAGCGTCACGTATTTTTTCTTTGTATCGGCGAAAAAACGGTTACAAGGGGTGAAACCAGCCCTCGAATAGGGGTGATTCACCGCTTCATTATTTTTTTTGCGACAACTCTCTAGTGGATTTTTCGTCGCTTCGGATTAGAAGAATGTTCGTTTTTGTTTCATTGCGATCGGTGGACTGCTTGTGGGTGAAACTGCAATATTACCCCTTAACATGCCTTTCTTCAAGGGCTGGTTTCACCCCTTAGAACCGTTTTTCCCCTGATAAAAAAATACCTGTCGCTTAGTTTTCTATGCTTTATAACATATATAAGATTCAACAAAATCGAAGGACGACACCTGAGGGATGTTTCTTGTAGGTGGGGTCAACTGAGCCATCTGACTATTGTGATATTCATGTAAGTTTAGTCTAGCAAGCAACGTTTTTCCTACAGTTTTTTGATAGTGTAACATGGCCAAATAAACGAACTATCTATTTTATAAGATATCATTACTTATCACTTCATTAAGGGGTCTTCCCACTTTAGACGCTAAAAAGGCTATCTTCATGAATTTTTTTTATAGGTTGATATTATATATATTCATGTAAAAGTTGTTACACTTAATAAATACACTTTCGAAATAGATTTTAAAAAATGTTTATGTATTTGTGTAACCCAAACAAACTTTAAACGCGTTTTTATCGAAACAACGTTTTTCGACGGCTTGTTGATAAAATCTTCGAAACTACTGAACCGATTCTTAGGAAATGTTAACCACATATTCTTTACAACTATAGCTGTAGGGCATATCAAGGACTTGTTTGAATTTTGATATTTACTATTTTTTTTGCCAAAAACGGTGAAAAACATGCGTTTTTTGTGTTTTTTTCGAAACGTGTCCGCAATTCTGTCATTTTTAAATATAACAAAAATTGTATCATATGCGCTATAGCCATTAACATACTGAATCTAAAACCGTTTCGGATGATCCATCTTCAAGGTTTCATCAACAGCGCAGACCTACCATTTTTTTAGGACATTTTATTAACTACCATTCTCGTCTATGAATAGTGACTAAAATAAATACAAATTTAAAAAAGTATATTTCGAAAGTGTATTTATTAAGTGTAACAACTTTTATATCAATATCTACAATATAAACCTATCAAAAAAGTTCATCAAAATAGCCTTTTTAGCGTCTCAAGTGAGAAGACCCCTTAATTCGGAGCTATACTGCTTGGAATAATGTCGTGATCAAGTGACCGTGCTCTGTCCAATACCGCATTTTCCGAGGGCACGGGAAAACTGTAGAAAACCCATACTGTGTTGTAATTGGGTGATCTTTGCGGGGCCGGATTGAAATTCCGAACTTTGAATGATCCGAACGCCCAAAACTCCGAAAGAATTTTACACGAAAGACCAAAACTCCGAAAATCTGAACACCGTCAAAATAATTCGGCTATGAAGTTTTTAAAGTTTCAAAATGTTCAATAAATCGACGAATTATTTCAAGAATTTTTTTTATTAAGAAGTGATTTTACGTCAATTTTGAAATTTGTCTAGACAATGTTATACGTTCTACATCATTTACAGTCAACTGTGTAGACTTTCGCTGGCATAATCTTGACGAACCTTGTAATTTCGGAACATTAAAAGTAGGAATTTTAAACCGTCGGCGCATTCAAAGTTCGGAATTTCAACCCGGCCCTCATGTCAAGATCATGCCAGAAAAAGTCTACACCGTTGACTGTAAATTATGTAGAACGTATAACATTGTGTACACAAATTTCAAAATCGATGCAAAATTACTTCTTAATAAAAAAAATTCTTGAAATAATTCGTCGATTTTTGAAAATTTTGAAACTTCTACAATTTCCATAGCCGAATTATTTTGACGGTGTTAAGATTTTCCGAGTTTTGGTCTTTCGTGTAAAATTCTTTGAGAGTTTTGATCTTTCGGGGTACTATTCTTTCCGAGTTTTGAGCGTTCTGACCATTCAAAGTTCGGATTTTCAACCCAGCCCCATCTTGAATTTTGTAACATTGAAATTCGGAATTTTAAACCGTCGGAGCTTTCAAAATTCGGAATTTCAACCCGGCCCCATCTTAGCACTTCTTTTTTTTACATTAATCTGTGTACTGTTTTGCAGTAATGTCAAAATTGGTTCGAGAAGTGAACGAGGCTTCCTTATATTTAAAAAATGGTCATTTCCTTATTTAAATCATACGAAATTGGCATTTCATTATTTTGATTACCTAAAATTGAAATTCAATTATTTAAATTACATAAAATTGTAATTTGATTGTTTATTTATTTTTTATTCAACCTTTCGGTACGTTTATCCGTATGAAAGAAGTGCAATGGTCGTTCGTAGTGATCGTTTCGTGGCTAATTGGGTTGAAGGACATTTTTTGAACCTGTCTCTCGTTCACCGACGAAAATCACGAGCTGAGGACAGCTCGGGCTTTTTTTTCCTCCCTTCTCTCTCTCTTTCTCGCCCGTCCTACGGTCGGGTTCGTCCTTTTTAAATTCTCTCTTTTGGGACAAATGGAAGCACGTTTTTGTTCGCTTTCACTCGGTGGAGTGGAACGGACTTGCGCTCTCATGCTTTAAAGCACACACGCAATGTGGGAGGAACGAGGAGACGAGCGCAAGCGCCTTTCGGAAAAATTTCCCGTCTCTGCTGCCGCGCGAAAAAAGCGAGACATCTCGTGTATACCAGTCGAAAAAAAACCATCCCCTTAGTCTTCGGCTTCTCACCCCGCTCACCCTACCAACACGGCGTTTCTCCTGATATTTTCATCCCCGTTGTACACATTCGATGATTCATTGATGGAGGAGCGCGTAGTCGATTTTAGATTCGAGAAACTCGTGAAGAGTGATTCGCGGATATTGCTTTCGTTTTTTATTTTATTTTTTATTTATCCGCTTTGTGAGGGAGCACACTCGAGAAATCGAATGGCTGGTAGGAAAATGAGGGTTGGTTCACGATTGAAATATACCGAAATATATTAATATAAAGAACGGGGCATTTTACTCTATTTAAGAAAAATAATGAGAATGTATAAATAAGGTAGTTTTCGCAATAACCTCCGAATAATGTTGGTTTTAATTTATGAAAAGACAAAATAAAATTTATAATTAATTTTAAAAAATAGTTTTTCTATCTGTTCAACAAACATGAGAAATAATAGCCGCCATAATGGATTCCGACGTGCCGTCATTGACACAGTAAACAAAGAAAGTGGTAGACGTAATACTCTCTAACCTGTGAAAGAAAGCGTCAACAACTATATATTCTCGTTTGTCATAGTTAATTAAAAAATTTCGAATACTTATCTGTACTTCAAAAACGAACAAATGAGTTTTTTTTCGGACTATGACTTTGGATTTCTTCTCGCAAGTTCTAACCAAGTCTTCCTCATATTTAGATCAATTGGCATTTTAATCCACAACTTTCCCGGTGTTTTTACACTAGCATTCTTACATTTGGGAACAACACACCAATGATAGGAATTGTAACTCATCTTCAACCAAAAAAATGTACGTATTCACAATTGGCGCGGCGTCGATGTTTACTATGCAAGTGACGTTTATGAACCGAAGCAGAACATTTTACATTTCAACTGAAATTTGAAATGTAAAATTTAATTGCGTTTTTATGGCACTAATCGATTTCATAAAATGAAAATAAAAATTGTAGTAGTTTATTACCACCAAAGGATCAAACTGAGACACATTACCGAGAAGGGTGCAATACCCTATTGATAGTTTCACTGGAAGTAATGAGACTTACAAATTGTTCGTCCTAGCGTGTCGGACGTGAGCGAACATTTTGGAAAAACCCGTGCGGAAAACTGATAGGGCATCCCTAATAAAAATAAGGGCCTTTCAGGGCTTCCCTAGTGCTTTCCCTAGTAGGGATTTCCACAATGCGCCCAGACTTGGCCATTATCGGGATAAACTTGTAGGGATTTCCACAATAGGCCCCGACTTGGCCATTATGGGGATAAAGCTGTAGGGATTTCCACAATAGGACCCGACTTGGCCATTATAGGGATAAACCTGTAGGGATTTTCACAATAGGCCCAGACTTGGCCAGTATAGGGATAAACAAGTAGGGATTTCCACAATAGGCCCAGATCTGACTATTACAGCGATAAACCAGTATAAATAGCTTAGGCTACATAGTTGATGGTATTTCAATTATTCAAATCGATTATATACATCGATCGAATAATATTATCGAACGCAAATTGGGAAAAAGCGTAAGGGCATTAGCAAATAAAAAATCAACGATGAACACAAATATGCAGACAAACATCAGACAGTATTTATTTATCGAATTAAAGAAACCTTTTACATAGATACAAACAATTACTCATGGTTTCACTCATACATGAATGAAACCATGCATATATACATGCATACATATATATATACATACATACATACATATATATATATATATATATATATGTGTATATACTTTCAGTAATAATTGTAAATATATACTTTTACAATATATTGTAAAAGTTGAAATATTATAGCGCAATATATCTATACATATATATGTGGGCGTAAATTGGATAAAGTGGCTTCGAGGGTTAAGTGCACGCGTCAAACCGAAAACAAGGTCAGACTTTGCCACGATGCTTGGGAGAAACGAAGAAAAAAAATGGTAAAAACAACGAATAAATGATATCATGCGATTAATTTAACATAATTAAAAGTATGCCGGGCTTCAGAGCCGCTTCCCCGTCGGCCAGCTCTAATCCGGTCCGACAAATTTAATTTTCGGTCAGCTCATGTATATATAGCCTTCAAGAGAGATCCGCAAAAGTGTACGCGAGCGTGTGTGTGTGTGTGTATGTGGTTGGCTGTCGCTCGTACAGGACGGAAACGACGACGACGATGACGACGAGGAAGTCTGCTCGTAGTATTAGTCAAGCGTGTCTGACCGCAACGTGCACTACCTACTGCGCCAGGTTTACACTGTTCCCGAACTGTTTCTGGCGTGTATTCGTCCTCACCAGCTCTCGAAATTTGTTGTCACGTGCTTGCGTAGACTTGAGAAACTTTCGAATTTTATCGAGTATATTTCTTACCGATAAGGAAAATACAGTTCGCTCGCGACCGACAGGGGAAATGTTCGAAAATACTCCGAGACGTTTCGTCTACTACTCGAACCGAGATGACAAGCTTTATTGCTGAGAGATGAAAGAAAATTAGCCCATTCTATGACACATTTAATTCGCGGGATGAACTTTTGAGGTTCCGATTTTCGCTATTTTTTCGATTAAAAAAAATAGTAGCTATTTTGGTTTCCCCAATTGAATGGCAATAAACGTTTGCAGGAAACTTCGTCTTAACAATTATTGCTCCCCGCAGAGATTAATATATAAGCGGAATGTACAATTAATTATTCGTTTATTAAGGCGGGACATTACTATGAAGAGAAAAAAATCGATTTTTTGGCATTTTATCAAAGTAGACATGTTCAAGAAAGTGAAAAACATTGTAAATCGAAATATTGAAAATTGACCAAGTTACTAACGATTTAGTGAGAGCAGGTAGCGCAACGATTTATGTATACCAAAACGTAATTGTAGTAGCTATAAGTAGGCGTTTTTTTGTTGTTAAAAGTTAATGTTTTTTAAGCCCCCGAATATAAGAAAAAACGTCTTACTTAATTGCTTCTTAATATAAGGAAAAAAATTCGATCCTCCGCCATTTTGTGATTTTTTTTCTTAACAACGTGCGACGAAACTACATTTACATAGATCATGAAACTTTTTTATTTTTATTTTTCAGACCAACCATTGTCAAGTTATCGATCTGGTCGGTGGACCACATTTTTCGTACAGAGGCTCTTTTATGCCTCAATAACGTTGTTAATTTTTTACATTCCTCTCCATAAAAATATACACGAAATAAGTTCAATGTCTGCTCAATAATTAACCTTTTTTCCATATCCCAAATAAATAATTTAGTAGAGAATGAAAAATCCGGAAAAACGACCTTTTTCGACCCGTTAGTGGTGTCTTCCCTCAATTTAAGAGGTCTTCTCACTTCAGACGCTAAAAAGGCTATTTTCATGATTTTTTTCATAGGTTTATACACTCATTACAAAAATTGAAGAAACAGTAAAATTTCAAAAAATTTCATCGATTTTCGAATAGCTGTAACTTCGTGAAAAATGGCGCATAACATACGATTTTTTATATATGCGAAAATTACAAAATGGCGGACATTTTTTGAAAAAAACGTGTTTGTTCACCGTTTTTGGCAAAAAAGTAAATTTCAGAATTCAGTGGTTCAAATTTGACAAGGATCGGTACAGTAGTTCCGAAGATTTTATCAATAAGCCGTCGAAAAACGTTGTTTCGAGAAAAACGAGTTTAAAGTTTGTTTGGGTTACATAAATACATAATTTTTTTTTATGTATTTCGAAAGTGTATTTATTAAGGGTCACAACTTTTATATGAATATCTGTAATATGAACCTATAAAAAAAATCATGAAAATAGCCTTTTTTAGCGTCTAACGTGATGAATTTTCATTTTTCTAAGACAACTAATGGTAACACCTCCGCCAAATGAGATATTTGGTACTGTTGATTCGAATTCAATTTATTCGGAGCAACTTTAACAAACTTTTAATGAAATCTTATTTTTTCGGTGGAACGGACGAAAAACTTTTGTCCGAGCGTGTCTGTCGTTTGGGTACGTGTCTCCGACTCCACATTACTTACCTCTACCTTGTTCTCGAGAGCTTTCGTTCCCTGCAATATATATACACACACATATCTACGGCCGATTCGTTCGCTCGCTTTTACTGTATCTCGGACGGGAATATATAGTCGAATAAAGCGCGTATCGCGCGTGTGGGTCGATAACGCGCTGTGAGGAACTCACAATCGCGGACATTACACCGCAACCGGCAACGCAGCGCCCTCCACGTCAGATGAACCTTACAGATTCCGTGTTTCTTTTTTCTTAAAAAAAATAGATGTCGATTTGTTTTCGATGAAAATTTGGGAACAAACTTATTTCCAAAAGAAAGTACAAGAAGTGAACGCACTTGCGACAATATTTAAAAATCATCGCGTCTATGTATCATGCCTTAAGGGCCACGATAAATCACCACTGTGACGGGTCGCAAAAAGGTCGTTTTTTCCGGTTTTTTTTGTCTACTCGATTATTTATTTGCCAGTTGAAAAAAGGGTATATTATCAAGCATGCATTAAACTTCTTTAGTGTAAATTTTTATTTAACGTATTCAAAAATTAACAACCTTATTGAGGTATAATAGAATCTCTGCATAAAAAATGTGGTCCAACGAGCGGATCGATAACGTGACAATAGTTTGTCTGAAAATTGAAATAAAAAAGTTTTATAATCTTAATAAATATTGTCCCGTTGTATGTGGACGTTAAAGAAAAGCACAAATTGACAGGTGTTAAAAAAGTGTCATTTTGACGAAATTTTTACTTATGTTCGGGGACTCAAGAAATATTCAATTTTAATTTAATATTTCTTGAGCCTTCTTGAGAAATATGAATTTTAATATTGGTTTTTTAAAATTGAAAATCGAACAACTATAGTTAGATTTCGGCCGATCGAGAAAAGTTGTTTCGAGAAAAACGCGATTGAAAGTTTTAGTATACGTAAGTCGTTGCGCTACCTGCTCCCACTAAATCGTCTGTAACTTGGCCAATCTTCAATATTTGAACTTGAAATTTTTTTCACATATTCTTAAATATGCATACTTTGAGAAAATGGAAAAATAATCTAGTAAGATAAGAGTATCTTGCCAAAATTGGAAAATCATTGGAAAACGAGTTTTTTGAAAAATATTATGATTACATTTTTTCGGTGTCAAATATTTCGATGAGTTTATTATTACACTTATGAAACGTATGACGTTATTATCATGAGTATGAAAGAAACGCACGATTTGTTACGTTACATACTATAGTGCTTATAAAAAATCCCAGTAAATTATGATTTCCGTGAAGCTTCATAAAAAACGGACGATTTTTTTTTTCGTGTCAAACCTTCAAGATTTGCAATAATTATGGGCATTTTAAAGGGATATCCCAATTACTCATCATCGACCAGATTCTCTCCACCGAAAATCTCGAAAAACAGTGATATTTTCGCATTCATTTTCACAGCCATATTTATTTTCCGGCATCTGCATAATGAACGCTCACATCGAATATCCGGTTGCTGTATACCATCACATGAAGCTTTCCGTTCTTTTATATTGGAGCATCGATCGGAAGTTCATGCGAAGCGGATAACTTGAAATAATGCTCATAAAATCGAGATATCCGGCTGGCCGACAACGGGAGAAGAAAAGCTCTCATTTCGGGCGATTGGGAATCCTAAAAAAAATTGAGATATTACCAATTCTCTACACGCATGGTGCTTTTCGTACCTTATACGAATATTGTACAATTAAAATACAATTCGATCCTATTGTTTTCCAATATCTTCGAAAAGTCCTCAAATTTCCATATTCCACATAAACATCGAATGGCATTTCGGCACTCCACGATCTTCCTCCCTACATCCGCCATAACTCTCTCACCCAGGCCATTTCCACTCGAATGACGATCGTTCCACGCGATTAGCGAAAGAATGCTTCCACCTGACGTGGATGGAAGCCCTCGCCGTTGGTGACGAATTTTCGTTCAGTCGTCGAACTCTCGCGGGACAATCGAATAGCCACGGTCAACCCGTACCGACCAACCCCAATCAACCATAACCACCGGAAACGTCACCCATCATCATCCCTCGTTCCGTCCGCGATACACGCGCGTCACCGCATCGAGCCACCTTTCTATGGCGGCCAGACGAATCACTCGCTCCACTGGCTTTCTCATTAGCTCAGCCCTGAGCTTCGAAATGAGCCAAGTTCTTCAAAAAACGAGCCTCTCTCGTCGCCCTCCGATTATCGATTAATTTCGTACAGCGACCTATCATACGTACTGATTCGATAGTTTTCCCAAGAAAATATTAATAATAATAATAATGATAACAGTGATCAATGAAATCTGTAAATATCGAGCTTTAATAATGATTGATGAAATCTGTAAATATTGAGTTGTAAATAATGATCATCGAAATGAATGAAATCTGTAAATATCGAGCTGTAAATAATGATCAATGAAATCAATGCAATCTGTAAATATCGAGCTGTAAATAATGATCAAGGAAATCAATGCAATTTGTAAATATCGAACTGTAAATGATGATCGATGAAATGAATGAAATCTGTAAATATCGAGCTGTAAATAATGATCAATGAAATCAATGAAATCTGGAAATATTGAGTAGTAAATAATGATCAATGAAATCAATGAAATCTGTAAATATCGAGCTGTAAATAATGATCAATGGAATTAATGAAATCTGTAAATATCGAGCTGTAAATAATGATCAATGAAATCTTCAAATATCGAGCTGTAAATAATGATCAATGAAATCAATGAAATCTGTGAATATTCAGCTGTAGTAATGATCAATAAAATCAATGGAATCTGTAAATATCGAGCTTCAAATAATGATCAACAAAATCAATTAAATCTGTAAATATTGAGCTGTAAATAATGATCAATGAAATCAATAAAATCTGTATATATAGAGCTGTAAATAATGATCAAAGAAATCTATAAAATCCGTAAATATCGAGCTGTAGATAATGATCAATGAAATCAATGAAATCTGTAAATATCGAGCTGTAAATAACGATCATTGAAATCAATGCAATCTGTAAATACCGAGCTGTAAATAATGATCAATGAAATCAATGAAATCTGTAAATATCGAGCTGTAAATAACGATCAATGAAATCAATGAAATCTGTGAATATCGAGCTGTAAATAATGATCAATGAAATCAATGAAATCTGTAAATATCGAGCAGTAAAAAATGCTCAATAAAATCAATGAAATCTGTAAATATCGCGCTTTTTTATATTAATCGTGATTTCGAGATGTGGCCGCGAGTGTCGCAGCTGCCGCGAGTCCTTTCGTTATCAGTGAAAGTTTCACGCGAGCTTTGTCGATTGTTTCCTTGATGCGTGCGCACCTTTTTCGCAAGCGCACACGCGAGCTTCGTGTGTATACGGCGATGATACGCGCAGCCTCCGTTGCCCGCTACATCGCTGATTAACAGGTTGTCGCTCGTTCGACTCGTACACAATTTTCTTCCTCATCCATACGTACCTCCAACACAAATATGTATTTATATAGAGAGAGAGAGAGAAAGGGAGAGAGAGAGAGAGAGAGAGAGAGAGAGAGAGAGAGAGAGGGAGAGAGAGAGCGGATTGTGAAAGCTCTCACTATCTGCTCTCTTGCCACCCCCGTGCTCCATCGTATTCTAACCAAAGCTCGGAGCATCCCCTCGTAGTATTTGCCACTACCGCCCGCTCTCCTCTCCTCTCTCTCTCTCTCTCTCTCTCTCTCTCTCTCTCTCTCTCTCTCTCTCTCTCTCTTTTCTGCCTCCACCATCAAGCGAGCCACCCTCCTCGAGCATCATCCTCCTCCTCACTCGCGCCATCATTCGGAGCGCCCGCCGTTTCCTGGCCTCTGTGCGGCCTCTCTCTCCAGTCGTCGACGGACGCCACGGCGAAACGGTGGAACGCGTTACGCGCGCGCGCGTGTCTCCCTAAAACCCGGTGGCTGTGCAACGGCGTCGTTGTCGTCGTTCCTCTTCTACTTTCGCACATTTTCCTTTTTTTTTTCCTCACTGTGAAACGAGCGCGCGAACGAGGGATAGAGCGTCAGAGAGAAACACATAGAGACGAGCGGAGAGTTCGATCGCGACGAGGATTGCGAGCCGATGAGGAACAATTGACGGATCGAAGACGCAATTGACGTCGGAAATATTCGTCAGGCGTGGAAGGTCGCAATGTCCGGAATACAATTGCGAGTGACGGGAACGTTTGGAGCTTTCGAATAGACAGATATGTGCCGCGACGAGGTGACGGCATCAAAGATCGCAGGGCCAATCAACGGACTGACGAGAGACGCGAGAGCAAAGCCATGATATGAAAATAGCGCATTCGTTGGTTGAACGATACAAAAGGAGGGGGAGGGGGAGGGGTGACGATGATCAGTCGTCGGATTATTATTTCGAACATGATTGAAATTCAGTGAAGTGATTCGTGTTGTCTTTTCGCGTGTTTCTGTTGAGACGCACCCTTGGTAGAGTTACGCGACTACTGCGTCCAGGGGGTGCAAAAAATCCAAACGTTGTATATATACGTATATATCCATACTTACGTATACATATGTATATATATCGATATAGATCTATGCATATACATATATGTATATATATATAAATATATATAAATATATATATATATATGTATATATATATAAACGAAAAAAATAGAGCGAGAGATACGTGTGTATATGTAGGCCATTTATTTACCTGTATATGTGTACATACGTAAATATAAAGCGAAGTGGCACTTGGAAGGGGTTGCTTCTGGGCTTCGGCCCCGAGGAGGAAGGGTGCTCTCGTCTCGGTAATTCTCTATTTCGAGAATGCGAAAAGTTTCCACGAGTGCCGAGTGCCGCCTCGAGTCGTCGTCTGGTGTCCCCATTGAGGATGCGACCGTGCCCATCTCACGGACCGCGAAAAATTGGCTCGCCAAATCTCGAGGACGTTACCGATCGCTTCTTCACGGTCTGCTGGCCTAACGAGGAAAAAATATCGTACGTTGAACGTACGTGTATACATGTATGTGTCGCGTATACGCGTATACGTCTACCCTCGTCGTTTTTCATCCCCCACGAGAGAGGGAAAGAGAAAAAGGGACGGAGAAGGCGGAAAAGCGTTTTTCTCTTCTCGCGTATACGAGAGTCCGCGTAACGACTTTACGAGAAAACAAATATAAGGGCTACTCTGAGAACCGAGCTCGTGAAAAAAGAAAAGCCAGATGCAAGTGCAAACGCTCGAGTGAACAAATGAAAATTAAGCGCTCGAGGTACAATCGGCGGAGAGTTATGGACGAGAGACGCGATCGAGCGGTGGAAAATTTCGAGGATACCGAGGATATCGTTGACAAGGACCGTGAAAAAATTCACCCGCATGATTGTTTCAATGAACGCAGTCCTCGGAGCCGAACATTTTTAGGAATTTAATCGTCATTGGTGAATGTTCGTAGTATGTATGCAAAGTGCGGTAGAGTGGTTTTATTCGAGACACATTGAAGACTTGTGAGAACGGATAAAACCGAACGTGACGGAATACAAATTCGCGGGAGGGGTGAATATATATATGTTTTTTTTTGTTTTTCTTACGGTTTCGGTTCATGGTCTCGAACTTGGAATCATCGCCGATAGCGACCGGCGACTTGGACAGAAATTTATCAGTTCACGTATACATATTTATTCGTGTGTATATAAATATATATGTGAATATATATATATATATATATATATTTATATTTGTGTATATACAAATGTTTGCATGCATGTGCGTATGTGCGTGCGCGGGTGCGTTATTTAAAATGGTGGTAATTACGAATACAGCCGAAGTGTATTGAACGCTTTTTTTCCGCGTGAGCGAAAGGGTGAAGTTGACATATCAAACGGTGCGTCTTGACGATATCGGACGTCGAGGAGAAACCGTTCACTGATTGATCGTTGGATCAAACGAAAGTTGGATTTCGATACACCGGAAAATTGTTTTTTGTTCGCGAGAAAAGGGAGAGAAGAGAAAAAAAGTTGTTCGGAAGGTTGTCAGGTCGAAGGCTTTTCAGTGTTTCACGTACGAAGGCCCGAAACATTAGTGCCCCACGGGAAAATGAAGAAGTCTTCTTCCTTGTTCATCTCAAGGTAAGCGATTTTTTTCGATCAGCATCCCGTTGACTTTTGAGGTTGAACAATTCGTGAAATATTACAACGAATAAAAATAATCAACAGGGAAATGAAAATAGTAATTTTGTTGAAGTTTGCAACGTTGGAACGCAACGGGAGTTCTGTTTTACGTTTTATTTTTCATATTTTTATTATTGTAGATGTTTTTTTTCACAGATTTATAATGTAGATCGGCAAATATATTTGAAAAATGGTTGGAGTACTTTTGTAGGCAAAATGTGTGAGAAGAAATTAAATTCGTTGCAGTCCAACGATCCAAACTTCAATATCTTGAATAGTATTCGAGCTTTTCTTCCTCTATAGTTTTAATCGAGCCCGTTGAACGACCAATCAGCGTTGTTAATTAATTTTTTTACGATATTTGGAAACTATTTATGCTCCACAAATCGGGAAATAGATGTATTTTTTTTGGATTTACCACGGAATCGTGAGAACGCGAGAAATTCGAACTTTGTTCAACTCGATTACGGGGATAGTGGAAATAATGAATTTTCCCAAGTCGCGGGTTGATCGAATGTCGTTGAAGAGACGAAGATATGTATAGACTGTCGTCAGATCGCGCGAGGCAATTTTACTTATCATAGACAGCGAGACTGGATTGGAAAGAAGGAAAGTTTTCAGTGCTTTCCCCTCCGCCGTGTATCAGCTTGAGGAGTTTCGGAACAATTGACGAAATGTTACCATTTTATTCAAATTCATACAGTAAATTCTTTGTCATGTAGGGGAGACCTAGGAAGGTTGGAACAATTTTCACATCTCACCCCATATCTCGCAATCGAAACGAGAGATTCGGATAAAACTAAAGGCATTTTCTAGCTTTTTAAATCGACCAATCGATTTTGTACTAGAAATTACTCCAGGAATTACGTAACCTGTAAAAAAATCATTTAAGCACGATAAGTCGTTTTGTTTCAACCCAAACAAACAGCTGTCGATGTGAGTTGAAATGCCTGGGAATTTGTACAAAATATGGGTGTAAATTATGTTAAAACACGTTTTAATTTAAAAACTTTATTAAAAATTAAAAACCTTAACCTCGACATTAAGGGGAGGGTCGGGATTTCAGCGTGAAAAAAAATACTTTTTCCGATTTTTTATCATCTATATGTATAGAGTAAATTTATTGAAACCTTTCGTACATTGTCAAGTGTCATTTCAAGAACATTCCGTGAAATTTGTACGCGAAAATATCCACAAACAAGCCGATGACAAAGCTTTTCCAAGAACGCCTTTGGAAAAACACGATTTGCGGTGTTCACTGTATCTCAGCTAGAAATTATCTGAAATCAAGTACCATTAAAATTTAGTCAAAGTATCATCAAATCCTCCCCCCAACGGTCTTTGATAATTTTTTTTTTCATTTCTAAATTTTTGGTGGTCATGTAAAGTGAAAAGTGCTATTTTTCACGAAAAATCGGCCATTTTGGGGGTGGAAAACCCCCTCAATGTAAAAAACAAATCTCGAACTAACCGTGGGGGGAGATATTTTATATGTAGAAAGTGTGTACCAAGTTTGAAATAAATCGGTCATGTAGTTTTCAAATGGCAGTGAACACGGACTTTGAAAAAGTGGTTTCGAGAAAAACGCGGCACCGGCTTGTTTGTGGATATTTTCGCGTACAAATTTCACGGAATGTTCTTGAAATGACACTTAACAATGTACAAAAGGTTTCAATAAATTTACTCTATCCATATAGACGAGAAAAATTCGCAAAAAAGTGTTTTTTTTTCACGCTGAAACGCCTACCCACCCCTTAATCTAAGTCTCACTTTTTATTCGGTCTGGCAAATTTTTATAAGTTCTAACTGAAACGAATATAAACTCACGAATCTCGCGAAATTAAATAGTAAAATATGGCAAAACAAAAAATAAATTGAAGAAGAAACTTTGTGGCAAGAAAGCGAATCAATCTCTGTTCCGACAAACAGTTGTGACATACATATGAACGTTATCCACCAGTGGAGGCTTCGTGCGACCATGCTTTGCACTCCAGGCATTGCACCCACTTTTCATTTGGCCTGCTGTTTGAATACGGTTCCATACAACACACGCGAAAACACTCTTCCTCGTCTTCACTTTCCACATTCTCGTTGTGCTTGATCTTTCGTCCGGTAGAGTAACCTCTTCAGCGGCGAGCTCATATATTTCTCAGCTCGCCATGCTTGCATCCGTTTTCCTAATATATTTATTTGGCATCTGAAATAAAACAAATACAAGCCTTGCAAACCACCCAACGAAATATAAACGTGTGAAAACATTACTGCAACCGAGGTAAGTTAAAACACATTGTTTCAACCCTCCTGGGTGTCAAAAATGTGATGCCACTTGATTCGAAACTCACTACTGATAAAGAGTATTGCAAAACAACAAGTTCGATATGACAAATCGAATGCTAAGTTAGTGAACTTTCAAACAATGCATATCACATACCATCGAATATATAAACAAGGTAACTAAAGCTTAACGAAAAATACGACAAATACTTACTTCTGCCAATTTTTTTGGCGCGAGTGTCGATGTGACGCAACTGAATTCGCAAGAGCACCGGAGTGAACTGACAAGTGGCGCGCGTCGTAGGAATGAAAGAATGACATTGTTGCCACCTCGCTAAAAATCACATCCACCGAGACATTGACATTGTTTCAACTCACTTCTGTGTCAACCCTCCTAGGTCTCCACTGACGAATTTTAAATCGCTCGTCTACATCGTTTCCATCAAATTTACAACTTAAAAAACACTTTATACCATAGGGCATTTAACATTATGGCACTGATGACGAAATTTTCACAATGTACTGAGTCACTTGGCAGTTCTCCATAACATTTTGAACATTTTTTCACACTACTCCGTGTGTATATCTGCCATTCCGCGATGAGCGTAGGCATCTCTCCACGTTAAAAAGTGTTTTTTTTTACGTCAATTTTATAGAAACAGTGTAGACGATCGACTTTAAATTTGGAGGGTGCATTCAGTATATGAAAAAGAATTTACTGTATAAGTTTGAATCAAATGGTAACAGTTTACCAATTGTCACCAATTGTCTCCTTAATTACCGTCCAATACTAAACCGTCGAGTTTAGCTCATTAAGGGAACGATATAGTCGGCACAGCTGAGTAGAAAGTCCATCGTATCGCGTCGGGTGCATGGATATACACGTATGCTTGTCTCGTGTAACTTCTTCGTGTGCACACAAGATACATGTCTATAAATATAGAAATATATATACATATACGTGTGTGTGTATGTATGTATGTATATATATATTTCCAACTAGCTTTGGCGCGCGGCTTGGTTCGCGTATATATCGGAAATTTGGTTCACGAGTATGTCAGGGTTGAATTTTAGAATATTTTATCAACGGGTCTGCATAAGCTTGAAGCCTAAACAACAGGTTGGTTTCCAATTTTGTTTTTCTCTGATGACATTATTGGGGTGATAAAGTCGGGATTTTACACACAATTAATACATAATCTTGGAAAGGTGAAATTTTTTCTTTGAGGACAAATATCAATAAAGAATGAATTTATTACAATTTAAACAAAATGCCGCAGTTGCTGCATGAAAAGTAGGGCAATGTGGAAGGTACTATGAAAAAATTACTGTAAATATAATAATTAAATTATCGCATGAACGGATTTTTTTTGAAATTTTGATAATTATGAAAATCCCAAGTTGTGGATAAAAAAACGTTCGCTTTTGGCAAAAAAAACTACTTTAACGATTTGTTATTAACAAATGGATAATCACATCGAAAAATCATCCAGTCAGACGATGGAAAATTTTGTAAACTATGCTCTGTCCGAATTTGAAGTGAATCGGACGAATAGATTTTCAGGTACGACTGCCGTTTCGTATAACATAGTTTCGAGAAAAAAGCAGAAGACAAAAGGGTAGATCGCAGAGGGGCGGTTCGCCTTAGCGCCGTGGACGATCTGACCCTCCACGAATACCGTAATAAGTAGGTCAATTTTTCAAATTTTCACAAACTCTTTGTTGAATATTGAAGTGAAGATCTTAAACTATAAAACTATGCAATATAAAAATCGTACTTTCGAAATTTCAAGCTTAGCCAGACCCATTAACATTTGAACGTTTGCTCATTAGCTTTTATCATTACCTGATGCGATTTTCAACATTTTTTTGGCAACCCGATGACGCGTCTGCACTGAACCATATACTAAATGGGTCCATTTAACTATATAGGAAATTGCTTCTTTTTTTACTACATAGAAAGCGCGTTTTTATTACAATAAAAAAAAACCTCATTAGCTTTTATGAATATGTGGCGCGAGTGTTAATATTTATAGTGGCAATGCGATTACGACACTGCATTGAACTATATTGAAAATTGGTATTTTTTATTATAATAAGAAAAACGTACTTGCTATGTAGTAAAAAAAATATATTTTCTGTATGTTTAAGGAGGTACACCAGCTTCATACAATGTTGCCATGCTAAACCATGGTCAAATTCCAAAATGGTGATAGATCAATAAAATTTGGTGAGTATATTCTTTAGTATTATATATGTCAATACAATTTTTTTCAGATTTTTTCATTGTGCCGTTATCGAATAATTGAACATTGAAGTTCACGTGTATAAGCATAGGGTTTTTATAGATATAGGTATATATTCCGGGTATAAGAATAAACGCTTGTGAATTATTTGTAACAAAACGGCACAACCAAAAAATCTGAAAAAATTTGTATCTACATGAATAATACTAAAAAATATATTCACCAAATTTTATTGATCTATCACCATTTTGCTGAAGCTAGTGTACCTCCTTAAGAAAACCACTTTTCAATATAGTTCAATGTAGACGCGTAATGACATTGCCACAAAAAAAAAAGAAAAATTGTGTCAGGTAATGATAAAAGCTAATGAAACTCTTTCACATTGAGTATGCACCGAAGACCTTCCTCGCAAATATTGAAGAGTATCGCGACTTACTGTCGACATAGAAGGAAAATCGCATTTCCTCCGGGTTTCCTTGACGGATCCAGATGAAAGGAAGTGCATGAAAATTCCAGGAGCATTTATTTTCACATAGCGAAGGTTCGGCAATACTTAAGGTAGTCCTATCGCTTCACCCTAGTCATACCACTGAGCATACTTGAGACTTGTACAATTTATATTTTTAACATATGCAAAAAAAGTTTGTAATAACTAAATTTTCCATGTGTAAACTGTTCAATGAATGTTCACATTTGATAAGAAAAATTAGAAAATAATTATTCTAACAATTCGCGCAGTATTTCTAGGTTAGATATTTGGTAATGTTGGTTCTATCTCCGTCTCTTTTTACTCAACCAGGCGAGTTCAACCTCCATGCTTTTCAACGTCGATCTGTCAAAACAATGTCAGGTGCAGGAAATATAAAGCATTGTATTCAGGCCACGACTGGTAAAAAGCGTGAAAAATTCGTGTCGGCGAAATATGTCGGTTAACGGAGACTTTGTCCTTGGAGTGCCATATTTCAGGTGTTTACATTTTTTTTTTTTAAGGAAACGAGTAAAGCTTTTTGAGTGCGGTTTCTTTTCTTGCTTTTATTCATGATAAACAGAACGTTAAATGTTTTTTTTAACCAAAATGGCGGCCGTTGCAGCTCCGCGAAAACAGGTCCTCAAATCGCGGGAGGTAAACGGCTGACATCACTGCCCCCTCGTTGTTGATCTGACACACAGATTCAAAGCATATTATCAATCTGTGACCCTTTGGTCATGGAATGACGGATGGGTTTTTCGTTTAGTACAGATTTCGGAAAATGGCGGCAATTTAAAAAAAAATCGAATTTTCGCGTTTTTTTCGCATAAAAAGATAAATAATAAATCCAAAAATGTATCTATCGAAAAAACGATCCGTCATTCCGTGAAGACATATTTTCTGAGTATGCTCTCCAAATTTCAGGTCGATGTGTTAATTACAGCGATCAGGAGAATGTCAGCAATTTTTAAAAACGTGTTTTCGAGAAAAACGCGTTTAAAGTTTTGTAATGTGTTTACACAAATGTGTTTATAATTACCGCTAATCGGCAATGCCTGGTCCATAGAGGCATCCCTCCTCTTCTTCTAGCTGCTCATGTTGAGCCGCTAACATCTCCCGCTGCTTTCAAGGACAAAGTCTCCGTTAAAAATGAAATATGTGTGGAAATTCGAATGAGTGAGATGAGGTTAGGACTGCAGTCAGTCGTTGCCTTGCTGTCACGTCTCTTTATCGTAGCAAGTGGTAATAAATCCAATACCGGAAGTTCAAATTAAACTTGATATTACATAAAAATTAGGTCAATAAGCGTAATTTTTTTCTGAGAGCACTGGATAACTACAAGTGTTAAGTATGTAAATCTGATTATTTTTAAGAATCTGACGGATTCCCACTATTATATACACTTTTGTAGCGACCGGAAATTGGGTTTTTGTATGTCATCTCGGAATTCCTTCACAAAAGTACGCAATTTTAATATCTCTTTTCTGTGTAATTAGGTCAATAAACGATCCTGAAATTCAACAGAGACCATTATTAATATATTTAGAGAAGCTCAAAAAAAAATTATGAAAATCCTATGGATCGAAGCCTGGCGATAAGACTACCTTAAGGCAGTAGTCTGGTCTAGAGCAAGATTTTTGACGTAATTTTTGGGTTGGAATAACTTTTAAACCGTTGAAGTTGTCTTGATGAAATTTTACATATGTATTTATTGTTCCCTTGAGAAGGTATCTACATAAAAAAAATTATTTTAAACATTTTCACGTAGTTTTTTATTTTTTTACAACATGGTCCGCCAAAAACCGCCTCAATCGGCGTCCACTTTGGGTGATGTTGTATGCATTTGAAAAAAAAATATATTCTCAATCTGTATGAGTATTCTGAGCACTGGTAGCAGAATTAGTACTTAAAAAAATTTTGTTACAAAATGGCGGCCCGTTAAACTTTGATTAACGATATTTCATATATTTTCGGGTATTCGACGAGTTATAAAATGTGGGCAAAATTATGGTTCGACTCAATTCTGCTACCAGTCCTCAGAAAGAGGCTACCGAAGGTATGAGCAAAATTTGAGCTCGATCGGTCAATTAGTTACCGAGATATCGTGGTCGCCGATTTGAAAAAAATAGTTCTGAGATAAACGCGTTCAAAGTTTTGATACCGTTGGATGAGGTTTGCGCGCGGCTTGCTTATAATTTCTACCACGCTGCTAATTTTTGAAATATCGATAAACGGTTTTCACGAGCGTATTAAAAAAGGTCTAAGGAATAGTAAAATGACGAAAAAAAATCGATTTTGTCAAATTTCTAGACCAGACTACCGCCTTGATGAAAAACGCAGTGACGTGTAAACCGGCGAGTTTTTGAAAACAAGAGAACTTCCATCGTTTTCCCCTATCATAGTAGAGAAATTGTTCGAAATTACTATACAAGATGATTGCAATTGATATCGTGCTGAATCTTTAATGGTTTACTTTGCTCTGAGTGTTGCAAAATATTGCAAATTGCATACCGAGGTAAAGTACCGCACATCTTTCATTTTCCCATGGAGAAAGAGCGCGAGAGGGAGGTAGCCAGAGAGAGATGGTGATGGGGAGTGAGTGAAGCGTTGAGTTAGCAACTGGAAAAACAGCGTTTTGTGTACTTTTCCGGGCGGAATGTTTTTCAAAGTAACGTTGGCTTGCTCTTGCGGCTCTTTCCACCCGCTCCATTTTTTCCCCGCTCTCTTCATCCGGCTCTCCATCGCCGGCGTTTTCGCCAGTGTCTGTGTGTGCCTTTGTGTGCAGGTGTATATATATATACGTAGATATGACAGGAGAGTAGATGAGGGCGAGCGATCGAAAAGCCTTCGGAACGCAAATAACGGCGGACCTCGAGATCGAGGAACCCTTGGGGAGAGGACGGAGGTTCGTGTATATTTATCGGAAAGAAGGGAAGGCGGGAGGATGGCGAAAAAAATTCGAGGGGTGGAACGGCGAGCGAGAGAGAAGAGCTAAGGAGAGAGAGCGAGGGGGAGAGAGATGGACCAAACTTAGTGAGAGATGAAAAGCTTCCAAAAGAAACTAACGTAGTCTCTCTTGGTATTTTCAAGGAACTCTCCGACTTGCTTTCTCTTCCTCGTCTTCTTCTTCACTGTGTGTGCTTCCCTTGATACGAATATCGAGGAAGGGAAGCACTAACGCGGAATTGTTAAGTGAGGCTTCTACTTTCTTGGGCCAAAAATGTTCGACTTTGTACCAATTTTTAATGCGAAAGATATTAAATATCGCATGTTAAAACTTGGTACCGTAACCCGTACAGAAATGTGACCGGGCATTCCCTACTTTGTGTCCGGCCTTGACCAGACTTGCCTTGTCTGATTTACCTAACCGAGCCCTTCGATGGAACAAGCCGGAAAGATCGCAAAATCATTTTTTACGGCTTACCCTCTATGTTTGGAAATTGCAATCTTCTCGCCGGGATACATTGCGAGCAAGTACATCTTCACGTAATGTCTACCCGGCCAGAACATTGACATGTTCCGAAAAGTGGAGCCTGTCTTTAACGCGGTCCTCTAGATTCTCGGCTGTTTTTTTACGGCTTTTTCAATAATTTTGTACGGGCAAAGCGTCGAAATAATCAATCTCATTGTTTTTGCATAATCTTTATTAACATTTAAATAAGCTTTACAAATTTTTTGAAGTCAAAATATATAATAGAATAAACGTTATAGTGGCCGACAGGAAGACATCAAGTAAAAGAGGTGCTTGACGGTGACCAAGATTGCGGCTGTTCTGCTTATCTGAAATCAAAAAACCAAACGGCATTTTAATCTTCATATTTAAGACTAGCGATTGAACTAGAGTGAATTCTAAATTACAAAAATTGACTTTTTTATACACTTTTGAAAATTACATTCTATTTTTTACTCATTTATTCTTAAGTTTTTCGCTCGTACAAAAAAAAAACTATCGAAGCAATCATGATAATCCTAGTTCAATTGCTGGCTTATAACATATTAAAGATGCTGTATAAATTTGAACAAGATCGGTGCAGTAGTTTCTGAAATATCGTGGTCACCGTTTCGAAAAATGGTGTTTCGAGAAAAACGCGTTTGAAAGTATACCTGCTCCGTATATCTGCTCCGTATACCTGCTCCGTTCCAGGGCCGTAACTTGTGAACCACTTCGAATATCGAAAAATCCTTTGGCACACATTTTCTACACATGTTGTAGACGTGATTTATGAAAAAAAATCGTTTTTTTCGACCCGAGAAACTAGAGGGCCGCCTTAAGAACTAAAGAAAAGCTACTTTGCTTTTCACCTCATCAAAGACATTCATAATTGATTGCGATGAAACTAATACATCTGTTGTAATTCTATTCATCATTAAAAGCATTCATTTCATCAATGATAATCGACGAGGATAACAATGCTTATCATAAATACCGTGATTACGATAACTAATAATTCGAGCATAATGAATAGCCAAATTATTTTATGAGGCAAAAAAGTAAAGCAGGTCATTCGTGGTTTTTGAACGCCTTGTCGCCATGTTGGGAAATATCAATGTTTTGGCCGGAAAGATATTACCCGAATGTATTTCGCCAACAATCCGCCAGGTGCACTTACGCTTATGATTTTGTGATACTTGCGAAATAACCCTTTGCACTCTAGGCCTCTTTCGCTCGGATAGTGATCTGTGTACGTTTTTCTGTCTCTTTGCCTATCAGGAAATACGAGCAAGCGTATGTATGCACTCATGTACTACTTTAGCAAGTAGGTATCCAACAAACAATATGTTGCCGAAATACTAAATTGAATACACTCCCGATTTCACCTCCTCAAGGATTCCAAAAACGCTGAAACGTCATTTTTTATTTCCTCGTTTGTTCCTGGTTATTTCCCGATCTATTCCCTACAACTTTCCTGGTCATTTACCGCTTCTTCTCCGGCCCGTTCCTGATCAGTTCCCCAGAAAGGGAACGGCGGATCGGGACCTAGCCTCAGACCCGTTACATTGCGAACCTATTCCAGGGTGGAATGCCCGACCAGAGCTTGATATTATCTAGGGAAGGCAAATCAGGGGCGGTACTTTTCCCCGACTCGAATTTTTACACGGGACAGTCGGGCTACTTTGAACAGGTTTTGGAAGTTTTTTGTAGGTAACTTTTTTAACATTCCAAATTCCAACCATTTTTGCTCCGATAGAACTATGTATCTTTTGGCTATGAATGTATGTGAAAGTTAAGCCGACCACCGACCACAATGAGATAAACTTTTTGAAAGTGTCAAAGTAACCTAGAGTGTTGGGTTTGTTTGGCAAGGCATTAGAATGCAACTTGTGTCAAAGATTGAGGGATACTTTACCTTCATTTTGATTTTATAAATGATATTTTATGCATTATACATGGAATTAAATGAAAAAACGACGATTTTTTACAATCACATTGTCATCTTTATTGAGGAAACTTTTTACATGAAAATATCAAGTACCTAGGGTACTATTATTGCCACTTTATTGCTCTTATAATTATCATTGAGATCAAAATCAACGTCAGCAACATTACAATCAACTTTAGCAACGTTGTAATAACCTGAACAACAAATTTAAACACACTTGTATGCGCACAGATTTAAATCATATTTTGGCGCTCTGTTAAAGTAGCCTCAAAAACTCTCAAGGTTATCCTTAATGTCAATTCAACTTTGTTTTACGGTATCTTTTCTAAGCGATCTTTATTGAAAATGGTAATAATTTTTAAGTTTGACAAAACATGGTAAACTGAAGCAAAATGGTGATCCGAAGCAAAAAAAATCAATTTTTTTTTCACTTTGTACAATATTGTGTCTAAGTTAAACTAGAACCAGGAAGAAAAATTGTCAAATAAAAAAATTGTGAGCGATCGAAGGGGAAGTTTAGTTTTCTACCAAACATTTCTACAGTTTTTTATTCATAAAATAAAAACGTTTGAATATTTTTTGATAATTATAGTTCATTTAATGAAGATGTTTATTGTACACGTGCCTGCCAAATTTCATAATTTCATAATTTCATACGTACACCTAATCTGCTATGCCGGGACCATAGAGTACACCTTCCTCTTCTTCAAACAGTTCCCGATGCAGCAAAGTCAAAATATTTTTTTCGCTACTAGAGTAAAAACATCCCTTAACGCTCCTTCGCGGGACTTGCACTCGAGTACATTCTCACTGACACTCGTAAATTTCGGTATACGAGGTGTTTCTCGCCAAATCGACGAGTTCCCGTTCGACCCCACCTAACGGGGGTGGCTCTTAATTGGCACGAATCGCGAGCATTCGGAAGTAGAAATCGATACAGGAAATGGAACAGTTGCAATTTTATTCGCATCGAAATTTGCCATTTTGAAGCCTAGATTATTTGTACGGGCGTCTTAAACAGGGGGCTGGACAAATTGATGTATTTCTAATTATTTCCTAGCTTGTTTCTGTCGTGAAGGGCGTTTTTATTTACATAGACAATCAATAAGTCTGCCTCAAACCAATAATGAGTCACAATGAACTTCAATTTTTATCACATTGTTCATAATTATTTTGTAAGAAAAATTTAAAAAAATGCCTTTTCAATCCTGACGGTCTTATTTTATTTTCAACGATCCACGTATGCCCTAGCGAGTCTCTCGAACTGTTTTCAGCACTTTCTACTTTTATCCCCCACTTGTCACTTCACTATTTTCAGTTCATTAGAGATCCCTCAGAACGATGCTTGCCCTTTTCAAACGAATGGGATCGAAGTTTGCATCGTTGGAGTGCAACGAAAATTCTATTCAGTTTCGTATTCTCATTATTATCCAAAATAATATTTTGAAAATTGGTTGTGGATCACTAAATCAGAATTCTAAAAAAATGTTTGCGTAACTTTTGTAAGTCAAATTGGACAAGGGAAATACGGGGAATAAAAAAAAATACATTTTCGTTGCATTCCAACGATGCAAACTCCAACGTCATTCCAAACGCACTGGATCGCGTTTGTACGAGGGCACAGGGAAACTGCGGAAACCTTGTGCCGTTCCAGTCGACTTTATTACATTTACATAAGAAACTCTGCAACACTGTCTTGCGCGCAGTAGTCCACGTGGCCACCCATAAGGGGTCCCTAGGCCTAGGGTTCCGAAAACCCCCACCCTCCGATCGAGCTGAAATTTTGCACAAAGCTTCCTTTTAATATTTTAAGACAATCCCTAAAGGGATTCATGGCGACGCCCCATAGTTTTTGTGTTTGGGTTTGTTGGGGTTTGTTTGGGCGAAACAGAGAGGGCGATAACATATATAGGTATGAACAGAGACGTAGCAGATATAGATATACTCGGCGCACGTTAAAAAATTTGAAAACTCAAATCTCGAAAACTATTGCAAGTCGCCAAAAATCCCTTCAGGGTTGTCTCAAAATATTAAGAGGTTTGCGCAAAACTTCAGCTTGATCGGAGGGCGAGGGGGTAGGGGGTGCGGAACCATACTCTTAAAAAACGTTTAAAATTCAATATCTCGAAAACTATTGCGAGTCGTCCAAAAACCCTTTAGGGGTTGTCTTAAAATATTAAAAGGAAGATTTGTGCAAAATTTCAGCTTGATCGGCGGGGGGGAGGGTGGGCGGAACCGTACCCTAAAAAATTTAATATATCGAAAAAGTATTGTAACTCGCCAAATATACCTTTAGGGGTTGTCTTAAAATATTAAAAGGAAGTATGTAGGGGAGACCGGGGCAAAATGGTATAGCGGGGCAAAACGGCACTGGGGCATAATGGGATAGCAAAAAATGAAGTTTCTTGACGCTTGATTTGGGGCAAAATGAGATAGGGGCAAAATGGGACACACAAAAATGAAGTGTCGCAGCCCGCTGAATTTGGGGCAAAATGGGATGACAGGAAAATTCATGCTTCGGCTCTATGAAAGAGCTATTGAAACATAATCTAATCTAAATGGTGCTTGTGGTTCGTTTCAGTCCACATATACGCAGATAATACGGACTGACCGATATATTTGTCGACACATATCCGTCGATTTCATGGGGAGCGGCGGTCCTAGTTTCATAAAACAATTTACGTAAAAATTGACAAGAGTTAGATTTTCATCAATGGCTTGAAAATCAGTATCAGTGACGTGCAGTTGGCAGAAAATAAATTTAAAAAAAAAACAAAAAACCATAAATTGCACCCGTCAGATTATAAAAATTACTTGATTATTTAAATAATTAATAACGACAAAGAAATTGTACCAATCGAATAAGAAGGCTCAAATAACAATTTACGTCAAGTTTGGTACAGTTCTGACCGCAGAATCAAAAGTAATTGTTTAACAAACTTTAATAACAAATGGGCCCACTATTCATGTGCTCATGCTGACGATAACTTAATCGAGTCCGTTTGCGACAATTGTGCCGATAAAAATTAGCTTAGTTAAACAAGCAATAAAAATTAAACATTGCCACCGTTAAATTATAGTATCGTAAGTAGAGTGTGACCCAAATATCGTGTAACATTCAATAAAACCTGTTTTCACTCATTTATTACCCCTCGTTTTTTACCCCTGCATTTCTTTCGTTTCTGCATCGAATTATTCCACTGTCCTATTTTGCCCCGATCCCGTTTTGCCCCAACCGCCTCTTTCTGAGGAGCCTGATTTTCTCCGGCCCATTTTGCCCCAGTCCCGTTTTGCCCCAATGACGTATTTTCCAGCAGTGTTGATTTTCACTATTCCATTTTGCCCCAAACCCGTTTTGCCCCGGTCCCATTATGCCCCGCTATACCATTTTGCCCCGGTCTCCCCTACAACATTTTAGCTCGATCGAAGAGTAGGGGTTTTTGGAACCTTATCCGATCCTGGTATAGGTCTAAACACTGTCGCTTATTATCGAAATTGCTACCTTTGAAATTTGATCGAAATTTTAATGACTCGGTTAACATCAAATTCTCCGGATATCTCAAAAACGTTTGCGTACATACAGAAATCTTTGCTTGCATCCTTCGTCTCTCCTTTGCACATTCACTTTTACGTCTGTACGCACATATATATATATATATATATATATATATAATATTAATTTGAACTTCGTTAGTTTATGGACATCTCTACCATAGCTCTATAGGTTGGTTACATTACATCGATGTACACGAATACATAAATGAATTTAATTCACAGCATCTTATTCCCTTTCGTATTTCCCATTCGTACCTTTGCGATCGCGACGCAAGTTTTCCTCTCTAGGACCAGTTTGTCGCGGCAACACGCCCCGGGTAACCCTTTTCCACTTTACTCAGGCTGTATGCCAGTTCTGCTTCGTTAGAACAGTTATTTATTCGGTATTCGAGATCGTTGCATATTCCGTTTGAAATATATACCCATGTGTACTGAACTATATCAATACACATGAATCCCGGTGCACGAAATATAAATACAAATTCACCGACACCCGCTACAGTGCCGTGCGTAAGGGCGTAACCAGCGTAAAGTTGCGAGACCGATGCTTCTTCGCGCCCCAACAGTTGATTCGTATTTACAATGGGAATGCTTGCTCAGGAAAATTTCGCGGGAGTATGTATAGCCCAGCTCTGATTGCACAAATCACACGTCGTAAATATGTCTAACGAATGTTCGTAGCGGAGTTTTGATTAAGGGGTCTTTTCACTTTCGACGCTAAAAAAGCTATTTTCATGAATTTTTTTGATAGGTTTATATTATGGATGTTGATATAAAAGTTGTTACACTTAAGGGGCTATACCAGTGTGAACGCTGAAAATTTGGGTAGTTTTCAGGAATTTTTTGGAAGAAAAGTACTCAATTAAATGTTTCAGAAAATTAAGAATATATTTGGATATATTTGACCTATATTACATAATTTTTTCATAGAAAAATATTGAGATCCAAGCAACGTATGCGCTGCCTTCGGAGGCGCCAAAAAAAGTTCCTCCACTGCTGACATGATTCCAGCCGATTGAGTAGCTGAAACCCAAAAAGGAAAAAATGTCGTTAAACTAGAAGGTATTTCCTGTACAATGACGTAGGATTTTCGAAAAATATCAAAATCTAACAAAATGGCGTAGTTATGAAAAAAAGTCTGTTTTCTTGCCTATAAAATGATCGTTTTTTTCAATGCCAAATCGTCAATTTTCATCCAATCAAAAATATCCTACGTCATCGTAGAGTAAATATATTCAAGAGTACTCAGTTCAAATTTCAAGTCAATCGGATAATTGCTCTTTGAGTTACAATGTCAGCAAATTTGAAAAATCTCATTGCGAGAAAAACGCGTGTAAAGATTTAACTATCGATTTTTGCAAGATAAAATGATTAGAGATACGGCCTTGAAATTTTTACAGAATATACTTGAAAGTAAAAACTGTCGAAAAAGGCAAAAAAATCGATTTTTTGAAAGTGTCACACTGGTATAGCCCCTTAATGGTCCCAAATGTAAAAATATTAATTGTTAATAAATCTCCACTCCTTTGAACTGTATTGTCATATCACAATTTCAACTCGTTATTCGAATACCATAAACATCTACTGAGGCAAGAGAAATAAATGTGATCAAATAAATCATTATTGGCAAAGAAATACTATGGCTATAAAATGTTGTCATGGGATCACGAATATTTCTCAACGACTAACAAATTTTGTAACAGTTGATGAATATTTGAATAAAAGAACCAACTGAATATATCTTTTTACTATAAATGAACGTTTTTCTCAGTGTGGGTTGGCTCTTTGAATCCAAACATTTCAACGTGCTGCAAGCAACCCTTCTTAGACTCAAGTTTGTCGTCTTACACACGTCGACCTACATGTGGTTTATTATTGCTGTATTTTTCATTTGATTAACTAATGTCCTGAAACTGATTCTATTTCATTATAATAATAAACCTTTATGAATATACGCTTGACTTTACATTCATACGACGTCGTCTATTTAAATATTCATCGTAAAAAAGTCTTTCACCTTAAGCACAATTCCCCCAACGCCTTGGTGGATCGGGTATTTTTTTGCGTGGAGTTTCATTTTTCCCATCGACTTTTACGGGTAGTTTGTGACGAAGGTCGGGTATTGAAAAATGCGGAAAATTTTTGGAATCACGTGCTTATGACTTGGGAAAAATTATTGAGAGTACAAGTAAGTCTGCGCCGTCTGACAAAAGATGGCCCCACCAGGATGTTATGATTGAAATTGTCAGATGTAAAACGTCATATCGTAACGTTGGTAAGACCATAACCTTGAAAAATTGGCGATTTTGTATCAGCATCACGTAATTTTTTTTCGTGCGAAAATGTCGAGTTTTGAGCCGAATAAGCGTCATTTCTGGGAACTTTTGATTTACTTCTTTAATTTGAAGAAATCTGCAGCTGAGGCGCATTGATGGCTTGTAGAAGCATATGGCGAGGCTGCTTTGAGGGAAGGGTAGGGCTTTCAGCATGAAAAAAAAAACACTTTTTTGCGATTTTTTTTCATCTATACGAATAGAGTAAATTTATTGAAACCTTTTGTACATTGTTAAGTGTCATTTCAAGAACATTCCGTGAAATTTGTACGCGAAAATATCCACAAACAAGCTGGTGACAAAGCTTTTCCAAGAACGCCTTTGGAAAAACACGATTTGCGGTGTTCACTGTATCTCAGCTAGGAATTATCTGAAATCAAGTACCATTAAAATTTAGCCAAAGTGTCATCAAATCCTCCCCCCAACGGTCTTTGATATTTTTTTTTCATTTCTAAATTTTTTGTGGTCATGTAAAGTGAAAAGTGCTATTTTTCACGAAAAATTCCGCCATTTTGGGGGTGGAAAACCCCCTCAAAGTAAAAAAATCTCAAACTAACCGTTGGAGGGAGGTATTTTATATGTAGAAAGTGTGTACCAAGTTTGAAATAAATCGGTCATGTAGTTTTCAAATGGCAGTGAACACGGACTTTGAAAAAGTGGTTTCGAGAAAAACGCGGCACCGGCTTGTTTGTGGATATGTTCGCGTACAAATTTCACGGAATGTTCTTGAAATGACACTTAATGTACAAAAGGTTTCGATAAATTTACTCTATCCATATATTGAGATGAAAAAATTCGCAAAAAAGTGTTTTTTTTTCACGCTCAAACCCCTACCCTCCCCTGAAGTGAGAGAAGTTGTCGTGAGTGCTTTCAAAAGTTTAAGAACGGTGAGTTTGACGTCGAAGACAAAGAACGTAGCGGAAGGCCGAGAGTGTACGAAGACGCGGAATTGGAAGCATTATTGGAGGGAGATTCGTGCCAAACGCAAGAAGAACTTGCACTTACATTAGGAGTGACTCGACAAGCAATTTCACATCGTTTAAAATCGTTGGGAATGATTCAAAAGCAAGGAAATTGGGTTCCATATTAACTGAAGCCGAGAAATGTTGAACGCCGATTTTGCGCATCTGAAATGCTGCTTGCCAGGCATAAGCGGAAGGGTCACTCATAACACTCAATTGGGAAGTTTTACCCCACCCGCCGTATTCACCAGACATTGCTCCCTCTGACTATCATTTATTTCGATCGATGACGTACGACCTGTCTGAGCAGCACTTCACATCATATGAAGATACCAAAAATTGGGTCGGTTTGTGGATAGCCTCAAAAGATGAAGAGTTCTTCCGACGCGGTATTCATATGCTGCCAGGAAGATGGGAAAAGTAGTGGCCAGCGATGGACAATACTTTGAATAAAACAAAGTACCGTTCTTTCACAATAAATGCCCATTTTTTAAATAAAAAAACGGTGGAGACTTATTTGTACTCCCAATAATATAACAGTAATTTCGTGAGATCGGAGATTTATGATAGCTAGTTTATTTTGAAACACGACATAAGCGGAATTGTGTTCCGCTCGGCGTGGATGACAATTCATTAGTACATATGGTTTTTTAGATGAAAAAATGGCATACAATGGGGTGAACTTTTAGCGAGTTTGGCATGAAAATTGAAGGAAAAAAAAGAAAGAATACGAGCCGAGGGTCGGCGCAAACATTGACGTTTGTAGCAGACTTTGCTATTCGTATGGAGTTACAACCTCCTCGAGTATTAACGAGAGACTATCGCAGAGAAGCGAAGAATCGACGATGCTGAAACGATTATCCGAACGATCTTTTCCCTCCTCGGATTGCATTTTTTTCTCTCTCTCTCACGTTACACCAGCTCGAGGAAAGTATGTTTTGCAAGAAAATTTCTTTTCAAGTGACGCTGAGAATATCGAATCTTGACTCAGAATAGAATATCAAAAGCGTGTTCGAATTGAGAGCGCTTGGAAAATGAGGGGAAGAAAAAAGATGCTCGTATCATCATCGGGGAGCCACCCTAAACTTCTTCGCCTTTCGCAATATCGTTCAAACTTTTATCTCTCTTCTTGGGAGTTTTACCTCGTCGGGAGCAAAGAAGTTTTTTTCTTGTTTCTTGTAACGATGTCGATAAATTATCCATTAAAACGAAACATAAATGTATGAGAAAACTGAATGGACGAAAAACATACAGCTTGAAAGAACTTTCGTCTTGTCTAAAAAAAAAGACCTTTGCCCTCTTCTCGTTCGGAAAATCGGTCGCGAAACGCTCAAACATTTTTTTCTATCGCGAATTTTAACGTTTCCTTCACGATTTTTTTTTGTTCTGCTTCTAGCGCATTTTCGGTGACGAAAGATCGTACTCGGTCTCGGAAACGATATTGCAAATGTGCACTTTCATAGCGGCTTGGACGTGTTGCGGAAATGTCGAAACCGTGATCGCCATGCTGTCGAAAAATGCTCGAGTAGAGTCGCTCCAAATCGGCGATTTTTTCATTCTTCGACCATTCGGTCCGCCCGATTGACGCTGCGGCGTTGTTGAATTTACAGCACTCTGGAGAATTTCTTTCGAAGCCAGATGCGATGGCTCGAACAGGCGGGAGTGTTGATTTTTGTCGGCCGACTGCGGTGTTTTTTTGTATCTGTATTCGTCGTTCATTTTTAGTTTCGCGTGAAAATGGTTTTTAAAATCTGAGAAAACGATTATTAATGCCTGGGGAATGTTGGGGGTGAGATGCGGTAGAAATTTCGTTAGGGGATGGGGGAGTGATTCCGCAGTTCCGTTTAAGGAGAGTCCAGGGCACCCTACGATGAATGTTAGATTGTACTTGGGCAGCAGCAATTTGGTATTGAAGTTTGCATCGTTGAATGGCAACGAATTTATTTTTTCTTTCGTATTCCCATATTTTTTGGCACATTTAAACTACGAAAGTCACCGTAACATTTTCGAGAATCCTTATTAAAAATTGATAACCTGCAAAAAAATATTTTATATGATAATGAAAAAAAAAGTGCAAAAATCTAGACGAATTTTCGTTGCATTCCACGGATGCAAACGTCAACACCATAAATTGATTGGATATCTTTTAACGACCGTTCTAACGATTGTATTTGGGCAACAGCAATTTCGTGAACTGATATGGTATTGAAGTTTGCATCGTTGAAATGCAACGATTTTTTTGTTTCATTTGTATTCTCATATTTTTTGGCACAATTAAGCTACGAAAGTCTCTGTAAGATTTTCGAGAATCCTTATTAAAAATTGATAACCATAAGCTGCAAAAAAATATTGTAGATGATAATGAAAATAAAGTGCAAAAATCGAGAAGAATTTTCATTGCCTTCCAAGGATGCAAACGTCAACACCACAAGTTGATTGGGTATTTTCTAACAACCGTTCATTGCCCTCGCTGGAACGATGTTCCGGTGGAAATTTGAGTTTCCTCGGAGTCCTTCCGGCTGATTGAGAGCCCGTTTTGATGGTCGATTCTTGATTGTCGTTCGCTGCAACAGTATCGGTGCTGCTGATCGACGTCATCGACGCGAAATCCGTCTCAGAAATTGCCGTCAGCTGAGACAGCGACCTCGAGGATGATCTGAGGCGGCGCTTTTCCTCCCCTTTTGGCGAGCCACAATTACTCGAGGCTCGGCTATTCTCGTTGGAATTCTCGACCCTTGCGAAATACAAGAAACGATGCTTAATAATTTGTGTGCTGCCGCTGACTAGCAAAAACAATTATGTGTGCAATATTAGGAAAGGAAAGTTTGGAGCTGTTATTGGAGCTTTTTTTGAAAAGGACATTTGGAGAATTTGGAATTTGGAGAATTTGGTATTTGGAGAATTTCGAATTTGGAGAGTTTGGAATTTGGAGAGTTTGGAATTTGGAGAGTTTGGAATTTGGAGAATTTGGAATTTGGAATTTGGAGAATTTGGAATTTGGAATTTGGAGAATTTGGAATTTGGAATTTGGAGAATTTGGAATTTGAAGAATTTGGAATTTGGAGAATTTGGAATTTGGAATTTGGAGAATTTGGAATTTGGAATTTGGAGACTTTGGAATTTGGAGAATTTGGAATTTGGTGAATTTGGAATTTGGAGAATTTGGAAGTTGGTGAATTTGGAATTTGGAGAATTTGGAATTTGGAAAATTTCTAATTAGGTGAATTTGGAATTTGGAGACTTTGGAATTTGAAGAATTTGAAATTCGAAGAATTTGGAATTTGGAGTATTTGGAATTTGGAGAATTTGGAATTTGGAGAATTTGGAATTTGGAGAATTTGGAATTTGGAGAATTTGGAATTTGGAGAATTTGGAATTTGAAGAATTTGGAATTTGGAGAATTTGGAATTTGGAGAATTTGGAATTTGGAGAATTTGGAATTTGGAGAATTTGGAATTTGGAGAATTTGGAATTTGGAGAATTAGGAAGTTTGGGAAATAATTGGAGCAATTTTGGGAAAGGAAAGTTTGCTTGTAATTGGAGGACAATTTGGATGTCACTGGGTCTCAACGTAACGGAATGGAGTTGAAAATGCAATGTCTTCGGTACTGAAAGGACGTAGAGAATTATTTTAGTGTCACTTCAACGGGTTAGTGAATCGGTGGCAAATTTTTCCCCCAAGCTTAAAATAAGCCAAGTAATAATGCATCCATCTTTGTTGTCATGGTAGCATTTTCGTTAAACGCCCTTTAAGCGGGATATATATTCACACACGATCAAAAAATTTCGATTTCTTTTTTTTCTCTGAATGATAGAACTATATATGGAGAATATTCCCCAAAGTTTCAAAGTGAAATTCGAAAAACTTCAAACGTTACAGCCCATCAAAGCTGTGCCTCACCACTCGGATTCGGAGCGGGCGTAAGCTTCAAACGCGTTTTGCTCAAAACTGCATTCTCGACATTGGCGTGCAGGATTACTCAGAAAATATCGAGCCGATTGAGTGGAAACTTGGTAGAAATATTGATAATATTGCTACTTGACGAGAATTGTTTTTGAAAAATTAGAAAAAAAACGACTTTTTAAGCCAAATTTTACAAAAAATATTACGTGAAATGTTTATTTTTTGTGAATGTGTGCCATTCTCTTAAATTTGTATTTTATTCATTTTAATTACCGTCAAATTGAAACGATAAATGTTCCAACTGAACAAATGTTTGAATTTTTTTTCAAACTAAAGTCTATGGGGAGCTAGATTGGACGCTGATTCGCAACTCCCGCGGCAACCTTGCTATGACACTCTGCCACAGCTCCGCCATTTTGATGATAAATTAATAAAAAAAATTGTTTTGTATACTTAAATATAACTATTAAAGTATACCTAAAGTTTAATAATTGTAGAATTATTATTTCTTAGTTTAAAAAATTCCTTAAAAATGCTTAATTTTTTCCCGTCTAAATGTAAATCCCGCCTTAAGAACTGTTCAAACCAATCGTGTTCAACAAAATCCATTCTTTTCTAAATCACTATTTCTACTCACGAAGAGACGTCGAGAAAAGCAAGATTTTTTTCGTTCGAGCACGAGCGCAGCGACCTGCGGCGATCGGTCTTCGATTCTGTATCCCTGAAATGATGATTCTTCAGCTCACTCCATATTTTTTTGCAAATGTCCGCTGAAAAATGCCATCACACAACATGCACGATAAGCCATTTTCTTTAAAACTCTTTATAAAACAATTCTCGATTCATGACGAATTTAACGAAATCGAATTGAAAGTGAAATCCTGTTACAGCCCTACCAAAACATCGATAACAAATTTTCTCATATAGCTTGTATTGAAATAAAAATTGGATCTATTTTTAACTACATTGGGGGGAGATAAAAATTGTGTACCCAAAAACGTTTCGAGCTTGGCACATATTTTTTTGTCGTTTGAAATTCGTGTATTCATATGTCACGAAGCTACGATGTTGAAGTTTGCATCACTGTGACGCAATGAAAATTCTTTTTCTTCTGTACTTTTTTATCGCCCAAAAAATGTTGCAAATTTGGGTGGCAGAAATTTGAAATAAATCCTATACAATATTTCAGTTATTCTCGTAGCCTGAAACTGCCAAAAAATTGGATGATCACGAGTTAAGAATGAAAAAAAAAAAAATCGTTGCATTCCAACTATGCGAGCTTCAACATCATCACGAAATATGAGTCTGAGCTTACGTATAATCTGTTTGTGGTCCGCATATGTAGGTAAGTCGGAATAAGCCGTTTAGCCTTGAATCGTAAGGTCGAGCCAATTTTATTTCAAATCAGAAAAAAGTAATCATATCCCAAAAATGTTACCTACTTCCCTATTCTGATGGTGCTAAAGTTTGCATCGTTAGCATGCAACGAAAATTCTTCTTGATTTTCTTCATTTCTTTATTTTTATCATTATCGAAAATCTTGTTTGGCTGCTTCTGGTTTTAGATTTTTAACAATCCTCAAAAATGGTTCAGTCATTTAGGTGGTCTGAATAAGCCAAAAAAATTGGCAACGCGACGAAAATATATTTTCGTTGCAGTCCAACGATGCAAACTTCAATACCATGTATTTTGTTGGTTTTGAAATTCAGACCATTGAGATTGATTTTTTTATCACGTTCGTCCGATTCCGCATAGCTCGCCCCTTATACATATATCGATATATATATATATATATATATATATATATATATATATATATCAACATAGCATGCCCGTCTTTTCCCCACCTCCTCTTTCCCCTCTGCTGCCTTAGGTACGAGAAAAAGCTCGTTTTCAGGTAAAACCAAATTCAACGACCTTCGATATATACATACAGAAAAGGGGCGAGTTCGCGGCAACGCATACAAATTCTCCAGCCGCGAGTAGGTTTTTTCTCCTTCTTTTATCCAGCCTCGCTTTTCCTCGCGCATAGAAAAAAGTTTTATGTTCCGCGGGCGATATATATATTTTTATTCACAGCGAAATTCAACGGAATGCACACGTGCTTTGTACGCATCTGGATAATACGATCATGGACAAAAAGTAGACTCGAGAGAAATTTTATAATAAAGGGAAAAAAGCTCTCGTTTTTTTGCGTACAAAATTTTTCATTTGTTCCCGTCGGGAATCAAAAATAATTGGCGACCGGAATTATTGGTCGTCCGTTGGAAAATCTCTAAAGGGGTTGCCAAAGCCTCGAGGGGAGTAAAAAAGCACAGCGTCAATAGAAGAGGACCAAAAAAAATAAATAAAACCGGAAAATACATCGGCAGAGTGACACATATTTGTTTCAATGTAGTCATTTATGAGTGCGATATCGGAATCCGTTATCGCGAAATATATGTGTACATCTGCGCATTGGAATTTGCGAAAATTGAAGGTGATTTTTTTTTTCGTCGAGCCATTCGCCCTAATGATTTTTTTTTCTTTTCAACCCTTCTCACTGATTATTTCCGTCACCTGGCGTATCGAGCTGTTCGGCGATGTTCTTCCAAATAATTTTCTTCGCAGCGACGTTGTTCGCGTTCTCGTGCTTGCGGTCGTACAATTCGGGATTGAGCTTGACGAGCTCGACGAGCTTGTCCTCATCCATCGCCATTGATCCTTTCGAAAATGACCGCGGCATTAATATCGACGATCCTCGGGACCTCTTTTTTTCCCAACGATTGGACGTTTTCGTTTTTCTCTCGTTTTTCGCGGTGGGATTGGATTCTTTTGCAAAGTTCACCGTTTCGTGTTCGTTATCGGACGTCTCGCGAACTTCTGTGACCCAATCCGGCCAAACGCACGGACAATTGAAAGTCGAAATAACAAGACTCGCGCGTCGTTAAATGCGAGGGGCTCTTTTTTCTCGCTCGTCTTTCAAAATTTTTCGGATTCTCACACTCGAACGTGCGCGGTCGATACATTATAGGAGCTTGTAGAAACGAAAAAAAAATTCAACCCTTTTACCGTAAATCAGGTGAAATTATTCGATTTAGCCAATGAAATTATTTGAACATACTCCATTCATGCACAATTTGTATGTATAAAAATATGTATATAAAATACGTCAGATGTCACGTATGTTTTTTTCAAGCAACTATTTTTTTGTTTACTGTCATTAAAACATTTATTGGACTCAATGGAGTATTCTAGTCAAAAGGGCTTAAATTTCGGACTTTATTCAGGTTTGAAGAAAGAAAAACAACGAATTTTACAGTATCCATTTTTTCGGGCTCCTCATTGATATTTCAAGAACCTACAGAACAAATTTTGTGCTAAAAATTAAAATTGAAAAAGTTATAGGCCTTTCAATTTGGCCGCAAAAAAGGGTTGGCATGATTCCAAAGCTTCAATTAATCTGAAACAGAAATAAAACCCTTTTTTTAATCAATAAGAATGTCATTATGGCAGGTACCGAGCGGTTAAAAAGTTGATAGAGACTGTCTGAAATTAGGGCATTTTGCGCCCTATTTTTACACAATTGAATCTTTTTTATAATAATAAAATTAATTACGCAACGCCCGAGGTAGGGACGATAGAAGGATAAATACTGAAGATCCATACCAAATTTGAAGTCAATCGGTTGAATAGAACACGAGATTTCATGTCAACCAGGTTGAAAAAAGTAGTTTCGAGAAAAACGCGTTTAAAGTTCTGACAAGGAACATCCCTCAGGTGACACCCTTCGATTTTGTTGAAATTTGGATCTGTTATAAAGCACCGAAAAGTAAGCGATACGTATTTTTTCATTGGCGGAAAAACGGTTTTAAGGGGTGAAACGAACCCTCGAAAATAGGGGTGTTTTTCGTTTTTCGCCGATAACGTTATCGTTCTCATCTCCAATGTATAGTGCACAAAAAAATAAACATTGTTGCGATTTGAAATTTTTAAATATCTCGTACTGTTGAAACGTTATTGACGAAAAACGAAAAACCCCATTTTTGAGGGTGCGTTTCAACCCTTAAAACCGTTTTTCCGCCGATAAAAAAATACGTATCGCTTACTTTTCGATGCTTTGTAACATATCCAAATTTCAACAAAATCGAAGGGTGTCACCTGAGGGATGTTCCTTGTGAGTAGAGTTTCAGACAACCGCAACGATCTGAGTGGTATAATTCCATGTTATACTCAAGTTAGATTAATCCGCCATTCCTGCCTCGTAAAGTGTACTTTCCTCGGCTTCGATATGATGATTTTCTGAAGCTCGTTCTTCTCTGCGAGGGGTTCTGGCTTCCTTAGAAGCTTCTGAAGTTCGCAGCTCCGATCGGTCGATCCTATTCTGGTCTCGTTTGGCGTACGAATAAGTTTAAATATCGGGAATTTCGAAATTTCCTTTTTATTTTGAAGAGTCTTTACTTTCAGGGGTCTTCTCACTTTAGACGCTGAAAAAAGGCTATTTTCATGAATTTTTTTGATAAGTTTATATTATAGATATTGATATAAAAGTTGTTACACTTGATAAATACATTTTCGAAATCACAAAATTAAAAAATATATATATTTATGTAATGCAAGCAAACTTTAAACGCGTTTTTCTCGAAACAACGTTTTTCGACGGCTTGTTGATAAAATCTTCGAAACTACTGAACCGATCGTCATGAAATTTTGACCACATATTCTCTACAACTATAGCTATAGCGTATGTCAGGAATTTTTTTTAATTTTCATATTTACTATTTCTTTTGCCAAAAACGGTGAAAAACCACTTTTTTTCGAAAAATGTCCGCCATTATGTTATTTTTGTACATATCAAAAATTGTATGAGATGCGCTTTAACCATTAACATACTGAATTTAAAAACATTTGATTTTTTGATTTCGGATTATCTATCTCCGAGATTTCATCTACAGCGCAGACCCACAATTTTTCAGGACATTTTCTAACTACCATTTTCGTCTATATATAGTGACTTAGGTGAATAAAATTTTTTTTCTATGTATTTCTAAAATATATTTATTAAGTGTAACAACTTTTATATCAATATCTTTAATATAAACCTATCAAAAAAATTCATGAAAATAGCCTTTTTGACGTCTAAAGTGAGAAAACCCCTTAACAAAATGCCAAAAAAATCAATTTAAAAAGTCTAGACCAGCATACTGCCTTACAGAAATACTTACATTTAAAGCGTAACTGTCACTTGAAATAAAGTTGAGTGGCTGACTTCGAAAATATATATTCAGGTCAAAATAATTTTTAACACAGATTTTTTAAAAACAGCATTTTATGCGTTTTTTCCCATAAAGATACCATATGTATATGGAACCGAAAAGTTGATTAACATATCGTTAATGGAACACTCAAAATTGACAGCAGAGGACAGGCTGATCGATATTGGATGCCTGTTCCATTCTCTCCGCCTATTAACAAACATTCAATCAGCGTGAAAAAAAATGTCCCGTTTCACGAAAACCCCGAGGAAAAATTCCCTTCCGCCAATTCCACGGGAATATTACGTCGGGCAAAGCAAAAATTCATACGCAAATGAAATTCGTGGAAAATGCATTTCGTAAACATGGAAAAAAAAATAGAGACTCGACGTTCGCGATTGTGAAAATATCTCAATTTTCAGGTGATGATAGTCCTGTTTATTTAAATGCAAAAATACAAAGTTTTTCATGGATCGATGCGTACAAACGCCGTATTAAATGAAATATTGTCGTTCACCTCTCGAATGAACGTACCGGAGATATTCATATTTGATTATTCAGCTCCGCGTCCATTCCATCATTTTTCAATGCGCCGTGTAATTTTTCTCCCACCTCCAGCGAGCAGCGTATTCGTTTTGTATTTTTAATAATCTCTCCCATACAATATTTTGCGAAAGGGCGTACTCAATTTCGGGTAAAAGCTTGCAGCTTGTTAAAAAAAAGTAACAACAGTAATACGAGTGCCCATTGTTTTTTGACACAGCCAAGGAAAACTTTTTTTTTTACATCCGGCAAGGTAGAAAAATAAAATCTGTATTTAAAATCCGCCATTTTCGCAGAGCCAGGCTACGGAACATGGCGACCTGCGTGACAACTTATTTTCACATTCATTTCCCGTTCCAGAGATTTCGCAGCTTTCCGTTTTCACTTTTTTTTCCTCTCCCTCTCGTTGGTTCTCATTACGTATCCGGTGTGGTAATTAGCCGACACAGGATGTGCAGCGCGTGCACGTGCCTAAGCGTACACAAAGCGACTCTCATCATCTTCTCTTCGAAGGGAGTGAGATTTTAACTCGGTACATAGCAGAGAAAGCTCGGAGGACTGCAAGCTCAAACATGCCGTACAAAGAGCCTAGATCGGCGAGGAGTTGGAGGGGGTGTTGGTTTGCGAGGGAACGAGAGGAGGGGGAGGGGCCGAAAAACGAAGCAGAGATACGTATAACTCGCTGACGAGATTATAATCAAGCAACGGGGAGGCAAGACCAGAGAGAGAGAGAGGGAGAGAGGAAACGAGGGTGAGTGCGTCTAGACCAAGTCCCAAAGGCGGACCGAGCTTTTTGTACGCGTTTTCTTCGTGATTAACCCACCCGTGTGCCAGTAAATCATACACAGCTGTACACAAATCTTTTGCTTTTTGATTTATCAATGTATTTTCTTTCGCTATGCTGCTTCGGGTACCCTCTCGAGATTCAACGATCCCATGCCTTTCACGTTTATCACCCTGAGTGTTGTCCACAGCCGTTTTTTTCCTGATGCACTACGGTGTCGCGATTGCAGGAGGGCACAGGGAAAGTGGGGAAAACCGGGAGTTGTTCCGAAGCTCGGTACAGTTGTCTCCCGTCCCTAAGTCTCTGGTCACCGATCCAAGTGTCAGCCAAGGCTGGCGCCGCTTGACCTAGGGAATCACCGAGCCGCCCACTTGCCTCCACCACTGCATTTTTTCCCTACGAAGTAGCCGACCTTTTGAAATAACTTGTTTCCCGGGGGCGTTCCGAAGCAATCCAGAGGAAACAATATATTTCTATGCACCAGGATTTTAAAAGTATTAACAAACGGTAAAGTTGGGGTTGGTGAAGAACATATCTTCTTACAGTTAACGAATCATTCATTGGAGCCTATGAATTGTCAGAAATAAAGATTTGGTAATAGTTAAGAAATGGGTACTCTGATGGAACATACCATTTCTTAAGGCGTTACCCCCACTTGTAGCGCAAAAAAGGCCTTTTTCATGAATTTTTTTAAAGAAAACTACAAAACTTTTTTAATCGATCAATATACCATCTTAAAGAACACATCTTGAAGAACTTTCAGTAATTTTTTTATTGAAAAATATTACATTGTTTAGTGGCAAATGGCCGTCAATGAAATAATGTTTTTATATACACGATTTGCGGTGACCAACATTGCGGCAAAGTGGATCATCTGAAAAAAAATGCGGATGGATTTAGTCAAATATAAGTATAAAGTAGTCTTCAATCGAAGGATTTTAAAAAATATTCATTTTTCACAAAATGGCGGACAGTCAAAGTTAATGGTGCGATTTTAACGAAAAAAAAACGGCCGTTTTTTGGCTATAAAACGGCCATTTTTTTCGAAAAAAAAATCGAACGATTAAAGACTACATTTTTATGTATTAAATAAGCCTGCAAAATTTCAAGAAGATCGGTTCATTAGTGTTCGAGTAATCTTGGTCACCGACTTCAGAAATGCCATTTTGAGAAAAACGCGTTTAAAGTTTCAATTTCAGTTTACACGAAGAAAATTTGTTTTTTGTAAACTTACATAGAGTCATCTATTCCGGGCCCATACAGAAGTATGGGCCCGGATACTTATACTTAAAAAAATGCAATAAAAAAAATCGATTTTTTTTAAATCCCAAGTGGGGGAACCCCTTAAGATTTAAGACATATTGGCAAGCTTACGTCCCATGGCATTTGCGTTTCGATGTAGCAAAGAAATAATTAATTCTATGGATTATATTTTTGTACGAAATAAAAAATGTTTGTAGCAACCGCATAATTATTTCATCCAATACATCTACGGATTGTATATAGAATGATTTCAATAGAATATAATTTTATTCGAAGGATAATGTGGATATTCAGAAAACAGAAGCGCTTTTTAAAATAAAATAATACGTTATTTAAATCAATCACATTTTCCAATATTTTATAGTATTGAAACAATCTCATAAATCGGTGGCATTCCGCAGCAGCACATTTATTTGGATCAACGAATATATTTTTTTTATTCAATTGGTTTTTTTTTCTCAGTTTTTTTACAAGCATGCCAAATTTCATCGATCTCGCAACCTTTCCTTATGAGTTAAGAGAAATAAAAGTGAGCAAATAAATGATTCTTTTCAACGAAATACTACGGCTATAAAATGTTGTCACGAGAACACGAATATTTCTTAACGACTGACAAGTTTTGTAACAGTTAATGCATATTTGAATAAAAGTGCCAACTAAATGTATTTCTTTACTATAAATAAACTGTTTTCTCAGTGCACAGACAACATTAATTCCACTATCGTCGAATCGTAACGAACTAATTTCGAAAACCACCCTTACTTGCACGACTCCCCCTTATCGATAAGGGCGCATCTCAAAATTTCGCGGAATCTTCTTGCCCGCTCGGAATCCTCGAATTGTTCAGCTCGACAAAGTTTGCGTCCCCTCTCTCAATATTAAATTGGACCTCATTGCCCGAACTCGTGGCACGCGACATTTTTCTTTTATCAAATTCCATGCAAGTCTATTTTTTTCCATCCCCCGAGTGAAATCCCTCTGCGAAAACGAAAACGCGCGCGTTCGCCTTCGAACGTTGACGTTGCTGCTTCGAAATATTCGAAAGGAGAATAACGAGGGTTGTTTCGTTTTAGACGGATCGAAAAATCGTGACCCCCGGAACGTTTTCAGATGATCCCAGAAATTAGTTGCGTTTGTCGCAACTTGCGTGATATCTCTGCCCCCCCCCCGCTCGTCACGCAAGAAAGCTTTTTTTCCGCGTTACGCCGCACAAAGTATCGCCCCGAAAGTGGGTGAGCCTGTACAAAAGTGTAGACTCGGATGCTGCACCTCACCCGAGGGGGTAGTCTACGAGAATAAATGGATACTTTATTCCGCGAACATGAGAGTAACACTTCTGAGCTACTATCGAGAGAATCTGAACACACGCTTGCGCTCGTGCACGAAGCGTATTGCGAAGCTTCTTCGCGAAACGCGAGAGCAGAGAATGGAAGAAACGGAAAGAGTGTGTTCCACTGCGTGGATAAAGTAGCCTGGTACAATTGTCCCGGATCTCGCGCGCATGGTGGTAAGCACACGATGCAAAGAGAATTGGAAATCGGAGAAAGCTCTTTCCTCTTGTCTCTTTTCCCAGCCTCGACCCGACACCCTCCCATCACCCTTTCCCATCCACCTCGCGATCCCTTTCTCGGCTACATAGCTCTTGCTTTCTCTCTCTCTCTCTCTCTCTCTCTCTCTCTCTCTCTCTCTCTCTCTCTCTCTCTGTTTTCGTTTTTTTCCGTGTTTCTCTTTTTCCCGGAGAGAGAATTTTATTCCTTGTTCCTCTTTCCTTTGAAAGCGTATCTTTCCGGCAGAATCTATACCTGTCGTTCTTGGCGTTAAGAATATATTCGTTAAGAACGAAAGGGGTAGATTTGATACTTCCTTGTCTGTCTTTTTGCTATTTTATGCAGGGTTATGTGTATATGTATATACGTGTGGGTGGGTGTTCATATATATATATATATAGGGTGTTGGGAATGTCGATCAAAAGTCTCAAGAGGGTGATAGGTCACCTCGTTAGGAACATATCTCACCTAGGTTACCGTAGTCCAAAGTCTAAGAATTTCGAGTTATCATGGTAAGTATGAAAGTACGATTTATGGAAAATTTCCCAAAATTAGGTTCTAACACGTTTATAATGTTCAAACAGACAATAATTGGTAACTAAAAACTTATTTGCGTCTTAGCTTAAGGCCTTAGGCCATAGTAACGTGTATAAAATCATGTGCGAATTTAACAATTTTTTTTTCGTATGAAACAGTGATTCGCTCATAAAATTAATTACACATTTATTTAGTATGAATATCAAGCTGTTAGAAAATATATATATATATATATTTTCGATGTACAAAATTAACGACTACTAATATTTTCTTTTGATATCTTTTTTTTAGGTGCTCCGCGGCGTGACATTTGAGCATCCACAATTTTTTACCTTGAACCGAAAACAAAAATTCTCGTTGATCTACATTAGAATACCTAGAGAAGTACGTACGGAATTAAAAAAAATATTGTTTTATTCAAAAGTTGTAGGTATTTGAACTCAAGAAATCAATTTTCAGTGAAAAGTTTTGTTATAACTGCTCATAAAATGAAAAGTTTTCCATTAATCGGAAATTCCGTACGTACTTCTGTGCGAAATGCAATTAGGAACATAACTTTAAAATTCGAAGTAAATCGAGTGAAAATTGTTGAAGTTATTTGTCACGCCAATCGAAAAAAGGCTGTTTCGAGAAGTTTCGAGTAGTCGGACATTTTGTACATCGAAAAAGAATATAAATATATTTTCTGACAGCTTGATATTTATACTAAATAGATGTGTAATTAATTTTATCAGTCAATCACTTTTTCATACGAATAAAAATTGTTAAATTCGCACATGATTTTATGCCCGTTACTGTGACCTAAGGCCTTAATGTGTATTTAATCGACAAATACCAATGCAATCATCTGTATTCACACAACTAACTAAATGGAACGTGTTGAATAATTAAAGACTTGTCAAAAAATAAAAATACCTCTTATGTTAAAGCTATTTTCAAACAAATAGCCATAACATAAGAGGTTAATGAGTTAGTACCTAATTTTGGAAAAAATTTCAAATATCACACTTACCATGATAACTCGAAATCCTTAGACTTTGGACTAAGGTCACCTAGGTTAGATATGTTCCTCACGAGGTGTCCTGTCACCCCCTTAAGGCTTCGCATCGAGATTCCTAACACCCTGTATATATTTACCTATATAAATCATAACTTACTTCTATGCTATCGTATAACAATTTAGTATAGGGATCCAATGCGATGACTCATTGGATTCCGATCAGGAAGTGGGGACAAGTACGGGAACCCAATTGAATTTCTACGACAATTTCTGCACTGATAGACGCATGAATATAAATGACAACTGTTAAATCAAATACCACCCACATGTACGATTTTATTCGGTAACTGCATTTTTTTTTCTCATGTAACACAGAGGCGTATTGAAAAATAGCATAAAAATTCGAGTGTCTTTCGCCGCCGATTTATTTTGAAAAATCCTATAGGTTTGTGTGGACCGAGCGTTTCTTCAAGATTTTCCCCCTTTTCTCGATTCGTTCGCAGCTGCTACCACATTGAAAAATCATCGGAACCCCCACAGGACACGTCTGAGACCGTTGCGTGGATATAGCACGCACGAGTGAGGGATCTTTGGGAAAGACTGATCGGTCCGAGGTCGTTATTCTCGCCCACTCGTCGAATTTTCCTACCGTCCATTTTCGATAAAAATTATAAAATAATTTCTCCTAGTCCCATATAGATTTATAACCCCATACAGATTCCTAACCCCGAGTCGAAATTTTCGAGCCGCGTTCAAACCACAAAATGAAGGCGAGCAGAAATCGGCGTGAGCGGGTTATTGGGTATCTAAAGGAGGGTATAATGTTTGAAAGTACCATGCGTTAGAGCCTCCGATGAACCTCCGGCATGGCAGAAAGTAGACTTTTTGACTCAAAGGAGGTCAGGGAGGGTCACAATGGACCTACGGAACCTCAGGTGGGCCTACTTCGAGCGCTCCCGCAGAACCTACTGCTGCCCCTTTCGGCCTACTGTACACGGCTAAACAAAAAAATTAATTTATATAGAATCTATTTAAATAAAATAGGTTTTTTTCCTTGTCTCCCAGCCTACTACGATCATATTTCTTTCAAATATATTTATATATGTTAATAAAGATGAGATTCAAATTAATCTTCATTTGCTTACAATGTACACTGTAAAGCTTAGTGTACTATATGCAAAAAATATTTCATAAATCGAAAATAAAATGAACGCATTATTTGAGAGGTTTACTACAAGGATTTTTCATCGTAATTCGTCATTCCCTGGCCTTTGGAAATGATTTTTTCGAAGAAAATATTTGCCCTATATGCGATTTGAACCTAGTCCTACCTACTCATAACTACGCGCCGCTGCCCCTATGCTACCGAGTGCTTATAACATTTTGGTCGCTGATATAGCATAAGAGAGCAAATGAATACCTCCAACTATTTGTTGTATCACATAAGCTATAGATTTTTCAAACACACAGACACACACACACACACGCGCGCGCGCGTGTGTGTCTGTGTGTATGTATATGTTTATTTATAGAAAATCAATCTATTTAATATCGTCCAATAACTACATATTTTATTTGATTCTAATAAATCTGTGATTCGGTTTCATCAGTTTAACATTTTCATCTGTTCAACAAAACAATTTAGTCAAGTTCACTGAATGGATCTAGTTATTTTTTTTTTAATTTACCTTAAATAAAATATTTGTAGAGTTAAGCATTTTTCTATTTGATTGAACTAATGGTCCATCTTTATTGTAACGCTCATATCAAAGGGGCGGGGGGTAGTGAAGGTGGAGAGAGAGGAATTATATATATATATATATATATATATATATATATATAATAGGCGGGGGGTAGTGAATTCCTCTCTTTCCACCTTCACTACCCCCCGCCCCTTTGATATGACTTGTTGCAATAAAGATGGACCATTAGTTCAATCAAATAGAAAAATGCTTAACTCTACAAATATTCTATTTAAGGTAAATTAAAAATAATAACTAGATCCATTCAGAGAACTTGACTAAATTGTTTTTTTGAACAGATGAAAATGTTAAACTGATGAAACCGAATCACAGATTTATTAGGATCAAATAAAATATGTAGTTATTGGAGGGTATTAAATAGATTGATTTTCTATAAATAAACATTTTTAAAATCAATCATTTTAATAATGGAATGCAATAGGAAAAATTTGGTTTAATGAAAAATCTAGTTAATACAAATTTAAAAAAAATCAAATAGACGCGGTTAGTTAATATCATAATATTTAGCGGGAAAAAATAAAAATATGCTTCATACATACACGTGGAAATATTTTTTTAATTTTCGACGTGCTAAAAATGAAAACAAGGAAAAATCAAACATCTTATTTGAAATCGACGGTAATCGGCCGTCGCCATTTATCAACTCATTATTGAATAAACAAAAAAAAACAAAACGAACAAAAACAAAAAGAAAAAATCGAATGAGGTTGAATTCTAAACCGACAATTTCAATCCTTCAGAACATGAAATAGACTATAATTAACACCCTATCGTTCCATATAGAAATCAACATTATATGTTATTTAGATATACACTGCCAGCTAAAAGTTTTCGGACACTCCACATAATCGCAAAACTTTTGAGCGCTGGATAATTGCCAAATAATGTTAGAGTAATATAATTCATTTCATTTATTATTTCACGAAGATACTATATAAAGATCTATATGATTAAGTAATTTCACAGAGCTTTATAGTATCTTCGTAAAATAATTATTATTCTACCACAAGTTTGCAATGATCCAAAGTGATATTAAGTTTTGCAGTTATCTGAAGTGTCCGAATACTTTTGACTGGTAGTGTATATTCGAATATATTAACGCAACCACATATTTCGAGTATTATATATATATATATATATATATATATATATATATATATATATAAAGTATTATATAATATATACCGTCGCTTAAATGTTTGGATACACCAGTCGATATTTCTTGCTGCACTAAAAGTCACATAGCTTCGTAAAAAAAAGATAACCAAATTTACGGAACGGCGTTTTGACGGGAATAAATTCAGCTGTATGTTGCTTTTCTGAAATATTTTTTTATCATTTTCTTTTCGACCCGGTACGCACTTTTATACGTGACTGATTTTCGGCTTTTTTTCGACCATCAAGAATTGAACGCATGACTTATGGAAAAAAAATGTTACGTTTATCCATGATGAACTTAAACGGGGTAGCAGGAACTTTATTTGCGTTTTTTATAAAGTTGTGTACGATTTTTTTCGCAATGTTATTTCATTTTTTGCTAAAAAGACTAATTCTAGATAATGCAATGTAACTCAAGAACTAGAGGGCTTAAGAAGAAATGTCAAGAACGAAAAACGTCGCGTAAGCTTATACTGGATAGACTGGCATTTTTTAAAGAATTTTCCTGTGAGATTTTTTCTCACAGGAAAATGCCTATTAATCCGATAGAATTGGAGTAAGACTGTATACACAAGCATTCTTTTATCAATTGCCTATAAAATAATAATAAATCGATATTGAGCAAATTTGATTGTTTTCGCATATTAATATTGGACTATTAATTTGATAAGGGGACGATGTATTTTTATTAATTTCGTATTATTTTCGTCATCGAACGGGTTACCGATCAGGTCACAATGGAATGATGATGGAGGAGATATCGAATTTGGGCCGAAAGCAGGTTAGGTGGGGTCGAGGCAACAGTTTGAGATTGAAAGCAGGTTAAGGAGGCCTGTGCTCTGCACGTTTCACTGAAACTGGGGGTCGAGAGAAGGTTTGGGAGGTCTAGCAGAGGCTACCCTGGGCCAAGAGGAGGTCTCTTCATGGCACTGAACTCGACAAATGAGGTTTCGTAGGTTCAACCGAGGCTGGCGGCTTATGTATTACAAAAGAAATGGGTCCTGCGAGGGTTCAGAGGAGGCTAAAAATTTCGACTCGGGACCCCATACAGATTATCCTGAAAATTTGTGATTGTGAATTTTTAATAGCTATGGAAATGCTTGTAAGATTTAAAACGAATAACGTGGGGCGCATGCAATAGATAATTTATGCATGATTAGTTCACCCAACAAAGAAAGATTGTGAGGTCGATCTTTCCGATTTCGAATGACGTTGAAGTTTGCATCGTTGGAATGCAACGATTTTTTTGTAGATTTTTCATTTCGTTGTTTTTATGCTTTTCCGAAGCCTTCTTTTTTTTGCAAATTGAGGTCGTTAATCTCTAATGAGAATACGTAAAAACGTTTGAGTGATTATTATCGGAAAAAATCGAACCATTGAAAAGAAATTATTTTCGTTTCGCTCCAACGATGCAAACTTCAACATCATGATTTCGATTAAATTTGGCATGCTTGTAGAATGGGTAAAAATAGGCGACAAGTATTTTTTTTATATCTACGGAACCCGATTTTTAGGGGTTGAAATGCACCCTCGAAAATTGGGGTGTTTTTCGTTTTTCGTCGATAACGTTTTAACGGTACGAGATACGAAAAAATGTCAAATCGCGTCAATCTTTATTTTTTCGTATACTATACATTGGAGATGAGAACGATAACGTTATCGACGAAAAACGAAAAACACCCTTATTTTCGAGGGTGCGTTTCACCCCTTGAAAATCGGGTTCCGCAGATATAAACAAATACGTGTCGCCTATTTTTACCCATTCTACAAGCATGCCAAATTTCATCGAAATCGGAGAGATCGACCTCGCAACTTTTCCTTGTAAATACTTTTGTTGGACTGCAAATTTACTTTGCAGTGCAACAAAACTTTGCAATTTTACTTTTCTCGTCGACAGCTACTCCCTACACTCCTTACTATTATCCATTGCATGCGCCCCACGTTTTTCGTTTTAAATCTTACAAGTATCTTTATAGCTATTAAAAATTCACAATCACAAATTTTTGGGACAATTTGTATGGGGTTATCGATCTGTATGGGCCTAGGAGAAATTATTTTATACTTTTTAGTTGGTTTTAAAAACGTGGAATATTACATTTTTTCAAATAATTTTAATTTTTAGTGCTTTTTGCTAATTGCTTTTTAGTTTTGTATGTGTGAAATTTTGCAATCGATTTTAAACATCTTGAGATTTTGACAGAAACATGTGGCAAATTTCAGGTTTATGAAAAACCGAAATTTAAAAACCCTAGACTCTAATGCACTATTCACTATTAATATTATTATTATTATTTTTTAAATTTTTTCTCTTTAATCAAACTATATTTTATTTCGTCATTTATTTTTGTTCACAGTTTTTTCCCTCTTTTTTTCTCTCTCTCTCTCTTACATACTTAATTCTTCAATCCGAAACCTATTGCCAACCGTTCAGTATTGTATATATTATTTAAATATATACAATATCTATTTTTATATTATATCATTTATATTATTATATATTTGTTAAAACATTTATCTTGTCTGTCTGTTAGTTTTTTTGTCATCCAGTTCTGAGCTATGTTTAAAGTTTTAAGTCTCTAGCTCATCCGGAAGTTAGTTTAAATCGACTGCAACATTTGTACCGAACAGACAAACAAACAAACAGACAGACAAGAAAGCGAGTTAATCGAAACGTGGTAAAATTCAGTTCGCGAATAAGATGGCTTTGTTCCCGAATTTTTCGTGACGTTTTTTTAAATATGGGTAAAACAATTTGCATCCTCATTGGACAAAAGTTTTACTCGTGCGCGTGCGTGTCCGCGGCGACTAAGCCATTTTCCATTTTTTTCTTCATTATACAGGAGCTTGCGGGGCTTGTTGCTCGGGAGAAAGAGAGCGAGGGAGGGAGAGGGCGACCCTTTTCAAATGGCGACCCCTTCGCGAGATTTCTTCCATTCGTCTTATTCAAGCCCCTTCCCTTACTTCCGAGCATACACTACACGTAACGAATCAACGCGCGATTATAAAGGAAGAAAAACCGATGAGAACGTACGCAACACATATGCGCCGAGATATCTTTTCCCTTCCATTGTACACCCAGCCTCGAAATCCTCCAGCCCCACGTGCAATTTATCCTTCAACGAATGTGTCATTCTTTCATTATCTTTTTCCCACCGATAAACGCGACAAAGAGGATATCTGTCGCGAAATTTCGATCACTACGTTTCTTCGACGCTATGATTTTTTTCCCTCTCGAATTCGATACGGATATTTACTTCGTTTTTATTCTTCCCTTTGCTGCTCCTTATTTCGTGATGGCTCGATCGTTGGAATGAACAGAAAAAACGATGAGAAAGTTTGTAATGAAAATGTCATTGTGACGCTTGGTAATGGGAGGCAAGACGAGGGTATAAGCACCCTCTCTTTCGTTTTTTCTTCTTTTAAACGAAGCATAGCCCTTCTGATTTTCTTGAAACCTCCGCTTTTCCGGGGCAGTGGCTGACATTCCCTATAGATGATAATATTGCGGATTACTTTTCCCCGTTTGTTCGCGGTTCTATGCTGAGTAGAGAAAATCTTCGTTCGGAAGGTTACTGCGGGAAATGCAAAAAAATCGGGCGCAGCGATCGTATTGCGAATGACCTTAAGGTCCCCCACTTGCGATTTTGAAAAAATCGATTTTTTTTGTTGCATTTTTTTGAAGTGCAATTTGAAGTGCAGTTTTTTTTTGATGCCCGGAATAGATGACTCTATGTAAGTTTACAAAAAAAAATATTTTCTTCGTGTAAACTGAAATTGAAACTTTAAACGCGTTTTTCTCAAAATGGCATTTCTGAAGTCGGTGACCAAGATTACTCGAACACTAATGAACCGATCTTCTTGAAATTTTGCAGGCCTATTTAATACATAAAAATGTAGTCTTTAATCGTTCGATTTTTTTTCGAAAAAAATGGCCGTTTTATAGCCAAAAAACGGCCGTTTTTTTCGTTAAAATCGAACCATTAACTTTGACTGTCCGCCATTTTGTGAAAAATGAATATTTTTTAAAATCCTTCGATTAAAGACTAGTTTATACTTATATTTGACTAAATCCATCCGCATTTTTTTCAGATGATCCACTTCGCCGCAATGTTGGTCACCGCAAACCGTGTATATAAAAACATTATTTCATTGACGGCCATTTGCCACTAAACAATGTAATATTTTTCAATAAAAAAATTACTGAAAGTTCTTCAAGATGTGTTCTTTAAGATAGTATATTGATGGATTAAAAAAGTTTTGTAGTTTTCTTTAAAAAAAATCATGAAAAAGGCCTTTTTGCGCTACAAGTGGGGGTAACGCCTTAAGGGGAGATACCTGCGTAAACGACGAGAAAAACAGGTAAACTTCGGGAATTTTTATCTAAAAACTAATGTTTCGATCGGATCCGGGTTTTTTAAATTGGAAAATATGTACATTGAGGTATGTTTTGGAATTTTTAAAAATAAATCCGTTGACTGGAAGCGATTCAAACGCGATTGTCTCGAAAAATAGTTTTCAAAGTCGGTGCCAGATGTATCTCGAAAACGGCTTGTCCGATTTTGTCCAAATTTGGATACAATATTCTTCGATAGTTTTTCTCGTTCACCACGTAGGGGTTTTTCATTTGATTGAATCATTGCTTTTTTATGCAATGTGTATGCAATCCAAAATCGTCGGAAATTGCGAACGAAAAACGAATGTTAAATTAAAAGGGTCGCAATTCCGTCAAAAATGAAAATTTCAAAAAAATCGTACGTGGCGAACGAGAAAAGCTAGCGAAGAATATTGTATCCATTGCTCTGCGTTCGTTCCTTTTGGAATCGTTTCTTTCTTAAAATGCCGTTTGATTAATCGAGCTCCGATGATTTTTAGATTTTTGGCAGAATTTCAAAGATGGAGGCGTCGGTTTTCATCAATTTTTTCTGTACACACCTTCGCTTCTTTTGCGGCCATTTTTCAAGTATACTTTTTTGGAAAACTAATTGAGATGTCGGGATGAATCAAGCGACATTCTCGAAATCTAACAAAATCCTTTTTGACGACTACCTAGTTACTTCATGTCGCTCAAATATAACCGGTGCTTTGGCTGTTTGAAATTTCGTCATTTTGGCAATTCCGGAAAAGTAGCCAAAGGGGGTGACATTTTTTTTTTCGACCTTTGAACCAATTCAAGGGTGTATGCAACGGGAAATTTTCAGCCGATTACAAATATCACTGAGTTTCTGTCGAAACCTCAAAATTACCTGGGCTAAACGCGAAAAAACGTATTTTCACACACTTTTACGATTTTTTAATAAAAACTTCGGCTTTTTGGGGAAAAGTAATGGTGAACTCGTGTTCAGGGGTTATTAATACGTCAATATAGAATTAGAAAAAAAAATGTTAACAAACCAAACATTTCTCCAGTCTCGGTGAAAAATGAGTGGCTTCGCTCAATCGCCGATAATTTATTTTCGTTTTGGACTCAGAAGTTCGTTATGTATGAATTTCCTTTATAATCATTTTCCCTTCAAAATGGCGTTTGATTCCTCGAGCGACGATTATTTTTCGTTTTTTAGCGGAATTCCAAATACGGAGCATCGATTTTTGCAAACTTTCTCTCCCCCTCTGCATCTTTTTCGGCCAGTTTTCAAGTGCCCCTTCCTGTAAAACTATTCGCAACATCGGGATAAATCTAGCAACATTCTGTAAGTCTACCAAAAACTTTTTCAGGAACCTGCCATTAAATCTCTGCGATTCAAATAAGCCGGTGCTAAGGATGTTTGAAATTTTGGCGATTTAAAAAAGTGGCCGAACGAGTAGAAAAAAGAATTCGACTTATTCATATTTTACGAGCCTTTCCGATGGGACGTTTACCGCCGATTATGCATATCGCGGAGTTTGTGTCCAAAGCTGAAAATTACGCCGCTAAAACGCGAAAATGGGGTCTCTGTACACTTTCGATGATTTTTAACGCTTCGGGTGCACACTTCCGCCACGAACCTTCTGGGATCCGATCGATCCCGTATGCAGTCAGCTGCATTTGGGGTCGATCGGACCCCCGGCGTTTTTCAGATCGTTGTACTTATGCAGTGAGCTGCATATGGGGTCGATCGGACCCCAGACGTTTTTCAGATCGTTGTATTCGGTAAATAATCATTTTTTTTGTAGTCAATGATCCTTATGTTATGGTCCAAAATTTCTTTTTAAGAAAAATAAAAATTAAGTGCCCAAACATTCGTCCAAAGTGGGAGATGCGTTGAAAAATACGTACTTGTACGAAAAAGGTAATAATTTTTTTCTTTCAGAATATAAAAAAAATCTTTTGCTGTTTTAAAGAGGAAGGTTTATAGATACGAACAAAAAGACAGTGTCGACTGTCTTTGCAAAAAGTATATTTATTCGGAGGTTTGAATTTGAGCATTTTCGGTACAGTGTGAAATGGAAAAAATCGACTCCTTCGGCCGATTAATTGTTGAATACGTATATTTTTGGCATTTTTTAACTTCAATGACTTTTATGATCGGCATTCTAAATTCATAATTTACTATAGTAGCGCAAAATAAAAAATATCTATGAGCATTTCCTATCACAACTCACTTACATGTAGTAACAAAACACCAAATTTCACAAAAAAAAAATGATTTCCCTTTAACCGCACTACTGCATATACGGGGTCGACTCGACCCCCAGGTCCTTTTTCGAGCGCCTCTGCTGTCGAATAGATCCCCCCCCCCCCCCCACCGCGATACAGTCAGTTGACAAAAAATGGGGTCGAAACGACCCAGTGTGCATCCGAAGGGTTAAAAAAAGTTAAAGGCTTTACGGGCATTCAATGGCAAAATCGTATTCAGGAGGTCAAAACACCTCGACATCAACTTATAAAAAAAAGAAATACTAAAAATCGATTTTTTTTCGCCTATCGACCAATGATAATTGTACTGTGAAAAAAAACCATTGCAATTTCGCACAAAACAGGACTGCCCTTTCCCACAAATTCGCTCCGAATGCAAAGGCGATTAACGTCACCGCGCGAAAAAATAAATTCTACCACTGAATATCCATTCCGAATGGTCTCATACCATCGCGCCATTACAATAATTGCGCTCCACACCCATGGCTTCCACCCATGCACCCTTAGCGAAATATGCGCATCGAAGTAACGCTTTTTTCATAATTAAAAAGTAATTATTCCATCCCGTTGGCTCGTGCCTCTCTCTCCCCTTCGTCTCCCACACCGTACCCTGCTCACCTTATGACCCTCGAGCTCTCCAATCATGCGATGATTGAACGCACAAATGAACAGTGTGCGGTGTCATCTGCCTGGGACATCGAGTGGAGACCAAGATGCACACGCGTGTGTATATTCGTACACGCATGTACGAGTACATGTGCGAGGGCGGGGGTGTATTGAGTGCGTACGTGAAAAGGGTTGTGCAAGCTTGCGCGATCGGTAACAGAGAAGGCCTACTGGAGAGGGCTGCAACGAGATGGGAGAG
>OX101789.1:23953210-24213210 GCA_944452715.1 Ophion slaviceki
AAAATCGTTTTTCTTTCTCGGGTATTTCTGCTTATTATATATTTTCCCTTTGTTCCGTCGTATCATCGGTGGATCGTCTCGGACTTTTTTAATCTTCATTTCCATCCAATTACGGTGCCCGAGGAATTAATTACGGGATCCGAGATTTCTCGTTGTGCGAATGCAAAGTAAAGAGAGAGAGAGAGAAAGAGAAAGAGAGATAGAGAGAGAGGGGGAGGAAGCGGCCGAGAGGGAAAAATGCCAGTTATGCTTGAAATTTCGCCTGAGGGTTTCGCGCAAAGTTTCGACTCGGACGTCACGGCATCTCCCTCCCTCGGCTACGTCGCTTTCGCCCCAACCGATAATATATGTATATGTATACGGATAGATAGTCTGATACGAGCCGGGCTGACTTCCTCGCGCCGTGTTAATGACGAACAAAGAAACGCGGCATCGATTCCTTATCGCAGCATTGACAAGCTTTGCTCTGTTAACGAGGCCCGAGCTTTTCAACGATGAATGCTCAAGGGCACTGTTTTTTTTAGACAGCTATGTCTAATGAAAATTCAACTGCAAAGCTTCCGCGAGATCCACTGCTACTTATTCGAGAATTAAAAAAAAACAATCTTTCACCAAGGCCGGTGCAGATATTTTTTGGAGTCCCTAGGTCCTACTACATCCCTATAGGGATTTGGCGTGGACGCCGCACGTAGGGACCTCTCTTTGGAATCCAAGTGCATTAAGGGGTTAGGCCACTTTAGAGGCCGAAAAAATGGGCTTTATGGGGATTTTTTTCGAAAAAAAAACTACATCATAAATCGAGATTACAAAAAAGGCTGTTTATCATACATATCAGTGACTGTATACAATATTTTGTTTGAAGCGATTAATTTCAAAATGGCGACTGTGCAGCATTTTTGCGATGACGTCTCCGTTTTTCCAGGGTCCACGGCCGGACAAACAGCTCCTGTAATTTTTGAATTATAATGAGCCATTGGATTTTTCTTCGATGATATATAATAATTGCTATAGAAGTACGTAGGATTTTTTTCGATACATCGATTTTTGGCCAAATGGCGCACTTCTAAAGTGAAAAGTGAAAAATTTGCGCAAAAATCAGATAATCTAAAGTCAGATAATTGTTAATAACAAATGAACTATGCAATATAAAAAAATCCTACGTACTTCCATAGACAATGTATTTTCCAAGATATATTCAACATTTCAAGTGATTCGGTTGAAAATTGTCTGAGTTATGTTTCCGACCAACTTAAAAAATGCAGTTTTGAGATAAACGCTGTACAGTCGCCATTTTGAAATTGATCGCTTTAAAAAAATTATTGTATATAGTCACTGATATGTATGATAAACACCCTTTTTTGTAATCTCTATTCATTTTGTAGTTTTTCTAAAAAAAAATCCCCAAAAAGTCTATTTTTTCGGCCTCTAGAGTGGCCTAAGGCCTCAATTCCCAATTTACGTCGTTTAAAAATTTTGTATTTGGAATTCTCAACCGGAATTTTTTGGATCTTCCAAAAAATTCTTTTTTTTGGATCTTCCAAAAAAGTCTTTCGTGATCCCGTGCACAAATTTGTTGGGGAGTCCCAAGATGCACCCACATTTCTATAGGGATTTGTTAGGGACACCGCATACAGGGAGTCCTCATTGAGATCCAATTGGATTCTGCACTGTTCCCCGATGAACGCCGTTTAAATTTTTTTACCACGTTCGAATGAAAAATGTGTGAAAAGTCACGAAAAAGAACCATCGTACGAACGTGACGTTTCAGTATAGAGATCCAATGCGATTACCCATTTTGAATCCTTAAAGATTCCCACATTATCAAACAGAATCCGATACAATTCTTGATGGATCGCATCGTATATTGCACGTTGAATTTTCTAAACAAAATATTAGATATACACAATGATTGGAATTTGAAAAGTAAACATCTGATCTTTCAAAAAGTATAAATCGCTTAAAAACGTACATTCTAAAAATCGATTTGAATAACATAACAGAAAATCGACGGTAATTATCGTTTGTTATTTATTTTACTGCACTTTGACATAACATCACGACACCCGTATACGCTCACGAAGCGCGAAGATTATGTTTCAACACGCCGAGTTTTTTCAAATTCAAATTGGATCCGTATATTGAATTCCAATGGTGAATCCCGATTAGAATCCAACGTATGGGCGTGACGTTTCCGTATAGGGATCCAATGCGATGACCCATTGGATCCCTATCAGGAAGTAGGAACAAGTATGCGAATCCAATTGGACATCTATGGTAATGTCTACAGGGGGAACTGTGCCACGTGAATAAAAATCCAGTATACACAGCAACCTTTTATATCGGCACAGCTGCGGGATCGGCTCCGCTTCGCAATTGCAAAAATGGACGTTGCGCATCATGCACTCAAGCTGACTCTGCGCAGCTGGAGTAGCTGCTTGCAGTCTCTCCTAGCCCTCTTCCTTGATTTTACTGCGTTCAACGAGAGAACGACACAAGCGCCACGCAGCTTTGGGCAGTCGGGTGGGAGTAGTAGGCCTTGCTATAGTAGATAGTAGGGCGTGGCACTTCTCCCACCCCGCGTTACACCGATCGGTATTCGCCACATGGTGGGGGCTTGTTGCATCTGCGAAGGTTCCGATACGAGAGGGCGCAGTATATTCGTCTTCCCTGAAGCAATGTGGTGAATCTTTCAAAGACTCCGAAGCAGATTGTTCAACTTAACACGCCTTAGATCGGACTGTCCATAGACGGACACTTTTTCAATGATCTTTTCTCGATTTATGCACTCCAAGGTCTGCGCCAGTGCGCATCTCTCTTTTCCACATATTTGTCTTACTTAAGCTCAACTGATTATGAGGCTTCTTCGTCCCTTTGTCACGGGCATATTCGCGTGTACGTGAGTCATTTCCACCACTCACCGCAATCTCGAACAATGCGCCGTTGAACTATCCTCGCTGTGACGTACATTGTGGGAAGTAAACGAAGAAGGATGGCGCACTCTGTGGCCATTCGTAATTTAATGCAATCAGTGCGTGCGTATTCAGAAACTCCTAGAAATTAAAGGAGATGTTGAGGGTCCATTCTCCGTACTATTCCTTAGTTTGATTTTTCGATCCAGTTTCGTCGTTGTTCTAAAACATTCCCTAAAACAGTAATCATTGACATCATTACTGTTCATCAGCTTTGTCACTATAATTGTCGTCATCACTATCATTATGATCATTCTTACTATCGTATCTATTATTATCGTTATTGTTATTTAAACAACAACATAATATTCGTCTTAACGCGGTCCTCTAGTTTCTCGGCTGTTTTTTAACGGCTTTTTCAATAATTTTTTACGGGCAAAGCATCGAAATAATCAATCTCATTGTTTTTGCATAATCTTTATTAACATTTAAATAAGCTTTACAAATTTTTTGAAGTCAAAATATATAATAGAATAAACGTTATAGTGGCCGACAGGAAGACATCAAGTCAAAGAGGTGCTTGACGGTGACCAAGATTGCGGCTGTTCTGCTTATCTGAAATCAAAAAACCAAACGGCATTTTAATCTTCATATTTAAGACTAGCGATTGAACTAGAGTGAATTCTAAATGACAAAAATTGACTTTTTATACACTTTTGAAAATTACATTCTATTTTTTACTCATTTTTTCTTAAGTTTTTCGCTCATACAAAAAAAACTATCGAAGCAATCATGATAATCCTAGTTCAATCGCTGCCTTATAACATATTAAAGATGCTGTATAAATTTGAACAAGATCGGTGCAATAGTTGCTGAAATATCATGGTCACCGTTTCGAAAAATGATGTTTCGAGAAAAAAGCGTTTGAAAGTATACCTGCTCCGTATACCTGCTCCGTTCCAGGGCCGTAACTTGTGAACCACTTCGAATATCGAAAAATCCTTTGGCACACATTTTCTACACATGTTGTAGATGTGATTTATGAAAAAAAAATTGATTTTTCCGACCCGAGAAACTAGAGGGCTGCCTTAAAGGAGATGTTGAGGGTCCGTTCTTCGTACTATTCATCAGTTTCATTTCTCGATCCAGTTTCGTTAGTGTTCTAAAACATTCCCTAAAGCAGTAATCATTGACATCATTACTGTTCATCAGCTTTGTCACTATAATTGTCGTCATCACTATCATTATCATCATTCTTACTATCGTATCTATTATTATCGTTATTGTTATTTAAACAACAACATAATATTCGTCTTAAAGGAGATGTTGAGCGTCCGTTCTTCGTACTATTCATCAGTTTCATTTCTCGATCCAGTTTCGTTAGTGTTCTAAAACATTCCCTAAAGCAGTAATCATTGACATCATTACTGTTCATCAGCTTTGTCACTATAATTGTCGTCATCACTATCATTATCATCATTCTTACTATCGTATCTATTATTATCGTTATTGTTATTTAAACAACAACATAATATTCGTCTTAAAGGAGATGTTGAGCGTCCGTTCTTCGTACTATTCATCAGTTTCATTTCTCGATCCAGTTTCGTTAATGTTCTAAAACATTCCCTAAAGCAGTAATCATTGACATCATTACTGTTCATCAGCTTTGTCACTATAACTGTCTTCATCACTATCATTATCATCATTCTTACTATCGTATCTATTATTATCGTTATTGTTATTTAAACAACAACATAATATTCGTCTTAAAGGAGATGTTGAGGGTCCGTTCTTCGTACTATTCATCAGTTTCATTTCTCGATCCAGTTTCGTTAGTGTTCTAAAACATTCCCTAAAGCAGTAATCATTGACATCATTACTGTTCATCAGCTTTGTCACTATAATTGTCATCATCACTATCATTATCATCATTCTTACTATCGTATCTATTACCATCGTTATTGTTATTTAAACAACAACATAATATTCGTCTTAAAGGAGATGTTGAGGGTCTGTTCTTCGTACTATTCATCAGTTTCATTTCTCGATCCAGTTTCGTTAGTGTTCTAAAACATTCCATAAAGCAGTAATCATTGACATCATTACTGTTCATCAGCTTTGTCACTATAATTGTCGTCATCACTATCATTATCATCATTCTTACTATCGTATCTATTATTATCGTTATTGTTATTTAAACAACAACATAATATTCGTCTTAAAGGAGATGTTGAGGGTCCGTTCTTCGTACTATTCAGCAGTTTCATTTCTCGATCCAGTTTCGTTAGTGTTCTAAAACATTCCCTAAAGCAGTAATCATTGACATCATTACTGTTCATCAGCTTTGTTACTATAATTGTCGTCATCACTATCATTATCATCATTCTTACTATCGTATCTATTATTATCGTTATCGTTATTCAAAAAACAACATAATATTCGTCTTTATGCCAAAGCTGAATTCGTTGAATCGGAACGAGCTTACTCGAAGATAATGAAAAATAAAAAAGCGATTAAAATGGCTTCGCTTGCGAGTAGTTGAACGGGAGTAGCAGCAGCGAGCGAAAGGTCGCCATCTGTTCTGGGCTGTTTATTTTTGTTTAGCCGCACGGACTGAACCGAGAGAAAGAGAAGGAGAGAGAAGGACGGCGAGGTCGGGTGGGTGGAGGGACGTTCAACGCAGGAAAGTAGCGAATAAATAATTATTCGAGAGCTTTCTACCCTGTCAACGTTTCCCGTGGATAGGAGTTTCGTGGACCGCGAAGTTACTTTGGCCCCTGCAGTTTTCCACGCCTTCGTCGTTCGTTCCCTCGAAAAACTGGCTCTCTCTCTCTCTCTCTCTCTCTCTCTCTCTCAACATCCATACGTGCGCACCCAAACTATTTCTCACGTCTACTGGCTGGAAGCTCAGAGCTTACGAAACCTAAACCCTCCCCCATTCGTCCCTCCGGCTATTTGACGTGCTCACCCCTCTTGGTCATTTGTTTCCGGAGTTTATTTATTTTACCTTATTCCTCGGGTGCACCGCGACTGACCTCCGAAGAAGCAAGCAATTACGCGGTTTTAATTTCCATCGCAATTCACCACCATCATTGATTATTATTTTTATCGTTATTATTATTTTTATCTCGTTTCGATTTTTTTTCGTAATAAGCGCGACCTGTGTGCCGCGTAATGCTGGTGGCGCAGGAGAGCCTATCAAGTACACGTTTTGGCGCTCCGAAGAGGGCGTCTAGGCACGCTCAGTCAAACGTGTACGTTGATACCCAACTCTTGCGCTTTTTTTCTATCACCCCTTCGTGTATGCGGAGCCTGCGTACCGAAGCCTCACGGTAGAGCGATAATTAATATTTCTCGGCACGTCACGTAAGCCGCGCACTTGCGAAAAAAAACAACGTAACACGAGGAAAAACGTAACACGAGAAAAAGAACGGGGCAAATTATGCATAACGATCCAGCGGTTTTATTTTCGTAAGATTGCCTCACAGTCGGGAAACGGCTGAAAATTAGTGGGTTGCTTGCATTTTTTTCAAATTGCTGGCTCGTTGGGTAAGTTCACGATTTTTTCTTCTCTTTTAATGACGACGAACGGTGAGCCGAGTGTTGCCAATTAAATTTGCGCAGCAGTTTAACAACTCGTTGTTTGCATGAATTCGTCATGTCGCGCCGAAAAATATGGTCGCGCCCTTTAATTCGCAGGGGTTGAGAAGCGTCAAAAAATTTCAGTCTTTGGTAAAAATAGATTATTCGTTGGAGATGTACCGGATTTTGAAGGTTAGAAAAAATGGATCGTATTTGAGATTTGCATGAGTTTTCCCTATTGCACCACTATTGAAGAGTATTTTTATTGCGTTTGTGATAGCACCGGGTATTAACTTTAAACTGCAACAAAGATTTTGTGAAAATTCAAAAAATTGATCCAGTTATGGCGATTTTTGTGAAGGGTTGGATCATCCCCATGGTATACGGCACCGCTGCGATTTACCCTTTTTTTTTATTTTGCCGTTCTCTCGAAACTGTGTTTTATGAAACGGTGATGGCCGTATATGAAAATCTATTCATCCGAATCACTTCAAATTCGGACGGAGCATAGTCCATAGCATATACTATCGTATGACTGGATGATTTTTAACCTATTCATCTATTTGTTAATAGGAAATAATTCAAGTGTTTTTTGGTCGAAAATCGAACTTTTTTTTTCTAGCGCTGGCCATTTTCGTAAAATTCAAAATATCAAGGAAGCATACGATCATACAAAAGTTTTATTATTATACGAAAAGTACGTTTTTTATTTTTAATTTCCGATCACCCTCATTGTTAGAACCACCCGCACGGTTTGGCGACATTTTGTTCAAATAATAATAACTCAATTGTATATCATGATTTTTCATTAAAACAAAAATAAAACTTGGCAGGACTATGTACTAATTGTGTCTACCCTGATCTTGTCATCACAATAGTCTCATGAAATTGAAAAACAGTCCTGTCATTTGGGTCCAAAGCTTATGCAAACCCGTTGAAGTATTCACATAAAAAAATCTCAAACTCAGATTCTCGGGTCTTTCCTTCTATTCCAAATTTGATTCGAAAATAAATCTAGAGATGCATATGATTTTCTCGAAAAAATCATTTCTAACTACTATAATGCCGTTTTGTTTTTAAATCAAGCGACTTTTTGAAATTCATCGACTGGAGTCTCTCGCTCTCTCTTTCTCTCTTCCTCTCCCTCTCTCTCCGAAACTCTTGATTCGGACAGTGTACGATTTTCCTGCCCAATCGGTCCACAAATTCGAAAACAATGAAGCAAGAATCATGAACAAGCCCCACTGCATCCCAGCTACACTTGCACCCGCGTGTGTACCCATACTAATATACATACATTAGAAACTAGTCGGACACATGACTACAATAGTTGAGAGAACACAATACCATCCATGGATACATGGACAACGGGATGGAACAAAGAGTGGATGAAGCCGAAAATGTCTGGTGCAACGTGGTGTGTGTGTGTGTGACTGTTGGCGAGACACAGGGAGACCCGGAGAATGCGAAAAGGTAACATTACAAAAGAGAGAAGCATGTATGGAAAGCAGAAAGAGAGAGATGGAGAGAAATGGAGGTTGAACGCGAGAACCACCGGCAGGAAAAGCGGGGACAAAAGGTTTACAGACTTCCCTATAATTCGGAGCGTGAAAGAGGGAGAGAGTAGAAAGGAAGAGGAGAGAGAGAGAGAGAGAGAGAGAGAGGGAGGGAACGGGTTGATGGTTGGATGGACGAACGAGGAACGGAGAATTACGAGGTCACTTCCGGTGGCGCCTGCAGGAGCTTCCGCTTCCGGTCGTGCGCTCACTTCCATTCACCCCTCTCGGCTACGCAACTATATATCCAACTGCGTTGCCATCCCTCGGAGCTGGCATTCACTGCAATATGAACATACATACACACATGTACCTTGCGTTATCCTCACTATTCAACCCCTTTCTCATGGACCGCAAAATATCAACCCTTCCACGTGAACATTCAACGGAGAGAGAACTCCCAGCGTTTAGCTGTCCTGGCTCCATCACGGTTTCTGAATCCATCCTTATTCAATGCAGACTATTACACTAGCAAAGTTGGATGGATAGTTCAGTAATTACTGAGTTGAATTATGCGGTATGGAAAGTTGTCAGGTGGATTGATCCAATCATCGATGTGCTGCAATCAGTAGATCCATCTGCTATTGATGGCGGATCCAAGTCAGACAAATGAGTGAATCTGCTATTGATGGCGGATCCAGTTCAGACACATCAGTGAATCTGCTATTGATGGCGGATCCAAGTCAGACACATCAGTGAATCTGCTATTGATGGCGGATCCAAGTCAGACACATCAGTGAATCTGCCATTGATGGTAGATTAAACCAAATCAGACGAATCAGCAGATCAATCGGTAATTGACGGCTGATAAATGTTGATGACTCGTCATGTACACTAATCAATGCTCGAAACATTCCGAGGATCGAAAGTAGATCTGGGTAGGTTCAGAAGAACTTAGATGGTTTCACACCAAAGTTACGATTTGTCACTTTTTGCAGCTTCCCACTGCAATCCAGAGCGTTGACTTTCGATGAAGATCGCGACAGTCCATAGATCGAACAGTTTGAGCTGTAAGGTCGTGGCAACAGCGACCTTTGCGCTTTCCATCGGCAAAGAAGAGAGTGAAGCCGGGACTGGAGGGCGGCGACATACGGAGAGGGTCAAAAGCGTTGCTGTTCTCGACTTGCTCGAAATCCTTCGGAAATTCCAGTCACGGAAGTCAACGTTGAACTTTGCCAAATCAGAAGTTGACCAATATTCGAGATGAACGGTTCGCCTCTCCCTCTCTCTATCCTAGTCTCGTTCACTCGCTTCGACAAAACCATATCTACGTATTATTGGCCCTTTGAAGCACCCAATGTACCCGTTTATCCAGCACTATACAACTTATGCCTCACTATCCTAGCCGGGAGGTTGTCAGAACCCAGCAATGACGTACTTCCGAAAAGTCGCAACTTTTAGTTCGGTAACATTTCGAGAAAATCACATTTTTGCGTAATAACTTTTCGAAAGTACATAATTTCCAGAGTATGGCGTTTTCTGTACCTAACATACCATCCCAACACTCTTCGCGTTCGCACTAGCTCGAGTAATTTCGGCGATTGCCAACACTTTCAACCTAATTGGACAGCAGTCGCCCAAGCAGAGTAGGGAAGGCCTAGGAGGGTTGAAACAGTTTTCAGATTTCACCCCATATCTCACAATCGAAACGAGAGGTTCTGGTAAATATAAAGTTGTTTTGTAGCTTTTTAATCGACTAATCGATTTTCGACTAGAAATGACTAGGAATTGTGTAACCTGTAAAAAAATCATTTAAGTACAATAAGTCGTTTTGTTTCAACTCTCCTCATATCGAGGTAAGTTGAAACAGCTATCGAGGTGAGTTGAAACGCCTGAAAATTGGTACAAAACATGGGTATAAACATGTCAAAACACATTGTTATTATAAAACTTTATTAAAAATTTAAAAACTTAACCTCGACATTAATCTAAGTCTCACTTTTTTATTCAGTCTGACACATTTTTATAAGTTCTAACTGAAACGAATATGTACTCACGAATCTCACGAAATTAAATAGTAAAATACAGCAAACCAAAAAATAAATTGGAGGAGAAATTTTATGGCAAGAAAGCCAATCAATCGCCATTCTGACAAACAATTGTGGCATACATATGAAAGTTCTCCACCAGTGCAGGCTTCGTGCGACCATGCTTTGCTCTCCAGGCATTGCACCCACTTTTCATTTGGCCTGCCGTTTGAAAACGATTCCATACAACACACGCAAAAATACTCTTCCTCGTCTTGACTTGCCACGTTCTCTTTGTCCTTGATCTTTCGTCCCGTGGAGTCTCGCCATCCCGTCTCAGCTCGCCATGCTTCTATCCGTTTTCCTAATATATTTATTCGGCATCTGAAATAAAACAAATGCAAGCCTTGCAAACCACACCACAAAATATAAACGTATGGAAACATTACTGCAACCGAGGTGAGTTGAAACACCTTGTTTCAACCCTCCTAGTTGTCAAAAATGCGATGCCACTTGATTCGGAACTCACTATTGATAAAGAGTATTGCAAAACAACAAATTGAATATGTCAAATCGAATGCTAAGTTAGTAAGCTTCCAAACAATGCATATCACATACAATCAAATACATAAACAAGGTAACTAAAGCTTAAGGCGTTACCCCCACTTGTAGCGCAAAAAAGGCCTTTTTCATGAATTTTTTTAAAGAAAACTACAAAACTTTTTTAATCGATCAATATACCATCTTAAAGAACACATCTTGAAGAACTTTCAGTAATTTTTTTATTGAAAAATATTACATTGTTTAGTGGCAAATGGCCGTCAATGAAATAATGTTTTTATATACACGGTTTGCGGTGACCAATATTGCAGCGAAGTGGATCATCTGAAAAAAAAAATGCGGACGGATTTAGTCAAATATAAGTATAAACTAGTCTTTAATCGAAGGATTTTAAAAAATATTCATTTTTCACAAAATGGCGGACAGTCAAAGTTAATGGTTCGATTTTAACGAAAAAAAAAACGGCCGTTTTTTGGCTATAAAACGGCCATTTTTTTTTCGAAAAAAAAAATCGAACGATTAAAGACTACATTTTTATGTATTAAATAAGCCTGCAAAATTTCAAGAAGATCGGTTCATTAGTGTTCGCGTAATCTTGGTCACCGACTTCAGAAATGCCATTTTGAGAAAAACGCGTTTAAAGTTTCAATTTCAGTTTACACGAAGAAAATATTTTTTTTGTAAACTTACATAGTCATCTATTCCGGGCATCAAAAAAAACTGCACTTCAAATTGCACTTCAAAAAAATGCAATAAAAAAAAATCGATTTTTTTCAAAATCGCAAGTGGGGGTAACCCCTTAATGAAAAATACGTCAAATACTTACTTTTGCAAATTTTTTGGCGCGGGTGTCGACGTGATGCAGCTGAACTCGCAAGAGCACCGGAGCGAACTGAAAAGTGGCGCGCGTCGTAGCAATGAAAGAATGGCATTGTTGCCAGCTCGCTAACAATCACATCCACCGAGACATTGACACTGTTGCAACTGACCTCTGCGTCAACCCTCCTAGGTCGCCCCTACACCTGTAGGAAGACTATCCTCGATAGTCTCACAAGTTTTGTCGCACGGGGACAAAGATGATTACTTTGATCAATAGGACAGACTGATCGAGCGATGATGGACAACGGTTCAGCATTCAGTCTGATTTGTTACGGCCAGCTGGTACGGGTGCTTTAGTTTGGAGAGTTCGCAACTCGAGACGTTCATTCTCCCGTTAAATCCTCCTATCTCTGTAAACATTACGGTGTACCATTAGCGCCTACCTTGTATCACACATGTGATGCCAAAGTTGTACCGACACAGAACCAACATTCCTGCATCGCCGACCCACGGTCAACTTCGGAGAACGAGATGAACTTCGCCATTAGCGTTCGTGCACTTCCTCCGGTCTAGTCCGTCAGCGGTTAAATCTCTACATGCTGTTCGTGGATCTGCGTTTATCCGGATTTCGCAGTCGTTTCTCCGCATTCAAAAGATACCTCGTAACCTTTCCGGTTGTGTTGAACCACCAAGTGTGTCGTTTCTCGCATGTCAGGAACTTGTCCGTCAGTTTTACGAATTCGTCCCGGTAATCCGACATTCCGGTAACTCAGGAGCAGATTTTCGCATCCGGTGGATGTTCCGTCATTTTCTCTCTTACACGTACACGCATCACAGCTCTACACGCGAGTTCATCCTGTTCCCAGGATTGCACACTTACCCCCATTCGAACAAAAGGCCCAGGATCATAAATCCGCGCATAGTGGAATTCCTCGTATCCTTTTGTACGCGAAACCTAAATTCGTATAACAATACGACGGATATTGGCTCGCGGATGATGGACAAATACCGCGGCTTCGAACACAGGAGCAATGTATAGACGCGGCGTAAAAGCGCAGCATTTCCGTAATTAATACGCGGACTCTATGGAAATGAAAGCCGAAGAAGAGGGCCAATTATACATCAGAGTAATTATACATGATACCTTCTCGTCGTTATATTCAATGGAAAATGGAATTTCTGCCGTTCCCCTATTCGCGTTCACAATAAAGTCCGATCGAATTCAAAAAGAAAGTTAGAGACGAAAAGGGAATAATGATATAAAACAATCGTTCCATGCAGACAAAGCTTCCTTGAACCAAGCGAGGGCTTCGATTGTTCGAACTTCAATTTGTTTTTCCCATACGAGAGCGCGTCATTGGTTGCTGAAATGGTTATTAAATTGATAAAATTCTCGTGAAAATGGAACTTCGCCTTCTTTTGAGCTTCCTCATCCGAAACGATGAAGTTCGACTTTTCGCTTTTTACAAAAATATACCTCTCGACCCGATTAACGACCGTGACCACACTAATCCACTTCTTTGGCGTATAGAAAAATAAAGTTTCAACGAAAGGAAGAATATATATATATATATATATATATATATATATATACACTTTTCATAAATAAAATCACTGCTGAACTCGCTGACCCTTTATGCCTCGGGCCCGAGTCGTAAAGAGCTTCAAGAGAGCGCGTGGGTTACACGCCCTGGATTTTCTGAAAGGAAATACCGTTGGAGAAGTATAAAAAAACATCTATATACATACATACTCTATATTATATGTATATGTGTATATATATATATAAGTATTCTGGTAGGTTCACTGTAAGGCTGTAAAGAGTTCTTCTAACGCTCCAGAATTTCGAATGACCTACGTCGAGTGAAAATTATACGAAGCGCGGGAACGAGCTTTTAGAATAATTCGAGGACCGTTACGGGACGGAAGAGAGCAAGAGAAAAAGAAAGAGAAAGAGAGAGAGAGCGGAAGTGTCAAAAGTGGGAGAGAGCAAGATTCTCGTGGTGGCGTGCGGTAATTCGATGACGAGTTCTTCTCTGCGATTCAGAGCGTTAAAATCGTGGCAAATAGTGGTTTGGTGGTGAAAGGCGAGGAAGGAACAGGGAGCGAGAGTGAGAGAGAACTTCAGGACCCCGAAAAGTCGTTCAATTCAACTTTGGGGTCGGGTTAGGTCAGATTACGCGTACGTTTATTCCGTTTAGTCTAATAAAAGAAGGGTCGGATGGTGTGTGGCCTAAAACACACGCCGTATGTGCACAGCTTACCTCTCTATACTCATCCATACGCTGATGCTTTTCGAGCCTGCGGTTCTTCATAACGTGAGCGAGAGAGATAGCTGTGCCCCGAAGTGAATCAAGCATTTCGACGACTACTTCACAACCACTACTGTTTCATATAGGTATATCGTATGAGTTGTATGAGAAGCTCTTTGGCTCTTGACTCTATACGCCATGAGGAGAAAAAGAGAAAGAGGGAGAGAGCGAGCTCCAAGTGTACTGGACGAAAGAGCATCAGCCTAGCGGGGCGTAAGGCACGAGTAGGCTTTCACGCGGTAGAGAGAAAGAGAGAGAGAGAGAGAGAGAGAGAGAAAGCTCAAAAGCAGAGGAGAAACGTGAGAGGAAAACTGCTACGGAGCTTGGCAATGTGCCAAGGAATGCAAACGTTACAGATGCACCAGACCTATCACAACCACCTTAAAGCGTCATCGGGTTGTGGCCCGAAACGTGCCACGGGATGAGAAAGAGACAAACGAAGAAGAATAAAGAGTCTCAGTGGAGGATGTGAATGTGGAGGAGGGAAAAGCAGTGACCCCGCGGAATCTTGTCATTGGAGAAAGCAGGTTTTGCGGTTTTCCGCAAGCAAACGTAACCGGAAGATTCTGCACGTCCGACTTCTCATACTGACCCGGTCCACCAATACCTACGTCGCGAGAATTCAATTTTTACCGCAAAATATCTATGACCTGCGTGCCCAGCCTTCTCCCAATGCTCATTCATCCCTTTTTTTCGCGAAACGATCGAACGAGAGCCATAAAAACGGATCTAATTTCAAACGTCAGGTTTAACTAACGACTTGCGGAACGCCAAAAGCGTCCGGTTCCTCGTATTTTAAGCAAAAGAAGAAAAGAAGCTTGCGGAATGTTATTTCTCCTTTCGATTTCTCATGCCTCAACTCCATGGAATCCGAAGATCCTTTCCGCTTTTCTCTCCTACTCCCATCCTGCCACCGCACCATTGTAATTTCGTTTGCCCACGAGCCGAAGAAAAAAAAAGCCAGCCGGCGATCTTTCGCACGGGAGAACACATCAGGGCCGATTTGACATGTGTCAAACTTAGCGACGGCCGCGGCCAAAAGACGTCAGATCTGCTATTCCATTCGGGTTTTCCGGCGCGGAAAAGAGAACGAGCGCATGAGCACCTTCGCTTCCGGTTGGGTCTTCCTGAGATATAGAGATTCGGGACGGCGAAATAGGCGGTGATACGTCAAGACGGACACACGGTGATCGGGCGAACCCCGTAATGTACCGAAGTCTCGGTGGATAAGTTACCGACCTGGACAAACATTAATTTGGCGGGATACGCGAGACCGTTGCGAGCTACACGCGTGGCCATGATCTCATTGGGAATGAGCCCTTGAGGGCTCTGCCAACGGATCGTGTCTCCCAACTAGATCTCTCCCCTGAGGCCATTCCGATCCGCCCAACGTTAACGGATCGCCTCTATAGTTCTCCGACCAATCGATACTCCTTAGGAGTATTGTCCATTCCGCATGCTTCTGCTTGACGACCCCTCTAAATAATTATTCGGCAATACACGGCAAGAACGATTGTTTCTTCCGGGAATTTCGTTGAATGAGGGTGAATCGTATATCAGATTCTGCTTGCTCTCAGTAGGAGAGCTCATCGGAAAGCACATCGGGATCTTCGCCACTGGGACACTAACTCGATAAAATCCGGAATGTGGCTTTGGTGTCATCGGGAACGCTTGCCGATGATTGTGGGACAATTGGACAGGAGATATGGTGACATTTCTGGCGAAGCAGAAGTCACTTTCAAACGTTTATTCACATAATTTGATTTTCTCGCGGTATAAATCCTGGTGGGCTTCTCCATTCGGTGACTTTGGGTCTTCCTTTCGTTATGCTATTCAGTGGAGGCGAAAAATCCCAACAGAGGAAAAATGTTACTCAGTTAGAATCAAGCACCACAAGAATGTCTTCGACACCCTTTGCTCAATTCTCAACACTTGAGGCCGATGTTATTTGTCGAACCAATTAACGATCCTCGTACAAAGCTGTTCGTCAACTAGTTCACGCGATGGCAAACTAAAAGAAACTTAGTCTCAACAAGTACAGTATCGTTCAATTATGAATTCCTAAGTTTCGCGAATGCCCATTGAATGCAGCAATTAGCATCAGTGACTTTAGGTCTTCCTTTCGTTACGCTATTCAGTGGAGGTTAAAAATCCCAACAGAGCGTTGTAATCCCTCGTGAGACCAGATCGTTCGATGAAAAATGTTACTCAGTTAGAATGAAGCACCAAAAGAATGTCTTCGACACTCTTAGCTCAATTCTCAACACTTGAGGCCGATGTTATTTGCCGAACCAATTAACGATCCTCGTACAAAGCTGCTCGTCAACGAGTTCACGCGATGGCAAACTAAAAGAAACTTAGTCTCAACAAGTACAGTATCGTTCAATTATGAATTCCTAAGTTTCGCGGATGCCCATGGAATGCACCAATTAGCATCAGTGACTTTGGGTCTTCCTTTCGTTACGCTATTCAGTGGAGGTGAAAAATCCCAACAGGGAGTTGTTATCCCTCGTGAGACCACATCATTCGATGCAAAATGTTACTCTGTTAGAATGAAGCACCAAAAGAATGTCTTCGACACCCTTAGCTCAATTCTCAACACTTGAGGCCGATGTTATTTGCCGAACCAATTAACGATCCTCGTACAAAGCTGCTCGTCAACTAGTTCACGCGATGGCAAACTAAAAGAAACTTAGTCTCAACAAGTACAGTATCGTTCAATTATGAATTCCTAAGTTTCGAGGATACCCATGAAATGCACCAATTAGCATCAGTGACTTTGGATCTTCCTTTCGTTACGCTATTCAGTGGAGGTGAAAAATCCCAACAGAGCGTTGTAATCCCTCGTGAGACCAGATCGTTCGATGAAAAATGTTACTCAGAATGAAGCACCAAAAGAATGTCTTCGACACCCTTAGTTCAATTCTCAACACTTGAGGCCGATGTTATTTGCCGAACCAATTAACGATCCTCGTACAAAGCTGCTCGTCAACTAGTTCACGCGATGGCAAACTAAAAGAAACTTAGTCTCAACAAGTACAGTATCGTTCAATTATGAATTCCTAAGTTTCGAGGATACCCATGAAATGCACCAATTAGCATCAGTGACTTTGGATCTTCCTTTCGTTAAGCTATTCAGTGGAGGTGAAAAATCCCAACAGAGCGTTGTAATCCCTCGTGAGACCAGATCGTTCGATGAAAAATGTTACTCAGAATGAAGCACCAAAAGAATGTCTTCGACACCCTTAGTTCAATTCTCAACACTTGAGGCCGATGTTATTTGCCGAACCAATTAACGATCCTCGTACAAAGCTGCTCGTCAACTAGTTCACGCGATGGCAAACTAAAAGAAACTTAGTCTCAACAAGTACAGTATCGTTCAATTATGAATTCCTAAGTTCCGCGGATGCCCATGGAATTCAGCAATTAGCATCGATCCGATCTGCGGAAGGCTCCCGGAAGAGGGCAGAAGAGACTGGGAGAGACGTTACCTTCAAACTAGGCTAGCCCGGTGTTGGTCGACCTGTCCGCGTGGTAGTCAAACAGGTGTCTGCAACGCGCCACTACGAATGGCTCTCCGGTAAAACTTTTCAACGTGCTCCACGGCAAGCAGCTACACAGCAGGGCTCCGAGCCATCAGGCACAATGTGCAAGCTTCGTTGGCAAAATGATAGGATAGAAGAGAGAGAGAGAGAGAGAGAGAGAGAGAGAGAGAGAGAGAGACCGCGATAGTGGAGGGAGTGTGTGTGTGGGTGAGAAGAGGATAGCAGGAGAGTGTAGGGGAGAGTGAATAGCCATGCTTCGTGGCTGGCTATCAAGCTAACTGGATGAGACACCGATTCGGTCGTACAACGGAAGGAAGGAGCCGTTGTTGCGAAACGACGTGGATCCCTTCACAGTGTCTCGTCGACCACCGTCACCTCGAGAGTACACCTCCTCTCTATCGCCCCTCCCCCCCGGTTCAGGGTGAAAAAAGAGCAATTCCACCCCCTGGCTATCTCACCCTATACAAACCTTTCTTCTTCGCCGATACACCCTCCCTAATTCTACGTATAGCGTATACCCACAGCAGGCAAAGTGACACATACTATGTAACTTGGGTTGGAAGCTACAGTCACGCAACTCCAGCGCCCTCAATCGCCGGAAACTCTTTCACGGTAAAACTACCCTTAATTCCAGCACAGGGCACGTGGCACCACAGGCACGACACTCATCCTCCCTCCATCTCTTTGCTCTCTCCGTCTTTTAATGGCGCTTTTTTTCTCCCCACCCTCCGCTCATTGTCCTCGCGGGTTGTAGGTAGGTTAGATAAACTTGGAACGCTCCGAGGTACACCATCGAGCACGCGAGCTTAATCCGTTTATCCGAGAGAATTTCCGATGCGCAGAGTTTGGTCGTTAACGTGAGAAAGGGGAGAAAAACGTCACGCGGAGAGTGAGAGTCGGAGTTGCGAAATTTGGTAGATCTTTGGCTTCGTTTGGGCTTATTTGTTACTACGAATCTTTGCGGATTTTTTTCGCAACATCTCTGCGAAAATCGATGACGCTTCTGTTGGACTAAAGGGGCACATCTACCTGGAGGGCTGAACAAAATTGCCAAGTTTCGGATTTTTTGCTGGGAAACGGTTGGTGAAAAAAAACGCATTTTTTGAAACACGAAGGTACATATATTGGGAGACTTTTAAAAAATACAACAAGAACATGGCCGCCGGTAGATTATTACATTTTTTTTCGCGACGTTTGGCGGTGGACAGTCTTCAGCTTAAACGGTCCATTCGAAATTTCAAAAGCAAACGGGTTATTTAAGTTAATAATAAATACGAGTCGTTGACTATCGTCGATTTTGTAAATCTTTATTTTTTGACAGCGTGGCAACGAATTGAATCTCGAGCATACAAAGTGTATGAAAAAATTCGTCATTTATACGGAACTAGTGAAAAATGGAGATTGATTTTGAAAAAGTCAGATCGTCAACGATCTTTGAATGTTTCTTTTTATATCTCCTGTAAATTTGGAAACAATCCATCAAGTGGTTCTCGAGATATCATGTCGCGTTTGAAGTTCGAAGTATGGTGCTGCTACCGTTCCCCCGGCCGGCTGTTAGAAGCTGTAGTCCATTCAATTTTAGGAACATTTCCATGAAATTTTCAGGAAATATAGCTAAAAGGTGATACTATCGAATAAAAATATTTTTGGAAAATGCAATTTTTTGACCCACCTAGGTGGATGTAGTCCGTCAAGGAGTTTCGGGACAATTGACGAAATGTTACCATTTGTTCAAATTTATACAGTAAATTCTTTGTCATGTTCTGAATGCACTATCCAAATTTTAAACGATCATCTACGCCGTTTGTATGAAATTTATAATTGAAAAAACACTTTTTAACGTCGGGAGATGCCTACGCTCATCGCTGAATGGTAGTTTTACGCATAGCATAGTGTGAACATTTTTTTAAAGATGTTATGAAAAAACTGTTAAATCACTCAGTATATTACGACAATTTCGTCATCCGTGTCATACTGTACTCCCTATATTGTCTCATCACAGGCACCTCCCTATGTTAAAACGTGTTTGTTCCATTGTACATTTAAAGCGGTCCTCTAGTTTCTCAGCTGTTTTTTACGGCTTTTTCAATAATTTTTTACGGGCAAAGCATCGAAATAATCAATCTCATTGTTTTTGCATAATCTTTATTAACATTTAAATAAGCTTTACAATTTTTTGTAAGTCAAAATATATAATAGAATAAACGTTATAGTGGCCGACAGGAAGACATCAAGTAAAAGAGGTGCTTGACGGTGACCAAGATTGCGGCTGTTCTGCTTATCTGAAATCAAAAAACCAAACGGCATTTTAATCTTCATATTTAAGACTAGCGATTGAACTAGAGTGAATTCTAAATTACAAAAATTGACTTTTTTATACACTTTTGAAAATTACATTCTATTTTTTACTCATTGTTTCTTAAGTTTTTCGCTCGTACAAAAAAAACTATCGAAGTAATCATGATAATCCTAGTTCAATCGCTGGCTTATAACATATTAAAGATGCTGTACAAATTTGAACAAGATCGGTGCAGTAGTTTCTGAAATATCGTGGTCACCGTTTCGAAAAATGATGTTTCGAGAAAAACGCGTTTGAAAGTATACCTGCTCCGTATACCTGCTCCGTTCCAGGGCCGTAACTTGTGAACCACTTCGAATATCGAAAAATCCTTTGGCACACATTTTCTACACATGTTGTATATCTGATTTATGAAAAAAAAATCGATTTTTTCGACCCGCGAAACTAGAGGACCGCCTTAATGGAAACGGTGTATACGATCGATTTAAGGGCTCTTCTCACTTCAGACGTTAAAAAAGGTTATTTTCGTGAATTTTGATATGAAAATTTGATATAAAAAGATATTGATATAAAATTTGTTACACTTAATAAACACACTTTTCAAATACATTTAAAGTTTTTTAAAAATGTATTTATGTAACCCAAACAAACTTTGAACGTGTTTTTCTCGAAACAACGTTTTTCGACGGCTTGTTGATAAAATCTTCGAAACTACTGAACCGATCCTTATGAAATTTTAACCACATATTCTTTACAGTTACAGCTATAACGTATATAAAGGATTTAAAAAAATGTCGATATTTACTATTTTTTTGTCAAAAACGGTGAAAAAACACGTTTTTTTTTCGAAAAATGTCCGCCATTTTGTTATTTTCGCATATATAAAAAAATGTATGATTTTTTTGTTTCGGATGATCCATCTCCGAGATTTCATCAACAGCGCAGACCCACAATTTTTTCGGACATTTTTTAACTACCATTTTTGTCTACAAATAGTGACTGACATAAATAGTTTTTTAAAAATGTTTTTCGAAAGTGTATTATTAAGTGTAAAAACTTTTATATCAATATCTGTGATATAAACCTAACATAAAAATTCATGAAAATAGCCTTTTATCAAAGTGAGATCAATTTTATCAATTTTATCAATAGCGTCAAAAGTGAGAAGACCCCTTTAAAGTTGGAGGGTGTATTTAGTATATGTCAAAGGATTTACTACATTAAGGGTGTCTCAAAATGACCTGAAATATTAAATTCCCGCCAATTTTTTTGTGACGAACAGAGAATACCAATCTTAGACAACTAAGGCTGCAGGAAGTATTGAAGTTTGGTCATGGAGATTGACACGATCGAGCAACGTATAGAAATGGTGGAAATTCGCTCCAAAAATGGTGAAAAAATTTCAGAGACGGTCCAACAAGTCCGAATTAACGGCATGGGACTTCTTTCTTTGGGGTTTTCTAAAAGGAAAAGTGTATGCCAATGATCCACAGACTATTTCGGACCACGAGGAAGCAATCGGACGCACCATTAATGAAATTAGTCCGCAATTATGCCAAAATGTTATTGAAATTTCGTCAAAAGAGTGAACGTTTGCAAACAGGGACGAGGGGGCCATTTATCGGATATCGTGTTCCACACATAACCTCCATGCTTGTACCTTCTATTGGAATAAGAGTATTCGTACTTTTCAAATAAATAATACGTTTTATCAATAAATTAAATTGTCAGGTCATTTTGACACCGTGACATTTCGGCAATTGTCCCGAAGCTCCTTAAGCCGTTTTTTCAATGATATAAAAAAAAGCATTTATCCGGTTGACACGAATTTCACGATTTTTCTTATTGTGTTTACTGCTCTAGAAATAATCCACTCAGCTATTGCCACGTTTCCAACCTACGCCAACGCACGTCGCACTGTATACGTGTTGCATGGAAAAAAAATCAAAATTCAGAGGCCAAACGCATCAAACAATCGAGCGAAGATTACCACAGCTGCTCGAAGACTCCCAGCGAGTTCCCAAGATCGGATCGTTCAAGAAATACGATCGCGAAGGTTACTGTCGTAAATCATGAAGTCGTTGAGAAAAAGAAGAAGAAACTACGAGCTCCGCGAAAGACTCTTTCGGATATTACGAGATGTATTAACTGTGCGAGCGAGTATCTTCCACCCCACCACCCCGCCGCTCTCTCTCTTTTTTTACGCGAGCAGTGAGACAATAACGTACCTCTGGTATTTTCTTTCCTCGAGGAAGCTGCGCGTGGGCGTGAGTTTTCAACCTCCTGGTTAGGGTCATGAAAAAACGGGCTCGTGAAAATGAGGACAACGGAGAGGGGTGGCTAAATGTGGTGTAGGATAAAACCGATAGTGATGGAGGTGACAAAATCATGAAAAAAGACGGAAATCACGGGACACTCAAGTAGAGGAAGAGAAAAAGCGAGAGAGGGGCGAGGAGATCTTTAGAAATTCTCAATATAAAGTTCGCGAGGCAGAAAAACGTTCGTTTCGTCAATTGCACCGAAACTCCTTAAGGGAGGTCTATACTTTGTTGGGCCAAAACAAGTTCGACTTTTCACCAATTTTTTATGCCAAAAAATAGTTAATATAGAATGTTGAAATTTGTTTACTGAGCGATCTTTGTTGAACATGGTAATATTTTTCAAAACTTGACAAAACATGGTACTGGGAGTGGGAGGAGCCACGTATGTCAGTGCGTCCGCGATGGTATTCTTTGCTTGCGGAAGTCCTGAGTCCTGAACAGGTGATCTGAAGCATAAAAATCAAACATATTTTTACTTTGTACAATATTGTGTATCAGGCGAACTAGAATCAAGAAGAAAAATTTAAAAATAAAAAAATTATGAGCAGTCGAAGGGGAAGGTTAGTTTTTTTACCAAACATTTTTGCAGTTTTTTGTTAATAAAATAAAAACGTTTGAAAATTTTTGAATAATTTCAGTTCAACTAATGAAGACGTTTGTTGTACATGTGCCTGCCAAATTTGATAACGATTGCTCATCTAGGTAGGAGCACTTCCGCAAACTTGAAAATCTTTGTTTCAAGAAAAATGCGTTTAAAGTTAATCCCAAGTTTATGGGAGAATAAAATGAAACGTTTCATACTTACACCTAGTTTGCTATTCCATGACCATATAATATACCTTCCTCCCTCCACTGTAGTACAGTCGTCCTGTATATTGGAATCGGAAAAAATTAAAAGAAAGCTGGTTTTTTGACAGGTGATTTTGTAGGTGCTAAATCCAAGTTTGCCTAAAAATCGGGATGTAGGGTTTCATTTTAGGGATGAATGGGCATGAGGGTGGATTAATGCCAAACTACAACCCCCACGAGGTCGGCACCGGGAGATAAAATGTTCAGAAAAATCCGGGCTTTATTTTTGTCCACAGCGCCGAAGTCGTGGAAGTTCATTTTGGGGTTGAAACAGTGGGGTGAAATTTTGAAAATTCAGTTTAAATTCGATAACTCTTTAGGAAAAATTCATTCAATTTTTGTTCAAATGGGAACATTGTGGCCCATAAAAAGACGCGTCGATCGAGTATTTGATCATCCCTCTCCAATAATATCTCCACTCCCCAAAATAAATGTTGGAGTATCAAGAAAAAAAATTTTATTGAGTAACTCAAAAACAATCGATTTTTCGAGGATGGTTCAAATATACGAAATGTAGAAAATTATTTTTTCTCTATATTTTCATTTCTATAGACCACCGTCGAATTTTGTTTTTTCCACCCCCTCTCGGGGGTTGAAAATTCAAAATGAAATTCTGGGAAAACTATTGACCGAAAATAAAGAGATACGAGTTTGGCGCTGTGGACAAAAATGTAGCTGAGGGATCAAGCTACAAATTATTCCACGGCGGCGAATTCGCGCGGTCAATAGTTTTCCCAGAATTTCATTTTAAATTTCCAGCCCCCCAGAGGGGTTGGGAAATCAAAATTCAAGGGTGGTTCCTAGAAACGAAAATATAGAGACAATTATTCTCTACATTTCGTACATTTAAACCATGCCGGAAAATCGATTGTTTTTGAGTTATTCAATAAACAATTTTTTTTGTATTTCATCAATTTTGTGGGGTTAAAGATATTATCGGAGAGTGATGATCAAATACTCGACCGACGCGTCTTTTCAAGGGCTACAATGTTCCCATTTGAACAAAAAGTGTACGACGTTTTCCTAAATAGTTATTGCATTAAAACTGATTTTTCAAAATTTCACCCCACTTTTTCACCCCCAAAATGAACTTCCACGACTTCGGCGCTGTGGACAAAACTAAAGCCCGGATTTTTTTGAACATTTTGTCTCACCGCGCCGACCGAGGAGGGGTCGTAATTTGCCATCAATCCACGCCCATCACCCTTCGTCCCCTTTAAAAAAAAAACCCTGCACCCCGATTTTTAGGCAAACTTGGATTTAGCATCCGCGGCTCCTGTCAAAAAACTGGCCATCTTCTAATTTTTTCCGATTACGGGGTTTTTCAGCGACAGCACGACTGTACGACTGGCTCTTTTCGATACAGCATGACTAAAAAATTAAAAATTTCGCCCCAACAAAGTAGATCTTTAAAGTCTTCGCGGACAAAATAGGAAAGTTTCTTTTGCGCGGTACACACCGTGTGATGCTGATGATGATTCTCACATTTCTTGCTCTTTCCTTTTGCTCGTGTGCCTCTCTGTGCGATGACGACGGGGACTCCGGGGCAGACGAGGAAGAACATGAAACAGGAAGTCAGTAGAAGAAGGCGGTAGAGAAAATATACATTCATTAAAGTTTTTCGTGTGCCAACGTTTTATCCAAAGCCAAAACTCTCTCTCTCTCTCTCTCTCTCTCTCTCTCTCTCTCTCTCTCTCTCTCTCTCCCTCCCCTCACCCCCTTCCTCACTCTGTCTCCCACACCCTCGCTCTTCTCATTGACGCTCCCGTATCAATAAGCACACGGGGCTTTAAAATAAACAACAATGTCAAACCTGAATTAAAACCGCGGTTAATTCGAGAGCGTATGGACGAAACGTCAAAGAGACGAGAAAGGGAATAGCGTTGCGATGTTACGACGTGTAAGCTTGTCATCGGAACGCGCAACGCCGAGAACATTCAAATTCGTGACGTCGTAACGTTCTTACGATTCTATTTTTTTTCCACTCGGACGTTGCACTGACGCCAAATACGAGCCTGCTACGTATAATTATAGACACACCGGGAAGAATCGTTCGTTTGGATAAAATGAATTTTCGTTTGAATCTCGACTTACCAGACTTTTGTTTGGTACTGAATTGAATGATGTATTTACTTCAACTGGATGTTTCAATCGATTAGAACCGACTTTGAGGATAATCGTGCATTTGACTCGAGAGAAAATTCATTCACGTTGAATAAACTTGAAAAAAAAATTATGCCGATAAAATGACATGTTTAACTTGAAGAAATGTTTCATGGAGTGAAAAAAGGATGATGCTTTGATGGCAAAAATGTATGTGCGATTATGACAATTCACTTTATTCAAATTGGGTAACTTTATTTATTTTGTCAACGAATATTTTTGCTGTTGGTGGATGTGGATAAAATTTCGGAGCCTGTCACCACGAAATGTCAGATCGGAGATGAAGACTCAAAATTCAAAAGAGTGGATTTTTGTAGCACATTTACGAAGATAAAATTAAAAATTAATAAAGGATTTAGTAAATGAATAAATAAACCAATAAAAGCACTTTGTGAATTAAGGAAGTATTCTAGTCTAGAGGCCTAAATATCGGGTATTTTCTCGGGGTTGAGAAAAGAGAACAAAAAATATTTTTACCATTTATTTTTCTTAAGAGTCTTTTTATTCATATTTCAAGAACTTACAAAAAAATGAAAACACAATGAGCTTCTAAATACCTATGGCCGTGAAAAAAGGGTCGAGGCGGTTGACATGATTCCAAACTCCCATTCATCTGAAAGAAAAATAAAACCAATTTGATATCAACTTGAAAGTATAAACTGTCGGAAAAGGCAAAAAAAATCGATTTTTTGAAAGTGGCACACTGGTATAGCGCCTTAAAAATAAAAATATTCGTACTTTTCAAATAAATAATACGTTTTTTAATAAATAAAAATATCAGGTCATTTTGAGACACCCTATACTTACGTTATATCAATCAGCCATTCCTGCCTCGTAAAGTGTGCCTTTCTCGACTTTGAATTGATAATTTTCTGAAGCTCGTTCTTCCCTGCAAGCAAGCTTCCTTAAAAGCTTCTAAAGTTCGTAACTCCGACTGGTCGATCCTTTTCTGGTCTCGTGTGTTAGCGTAAATATTGTGAATTTCGAAATTTCCTTTTGAGGACATATGCTTAAGGCGGGGGCCTAAATTAGAAGATTCGAAAACTTCTTTATTTTATATTGCTCCAATCGATAGATAAACTATCTAAGAATATATTTACAAAGTTACAGAGGTCAATTGTAAATTTTGTCAAAGATACAAGGGCAAAAGCATTTTCATCCTATTTCATCCTATTGAAAACTTTGAAGCGCGTTTTCTCCAGTATTCATTTCCACGATTTTTCCAAATTGGTGGTCATGATAGTAAAAAAACTAAACGACCTATTGAATCAAACCAACGTTTATTTTCTTCAGTAGGAAAATCTCTTCTGAGTGAATTAAAAAAGTAATTGACAACGTCTTTTTAAATCATTTTTATAGCACGTTAAAGTGTTTTTATAAACACATTTTTTCCCACTTGAGAAACGTTACAATTTCACGATTTTTTCAGCATTTTCTTAATTCACCCAGAAGAAAATATATAAAAATTGAAAATTTTATTGGTTTATTTAGTTCAGTCAAGAATTACATGGAATAGGCTGATAAACCTGCATTCATTTATTGTTTCATGTTGAAATTGTTTTCATACATTTTAAATATACATGAGAATCTATCTCAATGTTTACTGAACACACTTGTTTGTTCCCTTCTAAAAAAAATCCCGCCGAAACGCCTTTTTGGACCTTCTAATTCAGGCTCCCGATTTAAGAGTCTATACGTTGAAAAATTGCAAAAAATGATCGATTTTTTTCAAGATTCCACATTAAAATAATGCCTGAAATTAATCTTTTTTCTGAAAAAAACACACTGTGACAGGATTATTTGGAGTGACAGGTACGCTTGAATTATAAACATCTCTTCAAGTCTTGAGTTTTACCGATATTTTGGTAAAAGTAAATAAAATTACAGTTGCCTCAACTAAAAATAAGTCAAATGTACCGCATTCTGTTGATTGAAACGAATAATTTTTCTCGGCGTACGCGTGATATCAATCACTCGGGACTATACGACTGCACTCGATTAACACGTCGGCAAGCTCGTGCACAACTTTAGTCGCCTTTTTTATTTATCGAAATTCAACATTTCGGAGATAATTCGGAGCTATAAACCTCGTTGCGATGCGCTCGCGAAACGACGAATTGGATGAGCACACGGCCGGACCAGCGATGTTTTGAGTGAGATTGAGTGCTCGAACATCCCGAACAAGTGTCGCACATGTCGCTAACGATCATCGCTGAGATACACGTCCCAACGAGTATGACGTCAGAGGCGATTTGTACGAAGAGAGCGAGAGAGAGAGAGAGAGAGAGAGAGAGAGAGAGAGAGAGAGAGAGAGAGAGAGAGAGAGAGAGAGAGAGAGAGAGAGAGAGAGAGAAAGAGCAAGAGAACGAGAGAGAAGAGTGCTGGGAGAAAAATTAAGTGGAAAATTTGACAAATGTTTCTTTGCTTCATGGAAAGATTCTCATTTATAATAAAATCGACCTTGCATGACTCCAAAAATAATGTGGTAAAAATGTCACTTTTTTTTGGTCGAATGGAATTTGTTAAACTTCACGAAATCAGTGAGAATACTTTTGACCATTTTAACTCTCCTTGATACATCGAAGTCACCTTTGTGAATACTTTTCTCTGATTTTTTATTTTGCAACTCATGCGGATTAACAATCGGACTCTGGTCGAATATTTGACGGCCAACCAAGAATGAATTTACTTTTTATTTATTTGGATGCGTTTTTACGTGCTATGAAACGGACGAGCGATTCTTTAAAAAGTTCTGCTCATCCGTATAAAATAATACATACATACATACATATATATATATATATATATATATATATATATATATATATATATATAAATCAAGTTTAAAATAAAAATATTTAAATAATTATATTATTAATGGTTCATTAAAAATATATTAAAATAAATATATATACAGGGTGTCCCTCTTATCTTTGTCTGTGCTGACGCACAGTGAAGGTCACCTCCACTTTTTTAAATGGTATGGTACATTTTTTTCAACCATCTTGTGGAGCATCTCAAGCCGCAAAGAACGTTCAGGCGTCAAAGTCGTTCAAGGTCATTCAAGGTCAGTATCGATGATACAAATCTAAATATCTCGGAACACTACTAAATATTTGGTAGTGATCCGAGGTATTTAGATTTGTATTTCATTTTAATAGGTGACCTTGGATGACCTTGAGCGACTTTGAGCCCCCAATGTTTTTTATGTGGCTTGAGGTGCTCCACAAGATGGTTGAAAAAAATGGGCTATTTCATTTAAAAAAGTGGAGGTGACCTTTACTGCGCGTCAGCGCCTCCACCGAAATAAAAAAAATTGGTCGCATTTGACGGCCCCCTTTACCCCGTACAACTTTTGCCGGGAACATTTTTTTGTGACGTCGATAATTACCCAGTTATTTCGGGTGGCAGAGATAAGAGGGACACCCTATATATATAAATCAAGTTTAAAATAAAAACATTTATATGATTATGAATATGAATATTTTTATCAGCAATAGAAATTAGGGATGATAAATTTTCCCGGAGTAACGTGGATCGCCTGTACAGAATACTACTAGAACGTGAAAGAAATAATTCGTTTGTCAATAAATTAATCGAGGCCGTTAATAGGCGCGAACCGACGGTAGGGAACAACGGATAAGCAATTCGACTAATGGAACAAGTGACAAAAAATTTTTACATGAATTTCCCCAGTCTATCCTTAGGTCTATCGACGTTTCGTCGACGCCATTGTCGACGGTTAACCGAAATAGACTCTCGTCGCTCTCTCACTGTCCTCAGCGAGTCGCTAATACACGCGCCAAAGTTTCTCTTCGCTTCACTCAGACATATATAAATACATATATATGTATGTGCATATATACATATGCATACACATAGACATACACACATACATACCTACATAAATTTCACATGCACACAGATATATGTACGCGAGACATTCCAAACCAGACTGGCCTATGTTCGGTCCTTACCCACTGCTGCTTTTCAAATTTTTCCGGTACGCTACTGATTCTGAAAAAAGCATTTTTTCCAAGTTTCAGATTTTTTGGATCATTCATACAGCGAGAGCAATTTTTATCCAATTATCAACTTCATCGTACTTTCCCTTTTTACGCACCTACTTTATTTCATTTTTCCCAGCGAGAGCAATAATGACGTGCAAGATTATTTATTTTCACGCCACCTACATTTTTTATAAATGGAATTAAAAAATAAAATACACTGCCGGCCAAAAGTTTTCCCTTCCTCGTATTATTTGTATACTGTAAATATGCGAAATTTCACTTACTAATGAATAGTCGTTTTTTAAGGGGTCTTCTCACTTTAGACGCTAAAAAAGGCTATTGTCATCAATTTTTCGATAATTTTATATTTTAGATATTGATATAAAAGTTGTTACTCTTGAGGGGTTAGGCTACAGTGACGGGTATGAAATCATGTTCGAATTTTGCGATTTTTTTCGTATGAAAAAGTGATTCACTCATAAAATTAATTACACATTTATTTAGCATGAATATCGAGCTGTTAGAAAATATATGTGTTTTTTTTCGATGTACAATGTGGCCAACTATTAATATTTTCTTTTGTTATAATTTTTTTACGCGCTCCACGGCGTGACATTTAGCATCCACAATTTTTTTACCTAAAACGAAAAACAAAAATTCTCGTCAATCTACATTAGAATACCTAGAGAAGTACGTACGGAATTTAAAAATGTTGTTTTATTCAAAAGTTGTAGGTATTTGAATGAATTTTCAGTGAAAAATTTCGTATAAAACTGCTCATAAAATGAAAAGTTTTCGATTAAGGCGTTACCCCCACTTGTAGCGCAAAAAAGGGCTTTTTCATGAATTTTTTTAAAGAAAACTAAAAAACTTTTTCAATCGATCAATATATCATCTTAAAGAACACATCTTGAAGAACTTTCAGTAATTTTTTTATTGAAAAATATTACATTGTTTAGTGGCAAATGGCCGTCAATGAAATAATGTTTTTATATACACGGTTTGCGGTGACCAACATTGCGGCGAAGAGGATCATCGGAAAAAAAAATGCGGATGGATTTAGTCAAATATAAGTATAACCTAGTCTTGAATCGAAGGATTTTAAAAAATATTCATTTTTCACAAAATGGCGGACAGTCAAAGTTAATGGTTCGATTTTAACGAAAAAAACGGCCGTTTTTTGGCTATAAAACGATCGAACGATTAAAGACTACATTTTTATGTATTAAATAAGCCTGCAAAATTTCAAGAAGATCGGTTCATTAGTGTTCGAGTAATCTTGGTCACCGACTTCAGAAATGCCATTTTGAGAAAAAACGCGTATAAAGTTTCAATTTCAGTTTACACGAAGAAAATATTTTTTTTTGTAAACTTACATAGAGTCATCTATTCCGGGCTACTTATACTTATACTTCAAAAATACTTATACTTCAAAAAAATGCAATAAAAAAAATCGATTTTTTCAAAATCGCAAGTGGGTGTAACCCCTTAATCAGAAATTCCTTGCGTACTTCTCTGCGGAATGCAATTAGGAACATAACTTTTAAATTTGAAGTAAATCGAGTGAAAATTGTTGAAGTTATTTGTCACGCCAATTGGAAAAAAGCTGTTTCGAGAAAAACGCGTTTAAAGTTTAGGTACTCTATGGCCGTGTCAGAGGTCGGCTTACGTTATACGCTCAAAGTCGGTGAAAAAAAATGTTCTTGCTATAAATCGAATAGTAACTTATTCTTATGATGATAAAGCACCGTTTTAGCGAAAAAAATCGATTTTTTGAAAATTCTACTGTGGCATTACCCTTTAATAAATACACTTTCAAAATACATTTTTTTTTCAAAATATATTTATTTAAGTGACTATTTATCGACGAAAATGGTAGTTAAAAAAATGTCCTAAAAAATGGTAGGTCTGCGCTGTCGATGAAATCTCGGAGATGGATCATCCGAAACATAAAAATCAAACGGTTTTAGATTCAGTATGTTAATCGCTCACGCGCATATCATACGATTTTTGATATATGCAAAAATAACAATATGGCGAACATTTTTCGAAAAAAAACCCTTTTTTTTTACAGTTTTTGGCCAAAAAGTGGTAAATATCAGAATTAAAATTTTTTTTTGATATGTGCTATAGCTATAGTTGTAAAGAATATGTGGTTAAAATTTCGTAAGGATCGGTTCAGTAGTTTCGAGAAAAATACGTTTAAAGTTTGTTTGGGTTACATAAATACATAAAAAAATTTTAAATGTATTTCGAAAGTGTATTTATTAAGTGTAGCAACTTTTGTATCAATATCTATAATATAAACCTTAAAAAAATCAAAATCGACTTTTTTTAGCGTCTAAAGTCAGAAGCCCCCTTAAATCAGGGGCGAGGGGAAACTTTTGGCTAGCCCTGTATGTTCCAACTTTTCACATTTTGTGTATATTTCGTAAAAGCGAATATGCATTAATTGTTGCAGATTGTGAACAATATAGAAAAAGTACCTTACACGTAATGTGACATCATTTTATTTCGCGTCGAATGAACTACGTGTGAGCGTTAGTAGCATGCGAGTACGTGTGTACGGAGCAAATGGAGGTTGAACTTTGCTGAAAGACAGAACGAGAGATAGAGAAAAGCGCAGGCTGGCGATCGAGGGGATGTGTATGTGTAACCACAGGTGGTGGGCGTCCCGACGAAGAGCGCCGCCGTCGCTTTTTCGCCGCGACGAACACAGCACTATCTACTGGCATCATCACACGCGGTTTTACCGTCGACTCGACGACGACGACGACCGAATTTCAGTCTCGCGCCGCGTTTTCGTCGTCTTTCCGCTCTGACGAGTCAGTTCGACGATTTTCATCTTCCTTTTTTCTCCCCCGATTCACTCATTCGCTCGTTACGGCCGTTTCTGTAGTTTCTTTTTTACGCTGGTAGAAGAAAAAGTTGATTGAAGTGCTGGTTCGATATGATCTCGTGGCAAGTTACGTGACGAGCTTTTCGTTATATCGAATAATGAAAATAATTGCGAGGAATCGATATAATGGAAAATGACGATAAAATTACATAATGGAAAATAATGATAAAAAGATATAATGGAAAATAACGATAAAATGATATATTGGAAAATAATGATAAAACGATATAATGGAAAATAATGATAAAACGATATAATGGAAAATAACGATAAAACGATTATACGACGATCTATCGATCATATTTATAATTCCAAGATAATAAAATGTTCGATAATAATAATTGGTGAGAAATCGTTAAAAGTCGAGTGTCGTTCGACCATCTCAATTAATTCGTGAACTTTCTTCTTCGATTTTTTTTCTTCATTTTTTTTTTCAATTTTGTGCGCGTTACAAATGTAAAGAAAAAAAAAATAGGCCGTACGTTTCCGGATATGCGGCTGGTGCTGGTGCGATCGCGACGGCCGATTCGCCGTGACGTTTCTCTCCCTCTCTCTCTCTCTTTTTGTCGGAGGGCAATGAAAAATTTCGCGAGCCCGATCGCCACGAGGACGCGGCAATAAAAGAGCGAAAAGGCTTCGATCTCATTATTCAAGCGGCCTCTGCCGCAAAGTTTACACCGCTTGCGGGGGTACATTGAAGGAGAGTAAGTAGAGTGAGAGGGAGAGCGAGTGGGAGGAAAGCGAAAGAAGCGTTTGTCGCTTTGAGTGATCGTCGTTGGAAATGACGAGAAGAAGAAGGTCGAGAGGGATAAAAAAAAAATGTGTCGCCCCGAGAATTTTCGGTATTGCAATGAACGTGGTATAGGGAAGGGAAGGAAGAAAAAAAAGGAGGGACGTGACTCACGAACGAGTGATCGGGAGACGTCTCAGGCCTGACAAGGTAATTTGATATTTGCTCAGATCTTACCAACCGTCGCTTCGGCTTTTTTTTCGCTCTTCTTGCCTTTTCGAATATTCATGCACTCTCCTGTTAAGGTAGACTTTTCATGAAAAATTCGGACCCACGGAAAACACGCACGAAATAATAAAAAAAACGTGTAAAAATGACGACTACTTCCCCTCTCTTGTACTGCCTGCTGAATTCGAAGATCTTGCTTCTGTCGCGCCGAGAATATTTATGTTATAAAAATAGGCACCGTTTTTATAAATAATTTAACCTACAGCAACGGAATGCTGGGAAGAAAAATAAAAAGTATTTGTAAAAAATCGTTTCGTCTCTCTCGAATTTGCTAAGGAACATTACTCAATCCTACGTTGACACGCTGGGTCATTTTGACGCGGATGAATTCTTGGTAAGATGCTCATTTTTCCAAAATTGAACATTTTCGATAATTTTTTCAAACGATTTGATTAGATATTTTTCCAATTTTTATTATGCAGACATATTGAGAAAGGTTCAAAGTGTATTCCTGATTTTTTTGAATGAAAACCGACGGAAGGGTTGTTCATGGCAGGTGGATAAAGTACTATTCGGGTGGAATTGATATTACAAGGAACATCACTCAAGTGTCCGTCTTCCATTTTATTGAAACTTATATATGTGATAAAGAATTGAAAACTATTGGACACGTATTTTTTTTATCTGCGGAAAAACGTTTTTAAGGGAGGAAACGACCCATTGAAGAAAGGCGTGTCGGCCCTTAATTTTTTTTACTATTCTATAGTGGATTTTTCACCGCTTTACGTTAGAAGAATTTCGGTTTTTGTTTCATTCAGATCGGTGGACTGCTTGTGGGTGAAACTGGAAAACCACCCCTCGACACGCGTTTCTTTGAGGGGTGGTTTCCCCCCTTAAAAGAATTTTTCCGCCGTAAACAAAAAATACGTGTCTAATAGATTTCAATGCTTTATCACATATAGAAGTTTCAAGAAAATCTAAGGCGGACACTTGAGTAATGTTCCTTGTAAGTGCGTCAACGAAGGGTTAAGTGTCCGCTTCCGATTTTGTTGAAAATCACATATGTGATAAAACATTGAAAACTATTACACACGTTTTTTTTGTCGGCGAAAAAATCGAATTTAAGGGTGGAAACCACCCCTAAAAGAAAATCGTGTCGAGGGGTGATTTTGCAGTTCCACCCATAAGCAGTCCACCGATCTGAATGACACTAAAACCAAAATTCTTCTAATGTAAAGCGATGAAAAATTCATTATATAAGCAATGAAAAAAACATGATTAAGGGAGACGCGCCTTTCTTTGAGGGGTGGTCAGCCCCCGCCCCCAAGCTGTTTTTTCGTCGATAAAAAAACATACGCGTCGAATAGTTTTTAATGCTTTATAATATATATTAGTTTTAACAAAATCGAAGGCAGACACTTGAGTTACGTTCCTCGTAAGTCTCGTTAATTTCTTACCCTTGGAACATGTACGCGTTGCCTAAGTGCCTACTCTAATTGCGAGGTATTCTCGATGTAGCGCGAATGCAAAAGGATGATGTTAAAAAGAAAATGACGTTCTTCTACCTACAAATCTCTCGCAGGAAAACTGCACTTTACATTCGCCCAGATTTTTTTAAGAAGCTTACCGCACGGGCAGCCATTTCCGTCTGCCCGGCAATTTATTTCTTTCCCGCTTTCCCTGCCTTCCTGTTTTCGTCCCACTCACTGTGGTGCACTCTCTCGGTCTTTCGCCTGCATCGGCAAATGTCAAATCCATCTGGTCTATTCGATGCGAACGATCGATCGAATAGCTTGTCATATATATTTATATATATGTATATATACATTATTATAATTATATATATAATTTCTTTCCATTTCTCGAAGTTTTATAAACATTATATCAGTCCTTAAGGAAACATAGTTGCTTAAAGAAAAATACTCTGAATGTGAAGCATTTTGTTGATTCGAATAAAATGATTTCTCTCAGGAAAATTATTCGAACGCAGAATGGAAAAATTACACTGGCCCGACAAACTTTATTGTTGCTATTAGTTAATCTTAAATTCACTATAAAGTGTACTAACATATATGTTTATTCGTATGTATATAAATATTTATTCATATACACTACCGGCCAAAAGTTTCCGGACACTTCGAATAATTGCAAAACATTCCATCACTGGATAATTGCTAAAATAATTTTAGAATAATATGGTTCATTCCATCGATTATTTTACGAATATATTACATAGCTCTGTATAATTAATTTTATTATTCTAATGTCATTTTGCAATTATCTGAAGTGTCCGGAAACTTTTGGCCGGTAGTGTATATATATATATATATATCTTTATATGTATATACACACATATTTACTTATTTACTAATTCCCCCATTAAGGCAGTTTTCTAGTCTAGAAGCCTAAATTTCGGGCGTTTTTCGGGCGTGATATATTAAACAAAACAAAAAAATTACCATCCATTTTTACACTAATTTTATTGATGTTTCAAGGACTTACAATAATTTTTTTAAAGATACGAGCTTCTAAATATAGTCGTGAAAAAAGGGTTCAGGCGGTTGACATAATTCCAAAGTTCCCATTCATCTGAAAGAGAAATAAAACGACCTTTCTTTACCAATGAGAATGTCATTATGGCAGGTACTGAAGAGAAAATCAAAATTGAATGGCGACTGTCTAAAAAAAAGTTAATTTTCTCGCCCTTTTTCTTTCAAAGTTTGTAATTTTTTTTAAATGGTAAAAATAATAATTTCGCAATGCCCGTGGTAGGAACGATAGAGGGATACATCCTCAAGGTCCATATCAAATTTGACGTCAATCGGTTCAATCGGTTGAAACTCGAGACTTTATGTCAGCCAGGTTAAAAAAAAGTAGTTTCAAGAAAAAAGCGATTAAAGTTTTGAGTACAGTTTCAGACAACCGCAACTATCTAAGTGGTTTAATGGCATGTTATACTTACGTTATATTAATCGGCCATTCCTGCCTCGTAAAGTGTGCCTTCCTCGACTTCGAAATGATGATTTTCTGAAGCTCGTTCTTCTCCGCAAGCAGTTCTAGCCTCCTTAAAAGTTTCTAAAGTTCGTAGCTCCAATTAGTCGATCCTATTCTGGTCTCGTTCGTTGGCGTGAAAATTGAGTATTTTGACATTTCCTTTTGAGAACACATTCTTAATAGTCTATACTTTTAAAAAATGGCAAAAAATAGATTTTTTCAGATTTCCAGACTAGCCTTAAGGGGGGAAATTCCTTTGGACGCTCGAAAGTGAGTAATTTTTCACGAATTTTCTCAAAGGTGATAAAATAATCGCATCGTTTTTAAATTTTAACACAATCTTATTACAACTTTTACGTGTTGAAGAAAATGTTTTCTTTTTCAAACAAAACAAAATGGCGGCTTTATAAGGTATTCCCTTAGGCGTTTTTTGAAAAACTGTTCATGTCATAGCTCAAAAAGTTATTGATCGATCTGGCTCAAAATTTGGGAGGTTTCTCACTATAGCATTATTGGAAGGATATACCCAAAGTTTTAAGGTTCACGCGTAAATAAATTACCTTTTTGGGGTAAAAATCGTGGAGAAAATGGTCAAAAATATGAAAATTTGATTACAAAGCCTACTCAATTTTTAATCTTATACTTTTTTATATTTTAATAGGAATATTCTTCCAATAATTTCAGCCTGATCGATCAATTACTTTTTAAGCTACAACATGAACAATTTTTCAAAAGACGCCCAAAGGAATACCTTACAACAACGCCGTTTGGTTTTTTTAAAAAAGAAAAAAAAAGTTTAACACTTAAAAGTTGTAATTTCAACATTTTTAAATAACAGTAAAGTCAACATTTTTTATGATAAAATAATGGCATCATTCAAAAATGTTGACATCATCTTATTACAACTTTCAAGTGTAAAATTTTTAAACAACGCGATTATTTTATCACCGTTAAAAAAAATTCATGAAAAATGAATTATTTTCGGGTGTCTAAAGGGATTTCTCCCCTCAATAGACTATAGACCCAGACGTATGGGTGTAAGATAAAAATAGTCCGAGCGTTAGATACAAGAGGCGTGAGTGCAACGATTGAACAATCGATCGTTGGTCTCGTGGCCTTCGAAAGGACCCGATCGTTCGTTCAAACTTCGAATGTATTCGAAATACAATGGGAAAATGTCTACTACTGAATTCCATTTTTTTTCCCTTTTCCTCAATCTCCGTAGTCAATGGCGAATGCTCGGGATGACTTTCGGAAAAGTATCGTATTGTAGCATCGGTTTAAAAATACATATGCATATGATCGCGTCAGAAGAGAAATCGTGTAAACGGAAAAAAATCGTTCGGTTGATCGAAAAATGATTATTTTCGTCGTTCTCTGATGCAAATACGAATCGAAAGATGATTGAAAAGATATCGATGTTGTACGTAGATATATATATAAGGGTATACGGGATGCTGAGAGCACACACTTGTGCAAAAAGCGTCTTAACGGCGGTCGTCATGGCGACGCGTACTCTCTCGCGATGAAACGACCCAGAGGTTAAGAAAACTCATCCCCCTTGAGACTTTCTCGATGGTGCCGGTTGAGTGGTGAAGGGGGTGAGGTGAGCGAGAGGATACGGGCGCACGTTTCTTCCGGCTATTCTTTCACCTTGGACCAGTTGCCAGAGCAACATGAATCCAAACGTCTATCGTCGACGAGACCAACGTGCTCCTCTCTCTCTCTCTCTCTCTCTCTCTCTCTCTCTCTCTCTCTCTCCTTCTCTCTTTTGAAGCCGCTCGAGGAAATTACGTGACTGGGGATATAGAGAAAGAAACGGGGAAAGGGATCAGGGGAGGGGGACAAAATTCCGAAGAAATGGAAGCAAGAAGACGGAGAAAAAAGTCACGTGCCGGATTTACCTTTTTTTTATCTTCTTTTTTCTTTACTCTCCTTTTCTTCCTTCTCGTCTGCTTCTTCGCTACCCCGAACAAAACTGCGCGGATCAGACCGAACTTTTTCGCGTTTTCTTCGGTTCGGTGTGGTGAATCCCTTTACCTCCCCCTTCCATCTTTCTCCACCGCCGTCCTCTTGCACTGCCTGGCGGTGAAGTTTGTTCGAATTTTCTTCCTCCCTTTTTCCCTCGTTGACAGACTCGGCCGCTGCTGAAGAATCCTGAAAACCATCCCTCCCGCCTCCCTTTCTCGATATTTCGCGTCTCGTTTTTTTTCTCGGCAGCCCTCGTAACACGTAATATCCTACATCGATTCATTAAGCCCTTTGATCCTACGGAGTACACAATCTTTCGCAGGGAAATTACGTGGTAGTTCGTGCGATCTTCTTACTAGGACGAAAGAAATAGAGCGCAGAGGGGGGAGGTGGGAGAGGGAGAGAGGGAGAGAGAGAGAGAGAGAGAGAGAGAGAGAGAGAGAGAGAGAGAGAGAGAGAGAGAGACGAAGAGAGGGAGACGATTGGAAACGACAGCATCATTTTTTTCTCTTTGCTGTCGTGGATTCTCTCTCTCTCTTATCGTCTTTCTCTCTCCCTTCCTCTCCTTCTCTGTCTTGCTCTCTCTCGTTCTCTCCCTCTCACTCGCGCTTTATTTCCCTCTGAAGACTGCGAGCTCGGAATTTCTTCCGGTATCGGCCTCTCCTCGTCGACGAGATTCATTTCCGGTTCGCTATATATATATATATATATATATATATATATGCGCACACATGGGTGTATGTATCATGCTAAAAGGGGAGTACGTACCATCCGGGCTGATATGACGTTGCCAGTGTGTGTTTTTCTCCGGGCGTTTTTATCATTATTTTCTCGTTCCACCCGCAACGCAACGCGGAGTATGCGCCCCTTTTTAATATACAGAAGAGCGGCAATTGTTACGGATCTCTGGCAAAGAGTTTCACGCACGCAAAGCGTTTCTTGCGAGCTCGCAACGGAACACAATATTGTACGAGAATTTAATTTTCTACGCGGAAGATGCGACTCAGTGTGTAGAACAATATAGCTGCGGGTAGGTGGGAGATGGGGGGGGGGGGCTAGAAAATAGAGCAATGGGAAAAGGCAATAATGCACCCGTGTGTACGCGCGCTGTATCAGTTGGCTTTGAAGAAACGACTAGCCGTGACGAGTGCGAGAAGTTTGGGGGTTGGAAAAAAAATTCTGATCGACGCGTGTACTATTGTGATTGAAAATAGCTGTCAATTGATTAGATGAAAATTACGAACGATTGATGAATCGTATTTTTCGCATACATCGTTTTTTTTAAACTTCCTAGGCAGAAATTGCTGCAGAGATCCCAGTGGATTCCCATACTTGTTCCGTCTTCCTGATAGGGACCCAATGGGTCATCGCATTGGATCCCTGTGCTAAAATGTCACCCTCGTACATTGGATTTTAATCGGGATTTCCTATTGGAATCCAATGTACGGGTCCAATCTGAATCCTAGAGGATTCCACTATATCGAACAGCATCCGACATGATTCTTGATTCATCACATGGCATTCTGTACCTACGATGAATTTTCGGAACAAAATATATAGATATACACAATGAGTGGATATCGAAAAACTATAACTCTTATCGTAAAAAGTATAAGTTGCTTGAAAAAGTATATATTGGAAATTTATTTGAATCACATTATTAAAAAACAACTGTGATTATCTCTTGATATTTATAAAACTGCACTTTGGCATAACATTACCACACATGTATACGCTCACGAAGCGTGCACTTCGACACTCGTGACTTTTCAGATATATTTGATTCGAACGTGGTAAGAATTCTGAAACGGCGTTCATCGGATAACAGTGCAGAATCCAATTGGATCCCGATGAGGACACCCTATGTGCGGTGTACCTTACAAATCCCTATAGAGATGGGGGCGCATCTTGAGACTCCAACTAAGTTGTTCACGGGATCATGGAAGAATTTTTTTTTTGGGAGCTGCAACAAGCTCTGGTCAAAATTAAAAATGAACGATGTTGAGGTTTGCATAGTTGAGATGCAACGATAATCGTTTATTATGTTCTTCATTTCCTTTATTTAGGCTGGGAATCTCTAATAAGGATCCTGAAAAACGTTCGAGTGATTTTGGATAGCTAAATGTGCCAAAAGAATTGAGCTGCGAAACTTTCGTTGCGTTCCAACGATGCAAACTCCAATATCATCCAAATGAAACATTTACAAACGACGCCAATGAGGAAATACCGCGGAATTAACTTGGACTCCAATGTAAACTCCCTATGTAGAGGATATCAAATCGCTATAGGAATCGCTATAGGAATCGCTATAGGAACCCTATCAAATCGCTATAGGAATGTGGTAGGATCTAGGGACTCTTCAACAAATTCAAAAAACACCCCCTTTCGGATTTTCACGCTCTCATCCTTGAACTTCATCCCGCCCTTTTCACTCCATTTCCGGTTTCACAAAGACACCCCCGCCCCCAGAGTATTGTGAATGCTAGAGTTCGCTAGAGGGCATGGGAAAACTGCGGAAAACCCCCAAAAAAAGAAACGCATTTTTTTTCAACTCTAAGGTAATATTGAGAGCCTTTGAAAAAATCATCAAAAAAAACAGAAAGAACAACAAAAACACAGCAGATGGTGACATTTTTTCCGCGACTTTTGGGGATGGACACTCTCCAGCTTAAACGGTCCATCCGAAATCGACAAACCAAACGGATTATTCAAATTAACAATAATTACCGATCGTTAATGACCGTCGAATTTTTAAATCGTTTTTTTTTTTTCATCAACGCGGCGACCAATTGAGACTCGAGCACACAAAATCCATGAAAAAAGTCAGCATTTTTACGTACCTATTCGGCATTTTTACGTCAACGACCTTCAAATGTTTCTCATCGCATCTCCTGTAAATTTTGAAAAAATCTATCAAGTGGTTCTCGAGATATCATGTCCACCGACTTTGAAAGCAGTGTTTGGAGAAAAAACGCCTTCAAAGTTTGAAGTATGATGCTGCTACGGCTCGCCCGACCGGCTGCTAGAACCTGCAGCTTATTGACTTTCAGAAATATTTCAATGACATTTTCAGGGAATGTCGCTAAAAGGCGATACCACCGAATAAAAATATTTTTGGAAAATGCAACTTTTTGCCCACCTAGGTAAATGTAGCCCGGTGATTGTCACTTGTGTCACTATCGAATGGATAAAGGTGCCGCTCTCTCGGCAGCTGGTGCACAAGTACGTGACTGAACGCCTCCACCCATCAAAGTGTTGACTGAAGCCGATCGCCAAAGTTGCACAGTGTTACCACTACTGTCGTTACACGGAGTCAGAGATCTATAAATTACCTTATCTCGGAATTCTTAGATCATTGTCGCGTAGACTTACATATTTACGAGCGGAACAATAACGGTTGGCGTTGCAACCGCGGACCAGGGAGAAAACCGCGAATCCTTCTAGTGGTTGTAAATCAGGTCGATGTAACGGGGTCAGGAGTACTTCCTCGTAGTGGCAAACGTTTTCTATGTCGTCAGACTGAACTCTCTCTCTCTCTCTCTCTCTCTCTCTCTCTCTCTCTCTCTCTCTCTTTTCGTTTTATCCGTCTCCTAGACAATTAATTACTGTTCCCAAAGATTACTCCGGCTGCCGGTGTCCGAGGCACACGTGTGTGTGCTCTTAAAGCCTCCCTGACGCGAACCAGAGCTCGAAGATTCGTTCTTGGCCGGTTTAATGAGCAGCGCCGAGTCGCTTCTCCTGGCCCAGCACGGTCATGCACATGCACGCTCTCAATATCACCCTTCTCGACGTCCCTCCCAAATATCGCGCACGCACATGCACACGACACGTTCACGAGTAAATTGGCCGTAATTCATTGTTTCACGCGCATTTGCGATCCCAAATTTTCTTGCTCTTTGGGTCCATTGTCGGTTGTCGTCTCGATGCAAGACAGCCCCAAATTCTTGGCAAACACGCGAGATTCGATATCGTCGTTTCTATACATCCCGAGAGCTGCCTATTCTTCGTGAATTCTCGTCGTCGGTATATCGCCGATGTATTATTAAGGTCTGGCTTGTTTTCGACTCTTCCACGTATGTGTACATCTCTATTGGGATAGGCTTACTTCAGTGTAGATATATGAGGGAAGAAATAATTTTTATGACTCAAGTCTTCGCCCCAAAATCAACGAGCCGTTATCGTTTTTTATAATAATCATGACAATAATGATAATAATAACAATAACGTGTATATATATGTGTGTGTGTGTGTGTATATATATATATATATATATGCAGATGAGAAAATAATAATGATAATAATCACAATAACGTATATATATGCAGATACGTCCACTTAAGGGAGACTTTGTCTTTGGAGTGCCATATTTCAGATGTTTACATTTTATTTTTTTTAAAGGAAACGAGTAAAGCTTTTTGAATGCGGTTTTTTTCTTGCTTTTATTCATGATATACAGACCGTTAAAAAAAATTTTTTTGAAAAAAAAAAACAAAATGGCGGCCGTTGCAGCTCCGCGAAAACAGGTCCTCAAATCGCGGGAGGTAAACGGCTGACATCACTGCCCCCTCTTTGTTGATCTGAAACACAGATTCAAAGCATATTATCAATCTGTGACCCTTTGGTCATGGAATGACGGATGGGTTTTTCGTTTAGTACAAATTTCGGAAAATGGCGGCAATTTAAAAAAAATCGAATTTTCGCGTTTTTTTCGCATAAAAAGATAAATGATAAATGCAAAAATGTATCTATCGAAAAAACGATCCGTCATTCCGTGAAGACATATTTTCTGAGTATGCTCTCCAAATTTCAGGTCGATATGTTAATTACAGCGGTCAGGAGAATGTCAGCCATTTTAAAAAACGTGTTTTCGAGAAAAACGCGTTTAAAGTTTTGTAATGTGTTTACACAAATGTGTTTATAATTGCCGCTAATCGGCAATGCCTGGTCCATAGAGGCATCCCTCCTCTTCTGCTAGCTGCTCATGTTGAGCCGCTAACATCTCCCGCTGCTTTCAAGGACAAAGTCTCCTTTAAAACGGAGCACTTGGGAATTAAATTTGAAGAAGCGGTTGAACCTACAAGTATTAGTATTTCACAGCATTTATATATGTACATGTTTGAAGTAACATTTTTAATATTTTCAAATCATTTTATTCAAAATTTTACATGATATAGGATGTTGCGGAGGTCATTACGTGAAGTTTTTGTTTTTAATCATCGGGCGTTGTGATTGCGGCCGTGCATGTCATCTGAAGCAAACTTTTTTTTTAAATCCTATTCTTTACGAATGTGGTTATCGTTCGGCCCTCTGACAAAGAAAAATATGAAAATTTTACGAAATAGCGGCGTTTGAAAAAGAGTACTCTGATTGTTACAATAAAATGTTTGCTTCTCGAGGCCCGGAAACGTAGTAATTATGAAGGAAGCGAAAAGATGCAGGGCCAAAAGATAGCTCACCATACACTCTGTACGTGTGCAAAATTGCGAGTCAATCGGCCGGGGAGTTTTTGAGAAAAATGCACGCCCGATTTGAAAAATGTTGTATCGAAAAAAACGCGTTTAAAATGTCTTATATAGTTATAGGATGGATATTGACTGATTTCAGCAATTTACTTTTACTCGGCTATAACCAAGGCCGTACAGGATACCTTCTTATGACTCGCAACTATAAGAATATGGAGAAAAAAAACAATTTTTTGTTCATGGACCCGAATATTTAACAATGAACTGTTTTCCGTCTATGATTGAATAAAAATACATCCCGGTATACTGATAAAGTTTCAAGGAAAGTTACCGAACTTTTGACGGAAAATTACGACTAAAAATAATTTTAATTATACGGCACTTTATGGAGATAACACGCTGGCCACATTTCTATCTAATAATAATAATACGCTTTGTAATTTTTAAATTTACGTCGCAAAAGCTCTAGCCGGCCAATGAATATTTAGTGGTCGTTGAAGAGCTTCGAAATTTCCAATTTTCGCTAATTTTTTTTATCTTTCCCATTCATCAATTCGACGCTTTGTAAAATTTTCAAATCGAATAATCCTTTTTTCTTTAGAAAAAGATTTTTTATATTAACCTCACGCCTGAAATAAATTTGAAAAATCTGTTTCTAATGCAAAAGAGATTAACTGTTTTCAAAACTTCACAAAGCGTTACATTTATGAGTGAAAAGAGCAAAAAAGATTGGCGAAAATTGGAAATTTTGGAGCTCTTGAGCCACCGCTAAATCTTTATTGGCCGGCTAGAGCTTCCGCGAGGTTAATTTAAACATTATGAAGCTTAAAATTCATGGGTGAGAAGTGGACAAAAATGGATTCTTTAAATGAAAATTTGAATTTTTGGGAGGCTTGAGCGACCTCTAAATATTTTTTGACCGCTCGCAGCTTCCGCGACAATTTTTTTTTCTTCAAAGAAGATAATTGGATAATGAGAAAAGGGGAAAAAATAGAGCTCAAATGTATGCCACCTAATATATATATATACTAGGTGCGCAACTAAGTTTCCGGGTTTTTTGACCAATAAAAAGTCGAAAATTTCAAGACAAATACAAAAAATGGTTCATTCGAAGTATTGTCCCTCGCTATTTACACATTCTTGCCATCTCTCTGGCAATACATAAATACCACGACGATAAAAAGACGCGTCTTTGGACTGAAACTATTCGTTCAACCAATTTTGTACTGTATCGTAATTGGCCAAGTGTAGCCCACCCAAGCCATGCGCCATCGACCGGAACAAGTGATAGTCTGAAGGGGCCAGGTATGGCGACTCCGGCGGGTACGGTAGCAGATCCCATTTCAGTATTTTTATGGTGTGCTGGACGATGGAATTGCGATGGCACGGAGCGTTGTCGTGCTGCAATATCACACGTTCGTGTCTCGTGTCCCATTCTTGCCGTTTTTCGAGCAATGCGTCGTTCAAATTGATTAGTTGTTGTCGGTAGCGATGCCCATTGACAATTTCGCCCGGTTTCAGCAGCTCATAGTACACGATTCCTTTCTGGTCCCACCAAACGCAGAGCATTGTCTTTTTTCCGAAGCGATTTGGCCGTGCCGTCGATGTTGACGTTTCGCCAAGTGAAAGCGACGATTTTCTGGGTTTGGGATTCTCGAAATATATCCATTTTTCATCGCCAGTAGCAATTCGATGCAGGAAACTCTTTCTGTTCTCCCGCAAAAGCAAAATTTCGGAAGTGGCTCTTCAATTTTCCATTTGTCTCTCAGTCAACTCATGCGACACCCACTTTCCTTCCTTATGATTTTTTTCCATGTCGTGCAAACGTTTCGAAATACATTGCCGAGTCACATTGAATGCCTCGGCAAGTTGATCTTCTGTTTGAGTGTCATCTTCATCCAATAACGCTTGCAGATCGGCGTCCGCAAATTTTTGCGGTCTTCCCGAGCGCTCCTTCTCCCCAGTCTCAAAATCGCCACTTCTGAACCGCTTGAACCAATCTTCACACGTTGTTTTTGATGGTATGTGTTCGCCGTAGGCCTCCTCAAGTAACCGACGTGCTTCAGCTGCTGTTTGTTTTTAGGTTGGAGCAGAAAAACAACGCTTCTCGCAAATGCTGTTTACTTAGCAGAAACTTTGACATTTTCGAGGTTAGAAAGAAGGTCGTTGTGTTGCGATATTTGTTTATATTACGACTGGGTATTCTTAACAGATGTCCAAGCTATAAAGACACCCAATTTTAGACCTGTATGCCGACTACATGTGTCGCTACCGCCATCCATGTGTGAAACCCGGGAACTTAGTTGCGCACCTAGGATATATATATTGTTCCACACCTAAACAAGTATGAAATTGTACCTTCCCTGGAAAGAGGCTTTTCCTCTCCCCTAATTCCCAGCTCGCTGCGATCGAATCTCGTGAAGACGAGGTATATCGGGTCCCGACGGGGGTGCGAGAACGATTCCCATCCGAGCTTTCGAAGCTACGGAATTGTACATTTATTGGGGAACCAATCGGAACCCTGCCTCGCCATTGGTACTTGTACCCGCTACGGGCCAATCGTTCCATCTTGTGATTCACATTGGTCTCTGCACGTGTCGGCGCAATTGATGACGCGGGTTTGCACGAATTATTTGTACGAATTTTGGCGATCATTTTTCAGTACGCTATTTCTTCTTAACACTGGCCCCCACAAATTCCTTCATTCGAGTCTAGGACTTGCATAGGTGGTGTCGTCTTCATCTTGATCTCGCGGAATGATCGATCAGTTAGGCAACCGGGGGTGAGGGACCTAAAGAACGCGGAGCTCCAGTTCTTTCGAAATCGGGACTAACTCAAATTCGTCGTACACCCACATAGCTGGATTGCGTCGTGAGGTTGAGTGTTTCTCGATGGCTCTTTAGGATGCTCGACGAAAGAAACGCAATATTCTTGCCTGCTGTTAAGGAGGTTGGAGCGTTAGCCAAAAACCATGACTAAATTATTTAAAAAATGTATGTTGTTGTCTAGACTATTCTGAGTCTTTACAAATTTTTTAAAATTTTTTCATCATAAAATACCACAGATAAAAAATATTTTAATGTATGTCATCTTACGTGCGGTTAGATAGGCAAGACGTTCACGCTTCGGGTGTAGTAATTTTTTTGCCCTATTCAGCACCATGATAAACCATTTCTAACAACGGATTAACGCAAACCAAACATTTTTAAACATTTACAAAAAAAACCCAATCTTGCCCATCGTAAACCATATATATTCAATATCGAACCATCAAGGTTTGATGAAAGATTCCGAATCTTGGCTGGCGAATGAAGAGCGTTACTGCCAACCTCAATTTCCGCAAAGTTGCCGTATTTCGGCAACACTTAATATCAATTAATGGTAATAATAAATAATCCCATGACATAAATATAAATACGCATAATTATAGATAACTCAATATTTCATTCTGAGTTGTGTAAAACATTTGCCGATGCAGTTTTTCCACAATAATCATCGATAATGTTATACTTTTTCAAGTTGGTAGTAATACAAAAGTTTTTCTTATTTACGTAATAAAAATAGCAAACTGCATAATTTTGCCCTTTAAGGTAGTTCTGTAGGTACACGTATGAGCCAAAAGTTTCGGTCGAAGCGTATAGTAACATCCAATGCCTATACGATGCTTTTGGTTGTAAAATTTTGACAGAGCTGGTACCCTCTATATGTCCCACACATTCGCACCTCATGCATAGATAGGTCTCATACTCGTATGCGCTGTAATCGTGGCAACAGCGCGATTTTCCTGCAGTCATAGCGTTGAGCTTCCTACGATCCGTCTTTCGCGAAATATTTTATATAAATAAAAAAAGCGTGAAAATGTCAAGCCAAATGCGATACAAAAGAAAGTTCACAAGAAAAAAGGCGCTTGCTAAAAGACTAAAAGCTGCGGCAGCCACGTGTCAAGCAAATGCGGCTAAACGCGATGAGAATAACCATAACCTCAACGATCAGCAACAAAAATTCGCTGTCGAAGGACGTCGGATCGTGGATTCACAACATCTTGCCGACAGTTTAAATTGTATTCGCTGTAACAAAGACAAATACATGCATAAATACATGCATAAATTGAAAAAATTAATTTTGTTTGCAGAATAAATTTATTTCACATCCGTCTCAGAATTACTAGAACTCGGGGAAAAAAACACGCTTCGAGTTCCCAGACCACGCGCCGTTCAGCTGGCTGCAGCGTACACTGTTGCCATTCCGTTACAAATGGTGGGCCCGAGTTCGGTGTGGAATAAAATTACCACTTTTCATTAGTCGATATTTCCGAAACTAATCGGACAAAGTTTGTCATTTCTTTTTTACATCAATCCCACAATAGTACTGCGTACACGTGTGTTTTTATTTTGAAATCCCAAGATCCGTTTAGAACCTATATCGAGAAATGCGACCAAACCCCTATCGGTTTGCGTGTTAGGTATAGGGATCGCGTATAAAAATACCCATATTCAATTGTAATTATCTCATTAACTAAACGGTTAATCGAATTGAATTTTTGGGCATCAGTCCACGAAGGTCATATCTACACCATACTTAAATTTCAGCCAATTCCTAAGATTTGACCAAAACTACAGAACGACCTTAATTATAAATATATTTTAAGAAAAATGAGCATTTATAGAATAAATCTATACTTCGTATGCATTTTTTTGAGGTCCATTGGAAAGAAAATCATAAACCGTTATTTTACTCAACTGGCTCCAATCTCCTTAAGTAGTGAAGAAAAAAACTGATGATGTTATTAAAGTTGCCGAGTACATTATAAATGTGTGCAAGCGGGTGAGAGATTATCCCCAGACGATTACCGAAGTAATTAAATTTCTGATCAGAATACTGATCTATCGATCGCCCCACAAGCACAGGGACGTATATTTCTGTCGCTTTGTCGAAGTTGGAGCGCTTGACTTGTAGCCTTTTGTTTGTCAGTTGATAGTGAAAATCTTCGGACCTCCTGCCAGCTTTTTGTTAAGTTAGGTAGCAGAGAGACGAAAGACGCCAAGTACTCTTAACGTCAATATATAATGGAAAAAAAATTCAAAGGTATAGAAAGGGCGAGAAGGAGAGAGGGGCAGAGAGAGTAGAAGAAGGGGGTGGAGGAAAAGGCAAAAAGGGATGAGAGACCTTTACCTCAGGTCTCTGTTACGACGATAGTAGAGTTCGAGCTTTTTGGCGCTTCTCCAGGAATTTGTATAAATACCTACGGGAGTCACCATTCTTATGTTGCTTCTCTTCACCTACATTTTTTTTATCTAAAGATTCTACGCATCTCTCTCTCTCTCTCTCTCTCTCTCTCTCTCTCTCCTTCTCTTTCTCTCAATCTACTGGGTGTCCTGTTACGAATGGATAATCCTACAAGTGTCGATAGGTCAGATCATGTCCTACTATATACTAAAATTTCGGTTTGGTAAAAGTCTCACGGTTTTCGAGGTTTGGACTTTACGTTATTTGTTGAAAAAAAATTATCTGCTTTTGGTTTTTGGCATGCCATTTCTACAAATTATATGAATCGACAATAACCCAGCAACTCTTTAAAGCAATTGGCACGATATGGGCAGTACTTTTTTTTACACCGCAGGCTATTAAGGTGTTACCCCCACTCGTAGCGCAAAAAAGGCCTTTTTCATGAATTTTTTAAAAGAAAACTACAAAACTTTTTTAATCGATCAATATACCATCTTAAAGAACACATCTTGAAGAACTTTCAGTAATTTTTTTATTGAAAAATATTACATTGTTTAGTGGCAAATGGCCGTCAATGAAATAATGTTTTTATATACACGGTTTGCGGTGACCAACATTGCGGCGAAGTGGATCATCTGAAAAAAAAAATGCGGATGGATTTAGTCAAATATAAGTATAAACTAGTCTTTAATCGAAGGATTTTAAAAAATATTCATTTTTCACAAAATGGCGGACAGCCAAAGTTAATGGTTCGATTTTAACGAAAAAAAATCGAACGATTAAAGACTACATTTTTATGTATTAAATAAACCTGGAAAATTTCAAGAAGATCGGTTCATTAGTGTTCGAGTAATCGTGGTCACCGACTTCAGAAATGCCATTTTGAGAAAAACGCGTTTAAAGTTTCAATTTCACAACGGATTCTTCTCTTTCAACGCTCATATCTCAGTCAATTTTGTTCGGATCGACTTGAAATTTTCAGGACATATTTTCAGATACTTATACTTAAAAAAATGCAACAAAAAAAATCGATTTTTTCAAAATCACAAGTGGGGGTAACCCCTTAAAGTCAGATGTTCGAATTGGTTTGTATGAAAATTCCGCATAAGATTTTTTTCACGAAGTTTCCTTAACATTTAGGGTTAAGAAGACTTTTCCAGATAAAAGAAATAACCAAGAGTATTTTTTTCAAACCAGGTCAAAAAAGTTTTCATTTGTAGAAATGGCATGCAAAAAACCAAAAGCTGATGAATTTTGTCTCGAAGACCGTGGGACTTTTACTAAACGGAAATTCCAGCATGTAGTAGGATATGATTTGACCTATCGATAGTTGTAGGGTTATCCATTTACAACATTGTTCCCAAAATGAACAAATTGTTTGGTAGAATTTGAAGGTCAGCTTTAAAATTAGCCTGATCGGCTGATAGCCAACATTACACATATATAGCGCGTTCGAAATTGTCAATACACATATGTATATAGATATATCAAAACGTGACGAAACGAATGCATCTCTTACCTCTTGAGATTCTCGATAAAAACCTTCCTTAAAATACTCAATATGATTACTTTTATAAAAATGACAGCTATTTAAAAACGCACGTATGCCTGTCAAAAATTAAAAAAAGCTTTTTCCGGCTAGCTGTACTTTGTGTAAAAATAATGATGTCGATATTAGAAAGAAAACTTTTAAATGCTGGCAGAATCAGCGTTAAGAATCTCCAACCGGATGTGAGATATATTAATTAGCTGTTGCGTTATCCAAGTTAAATCGAAAGTTCAAGTTGATTAGTATCTTTCTTATAATTAATAATATTGTTCGAAGGGGTGAGGGATGCAGACTTTTTTTTCGCAAAATCCTAACATCTATGTACTTTTTTCCTTCTTATTCCGAGATGAATGTCTCTCGACTGGATTTTTCTCGACATCTGTCGACTAGATTCCTTGTTGATAAGGTTGCAGTTTGCATCGTTGGAAGGCCACGAAAATTAATATTTCTGAATTCCTTCGATTTATTCTGGTAACTTTTGCCTACAAAATTCTTTCAACCATTTTTGAAGATATTTATTTAATTATCTAGAATGTCAGTCGATTAAAAAAAGATCTTTCATGGGACAAATATTGAAAATAAAATGGAAAAAAAACTTTCGTTGCATTTCAACGATGCAAACTTCAACACCATTCTTGTCGGGGGGGGATAATGTTCAGCCTGAAATAAACGCCTAACAATTTATTTGTCCATTCAACAAAGAATTTTATTGTAGAGTACTCAGGAACACTTCGCACAGCGTGCGGCTATTATTTTGATATTATTTCGCGTAACAGTCGCAATAAAATGGGCGCACGATGCTCTGAATAACTCTCGCAGACGTTTAATCGTATATACGTTGCCGAAGAATTCTACAAACATTCTATCTACTGACGGTTTTCGCGAGAAGAAAAGTGAATCATTGCAAGATGCCGCGCGATATTTTTCGTACATATTTCATCGCGAAATTTTCTATTGTACAAGGGAAAAAGTAGTGACGAGGGACTCTCGAAAATGAACGTTAAAATATTTGCAAATTGCATTGAAATAGTTCTACGAATATTTTATTGCAATGTTGAGACGAGAAGATGGATCGACAATATCCAATTTTTATTGACTTTTGCCTAGTTGTAAAAGTCGGAAAATTACTTTTTTTTCAAAACCAATACATTTTGACAGTATATTGAAAGTTCCCTGAAAATGTCAAGTTGATCGGATCAAAATTGATAGATTCGAAGACGAGATGAAATGATTGATTAGAGATGAAGACGAGATGAGATGAGATGATTAGGGATGAGAGATGTTGACGTCCACCGGAACCCTCAGAGCATCGTTCGAAATTTGAAACGCTTTTTATTTCGAAAGTACGTTTTCAAAAATCGGTAAGCAAACTATCTCAAAAACTACTGTATCGATCCATCCGAAATTTTTACCGCTAAGTGTAAAAATATAGTATTTGATCGAAGAATTTTTTTCCGATGTTTACTTTTTTTCCCCAAACTCCAGATTCTCACTTCAGGTATGCGTAATTATTTTTTAAGGGGATATATGCAGCCAAAAGGCCCGAAAATATGGATTTTTCAAGAATTTTTCTTGAGAAGACCTTTAAATCTATTGACGTAAAAATTTGTACACATATTATGGCAACTTTTAACTGCATTTCAATATTTTTTATTTGTAAAAATAATTATTTTGGAAACTGCTGATCTCCGGGAGCACCTCTAAAAAAAGGCGTCTTACGGTGAGCACGATATCTCTGGACTGGATCATCTAAAATGAAAAAACCAAAAATATTCCGTTAATACAATGGATTATCTTGTAATTGATCGAAGGAATAAGCAAAATAATATTTTTTTTACAAAATGGCGGCTTAAAAAAATCGATTTTTGACAAAAATGTAGGCCTTAAATTGTTTATAAAATAGAAAATATTTACCGGTGAGAAAAACCTTCGATTAATAACAAAAAAATATACTTGAAAAGATGGTGTTAAAATTTGAGACTGATCGGTTCAGCCGTTTCCGAGAAATCTTGCTCACCGACTTTAAAAACAAATTGTTGAGAAAAACGCGTTTAAAGTTTCAAAAGCACTTTCGAACGCTCTGACACGTCATTACAAATGTGCGTGTAACTTCGAGAATATTCGCCGGATTGACAAGAAATTATCTGCGTGTATACTCAAATATATGTGCATTACGTACAAAAATCAAAAATTAATTTTTCGAAAATTTTAACTGTATGTAACCCCTTAACTCGAAATTTCGGAAATTTCTTCGATTAATCATAGTATAAAATAGTATACTAAGCAAATCTGTTTGATTTTTTTTCTATTAGACAACCTGGTTCAGAAGGTTCACCGCAAAAGACGTTTTGGAGTGTTTTCCGGACATCGGCTGTGAATCGATTATAATTGAATATTTTGACACAAAAAAATGACACAGTATTCTTCAGATTATACTTTTCCTAATACCTAATGTTTGTAAAAATGTATCATCAAGATTTTCTGAGAAAAAAATCCCAAAAGCATTTCCCAAAGAAATACCAAAAGCAAAATCCCAAAAGATTTTTCCTGCATCCGTGTTTCGTGCTACGTAAATTACGGTCTCGTTTGGTAAACTGACGTCAAATGACGCAAACACAGGCAAGAAAAAAGTGCACGTATATTTTTGGCTCGTGGTTGACGACGCATAGTGACGAGAAAAAGACGTTTCTTGCCAACGGGATACAGTCAGATTCTCCGCTCTCGTATTTTCCTTTTTTTTTGTTTTTTTTTCTTCTGCTAATTCTTCGTTTATTTAGTCAAGTACATTGACCGTTGAATATTCCGCAATGGTGCATTTCCGAGTCGCAGCGTCGTCCTTATCCCCGTAATATCGACGTTTAAAGTGCATGGGCTTTCAGACTATTTTTTCCCTGCTGCACTTTCGTAGCTAACGTTGCTCCTCTTCGAGTCTTGTATTTTTCGTTTCAACATTTTTCTTTGCCTCGTGGACCGTTACTTTTCTCGGTGCTGCGAAGGCCCGCGTGCTTACGAGTTTCTTGGCGCTCTGAAGAGCGAAGATTCTCTCGTTGCACGATTGTTGAGACGAATTTATTCGACTTGCCGGTTGAGCTTCGCGCTACCGAACATTTTGCCGGGTTTTTTTTAATTCTCAAGATCGCGGTGAATAACAAGAGAATGCTCGAGGTTCGGCAAAATCCACGGATTTAGAGTCAACAGGTGCTTACAGTCAACGACACATGACCGTTTGTTTCAATGAGAGTTACTCTTGGCCTTCCCAAGAAGCCCGTTTCGTGATGGTCGTTTTCAGTGCGTTACGTTGCGCGCTTAATCTCGGATTCTGATATTTTATCCCCCGTGTCGATCGTGTTGTTGACCTGGGCCATTACGGGGCCGGGTTGAAGTTCCGAACTTGAAATGCTCCGACGGTGTAAAATTCCGAATTTCAATGTTCCGAAATTCAAGATGGGGCCGGGTTGAAATTCCGAACTTTGAATGGTCAGAACGCCCAAAACTCCGAAAGCATTTTACACGAAAGACCAAAACTCTGAAAATCTTAACACCGTCAAAATAATTCGGCTATGGAAGTTTTGAAAGTTTAAAAATTTTCAATAAATCGACGAATTATTTCAAGAATTTTTTTTTTATTAAGAAGTGTTTTTGCGTCAATTTTAAAATTTGTCTAGACAATGTTATATATTCTACATCATTTACAGTCAACTGAGACTTTCGTTGGCATGATCTTAACATGAGGGCCGGGTTGAAATTCCAGCGGTTATGCCAGCGAAAGTCTACACAGTTGACTGTAAATGATGTAGAACGCATAACATTGTCTAGACAAAATTCAAAATTGACGTAAAATCACTTCTTAATAAATAATTCTTGAAATAATTCGTCGATTTACTGAAAATTTTGAAACTTTTAAAACTTCCATAGCCGAATTATTTTGACGGTGTTAAGATTTTCGGAGTTTTGGTCTTTCGTGTAAAATTCTTTCGGAGTTTTGAGCGTTCTGATCATTCAACGTTCAGAATTTCAACCCGGCCCCGCCACTACTTGGATGGGTGACCGCATCCCCGAGCATTGGCGTGCCGATTACCGGAGATGAGACAGTTTCGATGAGCTTCTGATAATGAAGTCAACCTCATTTTGCAGTAAAAATACAGCCAGCTTTATCGACAGGGGTTTTCCCCAGTTTCCCTGTGCCCTCCTGCAAATGCGCTACAGCATAGGCTAGAGCCACCGAAGAGTGCGTGCTACCAAAGAGTACGCAGCGCTTTTAAGGGGTTACCCCCATTTGCAGCGCAAAAAAAGCCTTTTTCATGAATTTTTTTAAAGAAAACTACAAAACTTTTTTAATCGATCAATATACCATCTCAAAGAACACATCTTGAAGAACTTTCAGTAACTTTTTTATTGAAAAATATTACATTGTTTAGTGGCAAATGGCCGTCAATGAAATAATGTTTTTATATACACGGTTTGCGGTGACCAACATTGCGGTGAAGTGGATCATCTGAAAAAAAAATGCGGATGGATTTAGTCAAATATAAGTATAAACTAGTCTTAAATCGAAGGATTTTAAAAAATATTCATTTTTCACAAAATGGCGGTCAGTCAAAGTTAATGGTTCGATTTTAACGAAAAAAACGGCCGTTTTTTGGCTATAAAACGGCCATTTTTTTCGAAAAAAAAAAATCGAACGATTAAAGACTACATTTTTATGTATTAAATAAGCCTACAAAATTTCAAGAAGATCGGTTCATTAGTGTTCGAGTAATCTTGGTCACCGACTTCAAAAATGCCATTTTGAGAAAAACGCGTTTAAAGTTTCAATTTCAGTTTACACGAAGAAAATATTTTTTTTTGTAAACTTACATAGAGTCATCTATTCCGGGCCCATACTTCTGTATGGGCCCGGATACTTATACTTAAAAAAAATGCAATAAAAAAAATCGATTTTTTTCAAAATTGCAAGTGGGGGTAACCCCTTAAGATTTATATTTAAAATAATATTCCTAAATGACCAAAGCTTAATTTGAATAAGAAGTACAATGTGTATTATCAAAATTGATTTTTCAAGAAATAAAAGTTTATAAAGTGCGTACTCTTTGGTGGCTTTACTTTAGTGCGTTAGGTAGCGAGCTGGGAAACTGAAAACGGTGAAATGACAAGTGCAGGCCGGAAGCGACAGGATTGCAAAAGCTTCCTAGGACCTGCGAAGGAGGATTAAAAATTCTAATAATTGGCAAAAATCTTTCCTCGCAGTTTCCATCAGCTTTTTGCATTCTCCAGAAAATCTCCCATTTTTGCAGCGCAGTATCAGCCAAAGCTGTCTCTCCGCACTGCAAACTCGCCACGACGTTTATATCACGATATGCGCATTTGCAACACTGACTCATCTCCGAAAACAAATATTTTCCGACGACTACGTGATACACACGTCCTACAAGGGGAAACTTGGACGTCGCATTCACAAAAAAAACCAGAAAATATATTTGTAACGTAGAGAATGTTTATTTCCTTCGTTGTTTAATTTTTATTCTGGCTCATGGTTAACTTTTAAATATAGATGACAATAAAAGAACTCACGTTTATACCCCTCCATTTTTTACGGCATTTTCGATCGAAAATGAATCGGCGTGAACATAACTTGCAGGATGATTTAAGGGGTTATGCCTAGTTGTGATAGTCGAAAAGTCACTTTTCTTGACTAATATATTTTGACAGTATGTCATCTTAGTAATGTTCCCGGAAAATTTCAAGGTGATCGGATCAAAATTGACAGATTTATAGGCTGTTATCTTCACGCCCGTCGGAACGCACGGAGCGTCGTTCGAAACTTCAAACGCTTTTTGCTCGAAAGTACGTTTTCAAAGTCAGTGAGCAAAGTTCCTCGAAAACTCCTGCATCGATCTTTCTGAAATTTTAAGGGTTCGTCTTAGCTGTAAAAATATAGTATTTTATGGAAAGATTTTTTTTCCGATGTGTATTTTTAATGTGTACGATTCGATGAATGAAAAATGCCCATCTGTTCGAAAAAAATCAGGAGTCGCTTTGTACAAGCGCCATTCAAAAAATGGATACTTCGGAAAATCCTTCGCTTAAGGGGAGAAATGCTTTTAGACGCCCGAAAATGAGTTATTTTTCATGGTTTTTTTAAAGGCGATAGAATAATCGCATCATTTTAAAATTTTGACATTATTTTATTCCAACTTTCTAGTGTTCAATTTTTTTCTTTTTCGAACAAAATAAAATGGCGACGTTGTAAGGTATTCCTTTGGGCGTCTTTTGAAAAACTGCTCATGTTAGAGCTCAAAAAGTTATTGATCAATCTGGCTGAATTTTTGGGAGATTTTTCGGTATAACATTATTGGAAAGATATACCTAAAGTTTTAAGGTTATCGCGTAAATAAATTACTTTTTTGGGGTAAAAATTGCCGAGGACAAAGGTAAAAAATATGAAAATTTAATTACAAAGCCGACTTAATTTTCTAATTTTATACTTTTTAATATTTTTATAGGTATATATATATATATATATATATATATATATATATATATATATATATATCATGAACGAATACCTTATAACGCCGCCATTTTGTTTTGTTTCACGAAAGAAAGAAAAATGTTAACACTTGAAAATTGTAATAAGATAACGTCAACATTTTAAAATGATGCGATTATTTTATCACTTAAAAAAATCATGAAAAAAGACTCATTTTCGGGCGTCTAAAGAGATTTCCTCCCTTAATTATAGGATAAACTAATACACTGACGAAATGTGTTTGATTTTTTAATATTAGGTAACTTGGTCCAGAAAGACATTGCTCACCGCAAAAGACGTTTTCGGCTGTAAATCGTTTATAATTAAAATATTTTGACACAAAACAATTACAGAGCATTCTTCAGATTATCTTTTTTCAAATACCTAATTTTTTTTAGAAATAAATCATCACGATTTACTTTTAAAAAATTCAAAAATGAGCTTTTTTCGACTCTACAACTAGGCATAACCCGTTAATGATCAGTAGCATTTCCTAATCGGGCCCTTTATTGTCGCAGGTAAATAGTTGAGTCATCGAAAGCCTGCCAGGTTATATGGGATCAACTCACAACGATACGAAGACGAGAGAAAATTGAAAAATCACTTTTATTTTATTTTTCAACTCGGATGTGCGTGGGCCTATATGTATATACGCGTTCGAATTCCGTAAGCCCACGAGGTGGCTGAAGAGAAATTCCGTCATTCGTTTTCTCGCCTCGTCAAAGTCCGCGATGAATTTTGGCGTAAAGCCACTGATTATCGTTAAACGTCGGTTGTCTCCTCCGTTCACTGTCATTCGAGCATTGTTTTAAAACTGGTTGTTATTTTTAACATTCATCGCTACTGCCATTTATGCTATTACGCTGGTAAGGTTCAGCTGCCTTTTTGCTTCTGCTACGCTGCGTATCTTGTTTCATTGAAGGAGTTTTTTCAAATTGACAGCTACCGAATCCCAAGAGATCCGAAAAATCACATCGAGAAAAATATTCGAAAGTTCCTGAGGGGCGTACACAAATTACGTATCGCCAAGTTCACCAATTTTACCCCCCACCCCCAACGTACCAGGACCGTAACGCCTAGTCGGACCCCCCCCCCCCCTATATTCCGTTACGTAACAGGTGCTTTATCGTCAATAATTGCGATTTTTCTCATAGACATAACTAATTATGAAAGGATCGGGTTTATACTCATTTTATAAAGTACATATTCATCCAGTTTTATACCAATTTTTATGAAAAAAATCTTCAAAATTAACCGAGATATATACCTTGATTTGACCACGAAAAAAAAATTGTTCCATCGATATCTTTATGAAAGGTAATCTGTAGATAAAAAGTCAACAATTTACCGATATCTATGCAAATGTAGCTATCGTTATGCGTAGCCGTTTTTGTATTTTGGTTTTTTTTTTACAAAATGCCGACAGTTTGGACATTTTTTTCTATTTTCAAGGCCTTTTTTGTATTCAAGCAGTCTTTAAATATAGTAATGACCAAAATTTAAAAAATCGCCTACGTACAACCTTAGTAACCGCAATTACAAAAATGTCAAAAAAAAAATTGAAAATCGTTTGCTAAGTGTTTGAGTATTCCCTGGGACGAAGTCGAAAAAAGTGATTTCGAGAAAAACGCGTTCAAAGTTTTCGTTCCGTTTTTCTTTATATAAAGTTATGTTTTTTCTAGAATATTGATACTTACATTAGAGTATCCAGTCGCGGGCGATATGGGGGTTCTTTATCTTCATTATATTTCACAAAATAATAAGGGCCTGCACTTCATTTATTTTGAACGATGCCACACCTGGGACTGAGGGCACTAACCGGTCGCGCTACCTGTTCTCACTAAAGTGACTGTAACTCCGTCAATTTTCGGACTTGTGAATAAAAATGTTGCCAACATATTTTTCAATATATATACTTTCAAGAATTATAAAAAACACAAAAAAGTTTTTTTCAAATTTTGCTTGGGTCAAGTGGGTCAAGAGATACTGTGCAAGTTTACACAGTGACTTCCCCCCTTAAGGGGTAAGGCCAAGGTAGAATTTTCAAAAAATCGATTTTTTTTCGCTAAAACGGTGCTTTATCATCATAGGAATAAGTTACTATTCGATTTATAGCAAGACATTTTTTTTCACCGACTTTGAGCGTATAACGTAAGCCCACCTCTGGCACGGCCATAGAGTACCTAAAACTTTAAACGCGTTTTTCTCGAAATAGCTTTTTCCAATTGGCGTGACAGATAATTTTAACAATTTTCATTCGATTTACTTCAAATTTAAAAGTTGTGTTCCTAATTGCATTTCGCAGAAAAGTACGTACGGAATTTCTCTTTAATCGAAAACTTTTCATTTTATGAGCAGTTTTATACGAATTTTTTCACTGAAAATTCATTTAAATACCTACAACTCAATTGATATACCTACACGGAGAAAAATACGGCCTCAAATTCTAACACTGGTTGCCAGAATTCTAATATTCAGTGCTAGAAAAGTATAGTAGTTTACTGCCAGTTCGGAATTCTAAGACTTGTTGTTATAGAAGTGTAAAAATGATTCTCACACCGTATAGTGAAAATGATACGTGCATATTACATTTGAAACTATTCTCGCATAGGCGCGAATTATATTATCATGTGGATTTCACTATACGCATAGCATAAATGTTCGGCGTATAGCGAAAAATGTTACGAAGTTATTAGTAAAATGTGACTCTTTATACCGTACTTTTGTAGAATACTGGAAACTAATTGTTCCATTCACGTGGGCAAAACATATTGTGAATACTACAAAAAATTACAATATGCCGAATAGAGTGTATTATTTGTATCAGTTTACGTGCCATATCGTAGGTTGAAATTTAAATTTCTTCATTATTACTATACCATAATTACAATTTTTATCTTCTATTCAATACTTTTTGATATTTAATATTTTTTAGAAGCATAGTATTAATTCTAAACTTCGAGGCTCCCATTTTCTCCGTGTACAACTTTTGAATAAAACAACAATTTTTAAATTCCGTACGTACTTCTCTATGAATTCTAATGTAGATTGACGAGAATTTTTGTTTTTTGTTCCAGGTAAACATTTGTGGATGCTAAAAGTCACGCCGCGGAGTGCCTAAAAAAAGATAACAAAAGAAAATATTAGTACTCGGCCATTTTGTACGTCGAAAAAAAAATATGTATATTTTCTAACAGCTTGATATTCATACTAAATAGATGTGTGATTAATTTTAGGAGTCAATCACTTTTCACACGAAAAAAATTGTTAAATTCGCACATGATTTTATACCCGTTACTGTGGCCTAACCCCTCAACTGACATTTCGTAAGGAAAGCTGTCAACTTTCCGCGGTGAAATTGCGCGCGAGATTTAAATTCAAGTCTTGGCCATGCAGAAATTTTGCTACTTCCGGCAGTTCTAAAATCGTGACGTAACGCAAACCTTGACCCCGCCCCCTCCCCCCACGTACAAAAAAGGTATTTCACGTTCAGGTGGTGCGAGCGGTGAAAAAAAGCGTTGGAATTTTGGGAAGGTCGATCGTCCAAAAATTCAATGAAGTTGGATCGAACGGACAGCCTTTCGGGCAATCGTATGCGATGAGTATTGCACGGGATGATCAGATGACTAATCCACTTCCTGCAGGATTGAAGAGCAGGCTGAAATTCTCCTTCGAGTGATAAAATGCATTCTTTATTAAGCCCCGTGCGACGTGCCACATCGTCCTTCATCGTCGAAATGCATCTGCGCCTCCTTTATGCCGAGATGCGAGACCACCCCTTCCCTCCATCAAGAAAATACACCGCAAAGTTTCCACGAAGAAGACAAACGACTTCCGGAAGATATTTCCTCGTCCTTGCCCAACGCGTTTTAATCCGAAGACGGGAGTTTTTATAAGAAAGGCTCCCCCTTAAATCCTCCGCAAACTTGGTGACTATGGGCTCCTCTTTTCTCTCAAAGCTCGCTCACCGCCCGCGGACGATTTTCCTCCCGCGGTCCTCACTCCTACGATTCCTTTTCCTTTTCTTCTCTCCAACGTCGTTCTTTTTTGCCTCCAGTTATCCAACGCGCGTCAGGTTGCAACTGAAGGAGGTCAGCAGCTGGGCCATCGTGGACTGGTATAACTCAAAATTAAATCCGGGCTAAAGTCTTGGTGACGGTGACGAAGGACACGAGCCGTCTTAATTGCTCTCACTGTCTCGGACTCTCAGACGCTTTCCCACTGAAAACCCTACTCTCTCTCTCTCTCTCTCTCTCTCTCTCTCTCTCTCTCTCTCTCTCTCTCTCTCTCTCTCTCTCGCTCTCCCTTTCTCTAATTTCACTTCAGGCTATTAGCGAGGATGAAATTCTCGAAAATTCAAGCTGAGGTCGTTCTTCCGCCGCTACATTTTTATGTTCGATTTTTTTTTTCTTCGACCGGCGTATTTATATTCCTGTCAACGTTTTTTTCGTCTTCCAGAATATTTCGTCATCGTTTGCCTACTTTTTTTGTTCTCGGACAAGGCAAAGCACTCGTTTTTTTCTGTTTAAAAAAGTGAAAGCTCGGAGTCGAAGAAATTTCACAATAGCTGTGAAGCGTTGGCTTGTTATTCTACATATTGTTCGTTTGCACTTGCAAAAATTTCCGCCGGGGTTTTTCTGATATCATGTTGACCTTTCGCGCCATTTGTATCGACTGTTAAAAAGGTTGCTCAGCTATCGCGAAATAGTATTAGGTGTTGAAATTAATTCGTAGCGTTTTACAAGAGATGGCGTAGGTCGTACAGTATTTCGTTGTTACCGACAGGAATGTATCCATCGTGAAATAGCTATCGTTCAATGTCATTTGCTGTACATAACCTCTTTTTGAATCGTAAATAACAACATTTTATAATTTATTGAATATGTCAACATTTGTGCCGAATAAAGTGTTTTTGCGGGGAGTTTTACTTCCCGGTTTTTTGCATCGAATTGTCACTGGTGATGAAAAATGGATCCGTTACGACAATCCGAAGCGCAAAAAGTCATGGGTTAAACCCGGCCAACCATCAACATCAGTGGCAAAGCCTAATATCCATGGGTCTACGCTCCTGCTATGTATTTGGTGGGATCAGAGAAGTGTGATTTATTATGAACTGCTGAAACCGAATGAAACCATAACTGGGGATCGCTACCGACTGCAATTGATGCGCTCGAGCCGTGCATTGAAAGAAAAACGGCCGGAATACTCCGAAAGACACGACAAAGTCATTTTGCTGCACGACAATGCTCGTCCGCACGTCGCAAAACCGGTACAAACATATCTCGAAACACTTAAAAGGGAAGTCCTACCCCACCCGCCGTATTCTGCAGATGTCGCTTCTTCTGATTATCATTTGTTTCGTTCGATCGCTCATAGCCTGTCTGAGCAGAAGTTCACTTCTTGAGAAGATTGTCAAAAATGGGTCGGTTCGTGGATTACATCTAAGACGAGGCGTTCTTCCGACACGGTATTCGTACCCTTCCTGAAAGATGGTCAAAAGTAGTAGACAGCGAGGGGCAATACTTTCATTAATGTGTTTTTTTTTATTTTCATTTAAAATAAATATTTTTTTTCTTAAAAAAAAAAACGCCACGAATTAATTCCAAGTCCTAATAACTCTGTGTAAAATTTCAAGTACTTCGTCTGCGTGATTGTTGAGCCATTAATTATTTAAGTTAGGCTCTTATACACGGGCGACATAGAAAACGCTTCATGAAAACTCTAATACGACGTTCACAACACAATAAAAATAGTAAGAACTGTATGGAAATAGGCGGAAAAATTCTTGAAATTTTTATGAATCATTTCATCGAAGAGTACAGCGTTTTGTCTGTCTCATTATCGAGATATTTGTGAAGTAAAACAGGAAATTTCAGCTGATTCGCGTAAAACGATAAAGCGCCCCACGGCATGGGGCAACGCTGCTGTCAAGTCGGCCATTTTGAATAGGCGCCAAAATTTGAAACGCACATGCTATTGCTTCCTTGCTATAAGTTTCTTACCGCGGTTTCATAAAGAGTATTTAATGATTTTGAATCATTCTTTGCAGAAGCTGCAATGCATGTGTTTCGACGTAACCTTCAAATCAATTACGCGTCACGATGTGGCGTTCGTATCTGAGCTCAGTGATACCAGTTACTGAGAACTAAATTGCTCGTTTGCCACATTTCAACTTGGTTGATAAGTTATTCGCGATGTAAATAAACCGAAAAGATTTATAACATTTCTAAACAGTCAATTATATGCATTCCACATATTTATTAGCTGAAATTTATTTATTTCACGCAACCGAAAATTTGATTATTCGGGGTTGGCAGCCGTTACAGGCGCCGGTATTTAAGGGAAGGGTAGGGGTTTCAGCGTGAAAAAAAAACTTTTTGCGATTTTTTTTCGTCTATATGGATAGAGTAAATTTATTGAAACCTTTTGTACATTGTTAAGTGTCATTTCAATGAAATTCCGTGAAATTTGTACGCGAAAATATCCACAAACAAGCCGGTGACAACGCTTTTCCAAGAACGCCTTTGGAAAAACACGATTTGCGGTGTTCACTGTATCTCAGCTAGAAATGATCTGAAATCATGTACCATTAAAACTTAGTCAAAGTATCATGAAATCCTCCCCCCAACGGTCTCTGATAATTTTTTTTTCATTTCTAAATTTGTGGTGGTCATGTAAAGTGAAATGTGCTATTTATCACGAAAAATTTCGCCATTTTCGGGGTGTAAAACCCCGTCAATGTAAAAAATAATCTCAAACTAACCGTTGAGGGGAGGTATTTTATATGTAGAAAGTGTGTACCAAGTTTGAAATAAATCGGTCATGTAGTTTTCAAATGGCAGTGAACACGGACTTTGAAAAAGTGGTTTCGAGAAAAAACGCGGCACCGGCTTGTTTGTAGATATTTTCGCGTACAAATTTCACGGAATTTTATTGAAATGACACTTAACAGGGTACAAAAGGTTTCAATAAATTTACTCTATCCATATAGATGAATAAAATCGCAAAAACGTGATTTTTTTTACGCTGAAACCCCTACCCTCCCCTTAAGCACATACCTTCTCTTGCCGCCCGCCTCGCAAAGACCCTGAGCAGCCCCCTGATATCGAAACGTAGTTTTTTCCGGCCTTTGACATTGCGACAAGCCAAACATTAATTTTGTTTCGGCAAACTGCAATTTTTCAATGTTCAATATTTCTCGTTAGTCTAGAACGTCGGTCGGTATGTTGCTTCGTACCTGACGGAATCTACCGATCGTCGGGTCTTTGGAAAAACGTGACAGATGATTTTCAATCGAATCCTATCGTGTCGCAGTTGATCGTAACGATTCGTGAGCTCGGAGTGCTGAGATCGCGAAACTTCTGGCTGGCACAACGACGACGTACAATCAATCGTCGTTCGGCTCTTACACGTTCCGCATTTCTCGAGTACCTCAGTATGTCGCACTGCACGAGGAGATTGCTCAACCCTAAAAAGAATGAGCGATGTCTTTTTATACATATTACTTTTTCAATTGAGCTGCTCCAGATGCAATCATGTGTCGCCAGATGGCGTTGTCGGTGGCGTCTTTGCGTCTTGTCATTCTGACTGCTTGACGTTGCAGTCCTCGAGTAGAATGTCTTCAAGGAGTTTCGAGACAATTGACGATTTGTTACCATTTCATTCAAATGTATACAGTAAATTCTTTGTCATATACCCAATGCAACCTCCAAATTTTAAACCGATCGTCTCCACCGTCTCTATAGAATTTACAATTGAAGAAACACTTTCCAACATAGGATGCCTATGCTCATTGCTAAATGGCAGTTTTACGCACGAATCAGTATGTAAAAAATGTTCAAAAAGGTTATGGAAAACTGTCAAATCACTCAGTACATTATGACATTGATGATGAAATTGCCATAATGCACCGTAAACCGGGGTTAAATTGACATTTAGGGTAACTTTGACAGTTTTGGGGCTTCTTTAACAGAGCGCCAAAATACGGTTTAAGGGGCCAGTCTACTTTGGAGCCACGAAAAAAAGGGGCCAGCCTACTTTGGAGCCATGAAATACATTTTTTAAAAATTCAATTCATTTTTATTCACACTAAGTACAAAAACGTTTAACGTAACGCCTCAAAAATAGGTGGGCTAGGTAGCTCCGTCACAACTCGGCAACGGCTTGTCTGAAACAAAAAAAAAACAAAGTCCATTAGATTCAGTATGACACCAGCTACAAAATGACCCTCGGATATAAAGTTTTATAAAAAAATAAAAAAATGGCAGATGAAAAATGAAAAAAGTTTTAAAAACGCGTTTTTCGCAGTTTTTCGCCAAAAAGAGTCAAAATCAAAATTTTAAAACCATCGAGGGTCATCTTGTTGCGAATCATGTTTACAATATGTGGTTCAAATTTCAAGAGAATCGGTTTATTAGTTTTAGAGATGCGATGGAGCTAGATTTTGAAAACGTTGTTTCGAGAAAAACGCATTTGAAGTTTATACTATGAAAAACTCTTACCTAAACTCAATCGGCAATTCCTGCACCGTACAAAATCTCTTTTGATCGCTCATCATCGTCGATTTCTTCAAGTCTTGCTTGCGTTGGATTTTTTGAAATTTTCAAAGTGGACTGGCCCCTTAAATGTGTGCTCTGGTTCTTCCGATGAATATGTTCCTCTAAATGATTTAGTCCGCACAAAGGGAATAAAGAAGGGCAAAAAGGACAAGAACCTCCGTTACATATGTAGATGTGACTTCCGGTTCTACCCCCATGCTGCATCACTTGCAAAATCTGGGTCTGAAGCGTGTGTAACAAAGGCATGACCGATCCTGCCAATGAATTTGTGGTGTACAAGGACACAGACTAACTCTTTTTTAACTTTTTTCCTAATGTTGATCACATTTGTTGTTCAAGTTTATTATAATGTTGCTAAAATTGATTGTAATGTTGCTCAAGTTGATTTTGATCTCAATGGTAATTCCAAGACTGATTAAGTTCCTATAATAGTACCCTAGATACTTGATATTTTTATTTAAAATGTTTTCTTAATAAATGTGACAATTTGATTGTAAAAATTGTTGTTTTTCATTTTATTCCATGTATAATGCATGAACTATTAAATTTTGTATGAAAATTATGTCAAAGTAACCCTTAATATTTAACATTAGTTGCATTTGAATGCCTTGTCAAAGAAACTCCACAATCGAGGTTACTATGATAATTTAAAAAAAAACAAACCAAAGTGTCGGGCGAGGGATGGGGGACTTGACTTCCTTATACATTTGAGCAAAAAAATTAGAGTCGAGGATGTCAAAAGAATGTTACCTACAAAAAACTTTTAAAACCTGTTCAAAGTAACCCCATTTTACGGTACTGAGTGGAAAACTGTCAAATCAGTCAGTACGTTATGCCAATTTCCCCTCCCTTTACACCATCACCATTAGGCATCTCCCTATGTTAAAAAGTGTTTCTTCGACTGTACATTTTCTAGAAACGGTGTAGACGATCGATTTAAGGGGTCTTCTCACTTTAGACGCTAAAAACGGCTATTTTCATGAACTTTTTGATAGGTTTATATTATAGATATTGATATAAAAGTTGTTACATTTAATAAATACACTTTCGAAATACATTTAAAAAAATTTTAATGTGTTTATGTAACCCAAACAAACTTTAAACGCGTTTTTCTCGAAACAACGTTTTTCGACGGCTTTTGATAAAATCTTCGAAACTACTGAACCGATCTTTGTGAAATTTTGACCACATATTCTTTACAACTATAGCTATAGCGCATATCAAGGGTTTTTCAAATTTTTATATTTACTATTTTTGTGCCAAAAACGGTGAAAAAACACGTTTTTTTGTTTTTTTTTTTTTCAAAAAAATGTCCGTCATTTTGTTATTTTTGCATGTATCAAAAATCGTATTATATGCGCTATAGCCGTTAACATACTGAATCTAAAACCGTTTGATTTTTTTGTTTCGGATGATCCATCTCCGAGATTTCATCAACAGCGCAGACCTACATTTTTTTAGGACATTTTTTAACTCCCATTTCGTCTATAAATAGTGACTTAAATAAATAAATAAATGTTTAAAATGAATTTCGAAAGTGTATTTATTAAGTGGCTATACCATTGTGACACTATAAAAAAATTGATTTTTTTGCCTTTTTTGACAGTTTATACTTTCAAGAATATTATTATCATTTATATAATTTATATCAATACCATTTTATCTTGCAAAAATCGATAGTTAAATCTTTGAACGCGTTTTTCTCGAAATGAGGTTTATCAAATTTGCTGACATTGTAACTCAAAGAGCAATTATCCGATTGACTTGAAATTTAAACTGAGTACTCTTGAATATATCTACTCTACAATGACGTAAGATATTTTTTATTGGATGAAAATTGACGATTTGGCATTGAAAAAAACGACCATTTTAAAAGCAAGACAACAGACTTTTTTTTCATAACTACGTCATTTTGTTAGATTTTGATATTTTTCGAAAATCCTACGGCATTGTACAGGAAATACCTTCCAGTTTAACGACATTTTTTTCTTTTTCGGTTTCAGCTACTCAATCGGCCGGAATCATGTCAGTAGTGGAGGAACTTTTTTTTGGCGCCCCCGAAGGCAGCGCATAAGTCGCTTGGATCTCAATATTTTTCTATGAAAAAAATACGTAATATAGGTCAAATATAGCCAAACATATTCTTAATTTTCCGAAACATTTAAGGCGTTACCCCCATTTGTAGCGCAAAAAAGGCCTTTGTCATTAATTTTTTTAAAGAAAACTACAAAACTTTTTTAATCGATCAATATACCATCTGAAAGAACACATCTTGAAGAACTTTCAGTAATTTTTTTATTGAAAAATATTACATTGTTTAGTGGTAAATGGCCGTCAATGAAATAATGTTTTTATATACACGGTTTGCGGTGACCAACATTGCGGCGAAGTGGATCATCTGAAAAAAAAAATGCGGATGGATTTAGTCAAATATAAGTATAAACTAGTCTTTAATCGAAGGATTTTAAAAAATATTCATTTTTCACTAAATGGCGGACAGTCAAAGTTAATGGTTCGATTTTAACGAAAACAAAACGGCCGTTTTTTGGCTATAAAACGGCCATTTTTTTCGAAAAAAAAATCGAACGATTAAAGACTACATTTTTATGTATTAAATAAGCCTGCAAAATTTCAAGAAGATCCGTTCATTAGTGTCCGAGTAATCTTGGTCACCGACTTCAGAAATGCCATTTTGAGAAAAACGCGTTTAAAGTTTCAATTTCAGTTTACACGAAGAAAATATTTTTTTTTGTAAACTTACATAGAGTCATCCATTCCGGGCCCATACAGAAGTATGGGCCCGGATACTTATACTTCAAAAAAATGCAATAAAAAAAATCGATTTTTTCAAAATCGCAAGTGGGGTTAACCCCTTAATTGAGTACTTTTCTTCAAAAAAAAATCCCGAAAATCACCCAAATCTTCAGCCTTCACACTGGTATAGCCCGTTAAGTGTAACAACTTTTATATCAACATCTATAATATTAACCTATCAAAAAATTTTATGAAAATAGCCTTTTTTAGTGTCTAAAGTGAGAAGACTTCTTAAAATATAGAGGGTGCATTCAGTCCATGAGAAAGGATTTACTGTATGAATTTGGATCAAATGGTAACATATCGTCAATTATCCCGAAACTCCTCAATCCCTACGAGCACCCCGAACTCCATTCACCCCTGAATTTTCCATAGCGCCGCAATACCAAAGAACGCTCAATGAGTGATCATGATTTCCGATCTCGCGTTCATCGTGATCGATCAATGACGATACGATTCAGATTAATAACTGGCTGGGGCTATCGAAGCATCCCCATCACTGATTAAGCAGCGAGTGGGACCACGTTACGACCCCTTCTCATCATTCCACAATCCTATAGGGTGCGGAAGACGCGGCGATTTTTTCTCCTGAGTGGTTCATACTTTTCGTGCTAAGCCGGGGAGGCGTTGGCGATGTACAGTGCTGGAAAAAAAAGTGATCGTATCATCTTGGCCTGTGCATCTTGTTGCTCTCAGAGGGAGCCGGAGAGAAAGAGGGTCAGGGGTAGGCAAAGTTTCGAGGTAGATTTATCAGCGCGAGGATGAGGCGGAGGGTTACCGGGGAAATGAGGGCGAAGATGATTGGGGTCTAAGCGACATGGGGAGAAACGCCAGCATCAACTTGATGTTTCTCCGGTGAATTTGAAGCCTCGCGTCATTGATAATAATCCTGCTCTGCTTTTTTCCCTTCCCCATGAGTTCTCTTTTTTTACTACTGCACTGAGAAAAAAAATCATTGATCCAATATCAATGGTGTTACTGAATGAAATTTCGTTGATTCAATTGTAAAATTCTTGGTGTAAATAATCGGATTTAGTCAAAACAAAACACTATTGACTTTAATAGCATGATAAAATTAAAAGTTTTTTTTTCATTCAAAAGATATATTGTTAGCCGAGAACAATATAATATTGAAACTATCTAAAAAATTATCGCGAACAAATTATATAGTTTTGAATGCATCTTCTGCAAAAAACAAAAAAGCGTTTCAATTCATAACATGAATATTGTTGATTCGAGTACACAAGAAAAATTGAATGTTGCTCGTTTGATTCAGATAAAATTTCTATTGAGTAAACATGTTATTTTATTTTTTTCACCATATCTGATATTGATTTTCAAGTACATTATTCGTTAAAATATTAATATTTTATTTTGATTAAAAAATATTAAGCAAATGTCTGAATTGGTTAAAAAATTATGCGAAAATAAAATTTGTTTCTTGCGCATTTGGTTGAAAAAATTCAACCAAATCATGGCCGAGCGCCGCCGAAATTATAGGTGTGAGGAAACTCGTAGTTCTCGGAGTAACCGCTAGAAGCCGCACGCGCGCTCGCTTCTCGTAAGGGCAGCGCGAACCGAAAATCTACCGAAAACGCCGGAGAAACTCTAAAGAGTATCGCTTCGTGGCCTGTGGCTAAGATCAAAGTGTAGTATCTGTTCTTATCAGTTGAATATCTCATATTCTCTGCATGGATATTCCATTGGATATCTGATAATCTCTCCACTATTATCGTGGATGATCATTCTAATGCTCACTTTTTATTTAAGATTAAAAATAAATTGAAAACCTTACGTCTCATGGCATATTCGTTTCGATGTAGTAAAGACATAATTAATTCTATTGATTATATTTTTGTACGGAATAAAAAATGTTGTAGCAACCGCTTTATTATTTCATCCATACATGTACGGATTGTATTAGGAGTACAACTTTGCAGTGACCGTTTTACTTAGAGAGCCACTGCGGCCGAAGTAGTGGCCCTAGCTCAATAAAAAAAGTGGCATTTTAAACTAGAGGCTCTGCCAATGTAAACAATTTAAAAAAGCTAACGGATACGTGTATGCATTATAAAGTTATAGGCACTCAAACATGGCAACCTACGAACCGAATTCTCAGCATTTGCGGGAGGTTATGATTTACTTCTTCAACATCAAGAAATCTGCGGCTGAGGCCCACCGTTTGCTTGTAGATGCTTACGGGGAGGATTCTATTAGTGAGAAAACGTGTCGGCGGTGGTTTCAACGCTTCAAAAGTGGAGATTTTGAGGTCGAGAACAAGCATGGTGGCGGAAGGCAGAAAGTTTTTGAAGACGGGGTGACAGCTGGGCGTTGTGTACTATGAGCTGCTCAAACCATCCGAAACCATCACAGGGGAACTCTACCGACGTCAGTTGATGCGCTTGAGTAAGGCACTCAAAGAGAAACGGCCGCAATTCAACGAAAGACATGACAAGGTGATACTGCAGCATGACAATGCCCGACCCCATGTTGCAAATGTCGTGAAAAAGTACTTGGAAACGCTGAAATGGGAGGTTTTATCCCACCCGCCGTACTCTCCAGACATTGCCCCTTCCAACTATCACTTGTTCCGGTCAATGGCACACGATTTGGCTGACCAGCACTTCGGTACTTACGAAGAATTCAAAAATTGGGTCGATTCCTGGATTGCCTCCAAGGACCAAGACTTTTATCGACGCGGGATTCGAATGCTACCTGGAAGATGGGCCGAGGTCGTAGCTAGCGACGGGCAGTACTTTGATTAAAAAATATGTAGCCACTTTTTTATAATAAAGCCTTAAACTTTTGAAAAAACGGTCACTGCAAAGTTGTACTCCTTATATATAGAATGATTTCAATAGAATATAATTTTACGCTGTGGCTAGCCGTCCGGATAACGGCTCAGTTCACGCAGTTCACGCTGTACAGCGCCCCAAACAATCAAACCCAAACAAACCTATACAAACAATCCCTGACAAACAAACCAAAAAAATTCCAAAGAAAGTTATAAAGATTTTATTCGGACGAATACGTGTAAATTATTCGTCCAGATAGTTTGTTTAACAATTTAACACATTCTATCCGGACGATTATATATAGGTTATTCGTCCGCATACCTTCTGACACGAATCAGAATAATATGATTCGTGACAGTACGTCTACTGGAAGTACGGCGTGAACTGAGCCGCTATCCGCACGAATAACATACGCTTATTCGTCCGATATCCGAACGGGGAGACACTCCGATAATTTTATTTAAAGGATAATGTGGATATTTAGAGAACAGAAGAGATTTTCAAATAAAATAATACGTTATTTGAATCAATCACATTTTCCAATATTTTATAGTATTGCAACAATCTCATATATCGGTGGCACTCCGCGGATCAGACATTTATTTGAATCAACCAATTTTTTTTTTTCTCAGTGTGCTTACGTTCGAACAGTGCCAAAAGCAACTTTTTCCCCTCATAGCTACCAACGTCTGGATCCTGCCTGCAATTATCGCAGCGAGGCTTTGCTGAAATCATGGGAAGCCTCGACTGGTGCATTTCGGTCGAGGCTTACGGTCACGCGAGAGTGGTATGAGAGAGATTGTGAATCGGAGGATAGTGTGTACAGGAGGTTGAAGAACCTCCGCAAGGCTTTTGACTATCCGCACACTTCCGGATCCCTGGCCATCCCTCGCTTCCTCTCCCTATCCATTAACCCTGTGTGCAGAGACACAGTTGGCTGGGGGTGCTGTCGCCGCAGGAAGCTTGGACAAGAACAACGCTCTATACACGTCCCTTCCGTGGTCACGCCAACATATACGCGTAATACGAATCGACTTGCAGTAACTTTAAGGACGTGAACCACATCATTTGGCACGTAAAGTGACGGCGGTTGAGCCCTTCTGCTTGATAGCATCCGTACAATGTATACGGGAAAAGGCTATTTTGAAGCTACCTCATCCACGCAATGTTGGCTATCGTTACGTCTGGCTGTTTGGACGACTGTCCCGACATTTTTTCCAAACGGATCGTTCATTTTGGAGGCAGGGCTGTCCTGGAAACGACCTCCCGGTGAATATGCTCCCGTTTATCCAAAGAGGGTTTCGAAGACGTTGGATCTTACGCAGTATTCAGTATGGGGACACGAGCTATGAGGATGGTCCTCAAGGTCGAGTTTCCTCATAATCACTTTTCCTCCAACACGCGTGTATGTGCATGTTCCGTTTCTACATACATTTGGGTAGCTCTGCATACTCGGGGACGTGAATAACGTTCACGAATACGGCAAACTTGGACCCGGTACGTCGTTGTCTCGCATTGTCCGTCGCGGGGCGACAAGTAATGAATTTCGTCGTAGTTAGGCACATGACGTATAAACGCACATCGCGCTGGATTCTGGGCACTTGCCTCACGGTTGTGAATGTCTTCTCGGGTTTGTTGGGTGTATGAGGGCAAGAGGGAGAGAGAGAGAAATCCTCCTTGAGACGAGGCTCTCCCACTGCCTAATTAACGCCAAATATTTCAAGCGCTGGAAGCCTGGCGAACCCAGGCCGAAGCACCCAGACGCGTATTTCAAGTTTGGGTATATAAGCTAACTCTCTCACCCAGTTTCACGATTGTGCGAAGGGAATATATTATTTCAACAAAGGGAATCAGGACCGTTCTGGTATGTTCTCGGATTCCGAAGAAAAGAAAGACAAATGGAGCGTGTAATTAAATATGGGTGCCTATGTGTGGGTCTGTGTTTGCGCACAATTTTTCTCCGTGCCATTAATCCGATCGATTTGCTTGTGAAATAGGGTGGCAAAAGTCGATTCTTCTCATTTTTACCATCGTTACTCGTTAATTCGTAACTGTCGGGGAGAGTTGCAGTAGAGAAGTAGAAAATCATCTGAACGATTGGGCATGATGCGGTTTATTGAGGTTTCATTTCAATGGCATTTTTCTGATTGCTGCAATCAGATGAAAATCTTCAGAGCTTCTTTGAAATTTCACAAAATCTCCGTTTCTCTCTTTCGTTCTTTCGGTTGTCAAAACGGCATTCAGTTGGCAAGAATACGCTTGTTCGACCTGTCAGATGCACGTTGCCGATTCACTGACGAGGAATAACAAAAATCCACGACAGCGTATCGAAAGCCATTTTTCATATGTACGTATACGTATAACAAGGGCATGACACATTGTGCACGACGTGCGCAACGGCGGTGACATTTGCCAGCGTGTAATGAAGCAGCGAGCTCGCCGTTTTTTTCGTCGGATCACCGAGCGCTCGGTCGATTCAACCGTCATACGTCTGCTCTCCCTCATCGAGGATCGGACAGCTGATCTTTGATTTATTTATTCCGTAGTTTCAACGCACTGTGTACTTGTGATGTGTGGGGTATGACAGGATACACCATAGCTATTGTTGTAACAATATAAATTCCCTGCAATTGTATTCAGGCTATCTGCCCAAATTAAGGGGCTGTACCAGTGTGAACGCTGAAAATTTGGGTGATTTTGGGGATTTTTTGGAAGTAATGTACCGAACTAAATGTTTCGAAAAATTGAGAATATATTTGGCTATATTTGACCTATATTACATGATTTTTTCATAGAAAAATATTGAGATCCAAGCGACTTATGCGCTGCCTTCGGAGGCGCCAAAAAAAGTTCCTCGACTGCTGACATGATTCCAGCCCATTGAGCAGCTGAAACCGAAAAAGGAAAAAAATTCGTTAAACTGGAAGGTATTTCCTGCACAATGACGTAGGATTTTTGAAAAATATCAAAATCTAACAAAATGGCGTAGTTATGAAAAAAAGTATGTTTTCTTGCCTATAAAATGGTCGTTTTTTTCAATGCCAAATCGTTAATTTTCATCCAATCAAAAATACCCTACGTAATTGTAGAGTAAATATATTCAAGAGTACTCAGTTCAAATTTCAAGTCAATCGGATAATTGCTCTTTGAGTTACAATGTCAGCAAATTTGAAAAATCTTGAAAGTATAAAAATCTCATCTGTCGAAAAAGGCTAAAAAATTGATTTTTTGAACGTGTCACACTGGTATAGCCCCTTAATGATTTCATTGCGAGTATGCAGGAATAGGCTTACCCTTTCGCGAAGGGCCGTATTTTGTGGGGGGTGGAGGGGGGGGGGGGGTATAAGGAGGGTCCTTCTAAATCATTGGCAATAGATATAAGTTAGAACCAATTATTATACCCAGCGATAAATCGAAGTAAAAAATTTCGCCAAAATTTAGTAGATTTAGACATTTTTACATTTTTTCTGAAAAGTCTCGACCACGAAAATTCTTCTCTTGGTCACATTTTTCTAAGTTTAATCATTAATATTTTTTTTTTAATATTCGATGACCCTCTGTTTTTATTGTCGTTACGAAGCCTTTAGAGTTTTGCATACTCGTGAGTAGTTTATATCAGGCACCTAGAGCTGTTTAGTTTATAAATTATTAGGTAGAAATGTGGCCAGCGTGTTGTCCAAATGAGACGATTTTAGAAATCGTAATTTTTCGATGAAAGTTCAGTAATTTTGCTAGAGATTTTACAAGTATACTGGCATTGTTTTCACTTCATTGTAGATAAAATCAGTTAATTGTTCAATATTCGAGTCCGTGAAAGGAATACCTAAAGGAATCCTCACAATATGCCGGGTCGAATGGTAGCTGACATTCGCGACTTTTTTCGATTGTTAAAATACGCTAACCAGTCTGGTTTTTTTATGTCAAATCAAAGCACTCATGAAGAATAGAAAATAATTTTTTCAACGTTTATTTTTATTTTTTTTTAACATTTTTTAACGGCTGGAAATGTTTTCGAAAAAAGAGTCACGGTGTACACGGCTGTGGCCGTAAATATTATCTGAAACGAAATTTGTAAAAAGATTATTAAACATTATTAAATTTCAAACGTTGCTAATTCCCTAAGCTATCCAGAGAACGGGTTTTTTAACTGTACGAAAAGCGAGTTTTTTTAAACATATCGAAACAGTGCTTTTCATAATAACCTCAGTATACATATCGTAATAAGATACGAGCCTAAAATCCGTTTCCGGCAAGCACGCGAATTGAATTTCCGTCAAACTCCCGAGTAATGTCGCGGGCTAGTATAGATATACGAATGTTTGTATTTTTCAATGAATTTCGCCTTTATTATCATTACCCATGTGCATACCCGTCTTTCTCTCCTCGAGCACGTGTCAGCACGATTGAAAAACGGCGAGAGTGTAAATCAAAGATTTAGGCATGTGTATTCCTGTATAGGTATATTTGTATATATATGTAGTCCCTCGTGAGACAACTCTTACACGTTCAACGTACCGAGTAGCTGAGCAGATTCTTGATGCTTTGCCATGGCGAAGTCTCGTCATCGATCTATAGGTAGTATACACGCATAGATATGAACATAGTTCACTAACTATATATCCGCGAGAAAAGGAGAGATGACGGAGGAGAGTTAACGACGAGGAGGAAATATTATCTGTACGTATACACGTATATATATATATATATATATATATATATATATATATATATATATATATATATATATATATATATATATATATGTGTGTGTGTGTGTGTGTGTGTGTGTGTGTGTGTGTGTGTACAGGGTGGCCCGAAAAGTAACGTCCAAAAGAACAATCTACATTTCTCATTTCCTATCCAAAAATAGAATCTTTTTTAGTTTTCGAAAAACAAGCATTTTTTTTAATTTTCTCTCCTGCTTATGTACTTTCCTCGCGATGTTTTTTTTCACTTGTGTTATTGTTATAAAGTGCACTCTTAAGCGACAAATCATAGATCAACTGATCACCAACGTAAACGCCTTAGATTTCGACAAAAAGAAATAGTTTTGCGAGGATTAGTCACTAAAGTTCAGTTGATTAAAAAATACTTTTACTAGTCTCACAAGGAACATCACTTGAGTGTCCACCGTCGATTTTGTTGAAACTCATGTATGTGACAAAGCATTGAAAACTATTAGACACGTATTTTTTGTTATCGGAGGAAAAACTGTTTTAAGGGGGAAACCCACCCTTTAAAGAAAGGCGTGTCGAGGGTGATTTTGGAGTTTCACCCACAAGCAGTCCACCGATCTGAATGAAACGAAGACCAAATATCTGCTAACGTAAAGCGATGAAAAGTCCACTACTGAAGTTTTGTAGAAAAATTAAATTAAGGGGTGACACGCGTTTCTTCGAAGCGTGATTTCCCTCCGTAAAACCGTTTTTTTTGTCGACACACGAAAATACCTGTCTAACAGTTTTCAATGCTTCATAACATATAATATATGAGTTTCAACAAAATCGAATACGGAAACTTAAGTGATGTTTCTTGTAAGTAACTCCCAGTGGTTTTAAAAACTTCCAAGAGAAAAGTTAGTGCACTAACTACAGGAAGACTCGAAGAAAAATAGAAGAATGCTTTTTTTGTCGAAAACTAGAAAATATCGTACAACATATATGGGTGTGATTCGGATAGGCAAACGAGGCATCCAGATTTTCCTTTTGGGCGTCACGATTCGTGATACACTATATACGTACAGTATTGCACGAAATGTCAGAATGCGAAATTCATTGAGATACCCTATACGTAGGGTGTCTTAATGACCTGACATTTTAATTTATTAATAAAACGTATTATTCATTTGAAAAGTACGAATAATTTTATTTTAGTATAAGGTACAAATATGGAGGTTATGTGTGGAACAAAATATCCGATAAATGGCCGCCTCGTCTCTGTTTGCAAACGTTCACTCTTTCGACGAAATTTTCAATAAAATTTTGGCATAATTGCAGACTAATTTCATGAAATGTGCGTCCAATTGCTTCCTTGAGCTCCGAAATGGTCTGTGGATCATTGGCATACACTTTTTCTTTCAGAAAACCCCAGAGAAGAAAGTCCAAGATATAGTCCAGTAAATTAGATGAAAACCCAGCACTTTTAGCGTAGAAATAGAATTTTTACTGAAGCTAGATGGTTGCATACTGAAAGTAACTCCAATGAAATTTTGCCCCTCAACTCGCCTCAACCCTAAGAAATAGGGGTTGAAAACGTAAAAATCGCTGTATCTCGATAATCAATAGCCCGATCAAAAAATGTTTCAAACAAAAGTTGTTTGCAATGATAAAATATGTATAGAGTTATCTAACATTCAACCCCTTATCTTTGAAAATAGCGGCATAAACGCGTTTTTGTGGCACTCATTTCGAAAATAGAGGATGGTACGTCAGACAACTATATGCGTATCTTATTATTCCAAACAACTTTTGTTTGAAACATTTTTCGATCGGGCTATTGATTATTTAGATACGGCGATTTTTAATTTTTCAACCCCTATTTTTTAGAGTTGGGGTGAGTTGAGGAGCAACTTTCAGTGTGCAACCATCTAGCTTCAGTCAAAAAATCTAATTCTACGCTAAAAGTGCTGGGTTTTCGTCTCTTTTACTGGACTAATTACACGACCATGACACTTAGTCTGCAATAACTGCATTGTTTCGCCCACAGTGTGGCAGGTGGCGCCATCTTGTTGAAAGAACTCAGTAGTATTCTGCCCAAAAAATGAGGTGGATTACTTATTTAAAATTCGCGGGTATTATGAAAGCATACCATTTTTTTTGTAGGTTGGTAGTACTGTCCTTGATATATATGTAGAGTTTCGAGTCAATACATTCAATTGCAGTAGAGCTACTCGTGTTTTTGTAAACATACGAAAGTGAGTTTATCGATTTTCACTATGTCTGATTTTTGCATCATGATAATGCACCGGCTCACACAGCATTGATAATTCGAGACCATTTCGCCAAAAATTCAACTCATGTCGTTCGGCAACCACCGTATTCGCCTGATTTAGCACCGAGTGACTTCTGGCTATTCCCCAAACTCAAAAGACCACTTCGTGGGTACCGTTTCGACTCGATCAAGGAAATAAAAGTTTCGAGATTTGGAAAAAAACGTTGGCATAAGTGCATTGTATCCGGTGGGGATTACTTTGAAGGCGACGAAATTGATTTGGAAGAATAAGTAGAGATTTTTTCATTTTTTAAACACATTCATCTTTTTTTTGGACACAGTAGTATGTCTTCCAAGTCCATGCCGTTTATGGCTTTATATACACTTGTAGCGGGCGAAGGGACGTGATGTTCTTGATTTTTTTTCCACGGGACAATAAATGTTTATTGAAAAACGGTGAAGAACATCGATTAGTTAATTTTTTCATGTAATAGTACAATTTTTTTTATTAAAAAATATTTCAAAATGGCGGACCTTCAGCTGTCTACCAGGAATGCCTTCTTTTGAGCATCAGTTGCGGTGGACATAACTCGAGAACGGTTCATCTGAAATCAGAATGTGAAAAAAAAATCATTAGTATATTGCATTGACTTGGGCCTGGACAAAGGATTTGTAAAAAAATTGATTTAAAAGAAAATGACGATAAATTTAACAAAAAAAATCATTTTTTGAAGTGCTAAATTTTCGGTTTTTTTGTTGCAAACATTTTTTTTCAACAAAATTCAAAATCCTTCGTCCAGACCCTAGCTATTATCATAATAAATAAGTGGTATACATTTGGTATGGATCGCATTAATAGTTTTGTTTAGTAATCGTAAGTTTAGTAAACACCGCAAAGGTTTTTCTCAAAAAAGACGATTCTGAGATAATCGCGTTTAAGGCCTTATATATGCGATTTCGCCGATTTTCGATGGTACTTTTCTAGACGCGGTAAAAAAAATGACGCATATATTGACGACATTTTTTTACAGATCATTTATGCACATGGTTAAGTATATGTAAAAAAATCAGAAATATTAACAAATGGCGGAGATATAACATAATAAAGCAATGTATTTTCTTGCGCGCGCGTTGATGGTCAAAGTTCTCGGCATCGATGTGGGTGTCTGAAAAAAATGAACATATTTAAAATTGCATAATGAATGTATCTTCAGTGTGAACCAACAATATTATGAAAAACAAATATTATGATAAAACTTCGAAACTAAAAATTTTTTTACTCAATTTTCTGTCGGTATTTAAATTTTGTATTTTCTTGAGTCATTGAAATTTTTGTTTCTGTGGTTCACACGATAGGTGATGATACTAAGAATATGTTGTAAAAATTTCAAAACGATCTGAACCTTCGTTCAAGAGTTAGAACTTTCACAAGGTTCAAAAAAGTGAATCGTGGAAAAACGGCTTTGAAGTTGGAGGTCGAGCGCGCCGCGCGGCATCTATTATCTAGCTCTAAATGCTGTAACTTTAACAATTTTTGGAATTTTTCAATTCCAAATTAAAATATTCCTAACTGTTCAGGCTAATGGAATCAAAATAAAAAAAAAACGGAAAAATTTTGTAATTGTTCGCATATATAAGGCCTTAAGGGGTTACCCCCACTTGCGATTTTGAAAAAATCGATTTTTTTTATTGCATTTTTTCGAAGTGCAATTTGAAGTGCAGTTTTTTTTATGCCCGGAATAGATGACTCTATGTAAGTTTACAAAAAAAAATATTTTTTTCGTGTAAACTGAAATTGAAGCTTTAAACGCGTTTTTCTCAAAATGGCATTTCTGAAGTCGGTGACCAAGATTACTCAAACACTAATGAACCGACCTTCTTGAAATTTTGCAGGCTTATTTAATACATAAAAATGTAGTCTTTAATCGTTCGATTTGTTTTCGAAAAAAATGGCCGTTTTATAGCCAAAAAACGGCCGTTTTTTTCGTTAAAATCGAACCATTAACTTTGACTGTCCGCCATTTTGTGAAAAATGAATATTTTTTAGAATCCTTCGATTAAAGACTAGTTTATACTTATATTTGTCTAAATCCATCCGCATTTATTTTTTCAGATGATCCACTTCGCCGCAATGTTGGTCACCGCAAACCGTGTATATAAAAATATTATTTCATTGACGGCCATTTGCCACTAAACAATGTAATATTTTTCTATAAAAAAATTACTGAAAGTTCTTCAAGATGTGTTCTTTAAGATGGTATATTGATCGATTAAAAAAGTTTTGTAGTTTTCTTTTAAAAAATTCATAAAAAGGCCTTTTTTGCGCTACAAGTGGGGGTAACGCCTTAAAGCAAATTTATTTATGCTAACATGGAGTCGTCGATTCCAGGGTTGTACAGTAATCCTTCTGCATCCTCTGCAGCCTCTAAAACATTGATTTGATACTGCCTGCGAGCCATCCTTCCTTCTTTTGTGGCTGCTTGAGCATGCTGCTCGGCAAGCGTAACACGCTTCGTGCGGTTGAAATACCTATAACTGCGAATCTAATGCTCCAATCTATATGAAATTTGGTGAGAATATTCTTGAGATATTGTACTTAAATCAAATAAAAAAATTGCATTTTTCCTACCATCAAAATAAAAAAATAAAAAAATGTTGCATTTTTCCTACCATCACAAGTGTATATAAGGCCTTATGCCATTTATCAGACATTGCGTTCCACACATAACCTCCACGTTCGTACCTTACATTAAAATAAATATATTCGTACTTTTCAAATAAATAATACGTTTTATAAATAAATGAAAAAGTCAGGTCATTTTGAGACACTCTGTATAATATTTCGCATGTACGTGCATGCAAGTGCATACACACCTTTACCCAGTGAAAGAGTAACCGCGACCTCCTAGGGCGAGAGAGACGAATCACGACCGAGACGGACATAACTAATGTCTAATTTATACGTCTAGTCGAGGGCGGGGATGGGGGGAGTTGCAAATATGCCTTGAGTGTTCGTGATCATGGCATACAAACGCAGATCAACACATATACACGAGCAAGCAGATTTATCTCGTCACTGCAAAGCTCTCCTTTACCATATCGAATTCTAAATCTCACAAAGGCCCGGTTCTCCGCAGACGGCGAGGGCTCTTACGGGAAAGATACGCCTTCTTGGCTCTCAAGAAGGCGGTAATCCGAATTAGAAACACAGCCAGATGAATCACACGAGGGATGACGTTGCCATGCATAACCTCCTCCTCGCAAAAGAAAATCTCAGCAGCCCCGAGCACACGTGATTTATCGCACCCACCGTCTAGCACTTGCACCGAACGATTGCAATTATAAACACGCGACCATGTGTGCACCCGCGTATGTGTGTTTTCGCACGAAATTTTCTCATATCGAATCTGGGTCTTGGCAAATTTTATACCGCGTATCCGGAGCTGATACCCGTGCAGAAATATCGCGAGGAGTCCCCAGGTCCTACCGTATTCCTATAGGGATTTGATAGGGTCGCTGCAAGTAGGGAGTCCATATTGAAACCCAAGTGGATTACGCGCTATTTCCTGAAAGACGGCGTTTAAAGCGGAAGATGCAGTCAGAGGCGTGAAAAAGAGCATTTTCAATTATTTTTTTTTATAGTAATTAAGTTTGGTTTACAAAAGTGGTTACACAGACTTTTTATGTTATATTTCAACTTGACTTGTACACATTTTCAAAGAAAAATATTGATTATTTATGAAAATATCGCCATCTTTGTCGGACCCCCTTCGGCATGTAGTGCATTGCGGTGACCAACATAAAATTTTACTGGATCATCTGAAATAAAAAAAAAACCAAAAAAGATGATTAGTTTAATAATAAATCTAGTCCTTAATCGAAGCTATTTTTTCAAAAATTAACAAAATGGCGGCTTCCGACAGATAACTTTCGATTTTTGACCAAAAAATCGCTCGTTTGTTGTTTTAAAAAAATTGAAATCTTCAACAATAATGAAAATCCTTCGATTAAGGACTAGTTTTTAATGCTATCAATAAGCACACGAAATTTCACCAAAATCCATCCAGTGCTTTTTGAATTATAGTGGTCACCGACTTGAAAAACATAGTTCCGAGATAAATGCGTTTAAAGTTTTTCGATGTGGATACGGTATTATATGTTCGTAAAATTTTGAGCTCGATGGATGAAGCTAAACTTTTTTTTATGTATTTCCATCCGCTGAATCCGAATATCATAATTTTTTGCCAAAAAATCGAGCATTCAATTGTTTATGGCCAATAGTTAAAACAATTTTTCAAAAAATTAAAGTTATTGGGGATGAATTATTTTTTTTTACATTTTGGGCAATTTTCAAACGAAAGTATTCTTTATAAAATTTTGCTAAAGTTCATAGTTTTTGAGTAATACATTTTTGAAAATTTCTGAAAGAGTTTTCCAATTTTACACTTGATTTATGTATAGAAATACCAATTAAAAAATTACTCACTTCGTATCATCAATTCCTGGCACATACAATAGGGCTTCTGCCGATGTGAAACCATCCAAAATATCAATTTGTTGTTGTCTTCGAAGCATTCTGCCTTCCCGGGTATTATCGTTTGCGCGTTTGTTAGTCGCTACCTGCCATGGGGACCCGACGCTCCTTCACTAATTGTGGGATATCCCGGAAACTATTCATCGGATTGACTTGAAAGCTTTAGGGAATATTTTAGGTATCTCACTCCTTAAGGCGGGATATACATTTACAACGATAAAAAAGTCGATTTCTTTTTTTTCTCCAAACGATAGAACTATATATGTAGAATATTTTCCCAATGTTTCAAAGCGAAATTCGATTAACTTCAAACGTCACAGCCCGTCAACGCTGTCCCTCACCGCTCGGTTTCGGAGCGGGCGAGAACTTCAAACACGTTTTTCTCAAAACTGCATTATCGAAATTGGCGTGCAGGATTACTCAAAAACTATTAAGCCGATTGGGTTGAAACTTGGTAGAAATATTGATGATATTGGAACCTACTTGACGAAAATTGTTTTTGAAAAATTAAAAAAAAACGATTTTTTTAATCCAACTTTTACAGAAATGTTGCGTGAAATGTTGATTTTTTTAGTCAATGTGCGTCATTTTCTCAAATTTGCATTTTCTTCATTTCAATTACCGTCACATAGAAACTATACATATTCATGTTATGCATGTTTGAGTGAAATTTCAGAACAGTCGACTATTTAGATTGGTAGATAATGGGTTTGAAAATTACAACTTTTAACACTGCAGGGTCTGCATTGACCGAAAGTCAGGTCACATAATTCGTCGTAGCATTCTATTGAGTTTATAAATTTGAAAAAAAATATTTTTCGATAGCAAACTAGTTAGGGAAAAAGTGAAAAATGTTTGGATTGCCTTTACTATTTAGTTTTGCTAAATTAAAAAAATGAATAAAAATGTTCGCCCAACAAAGTTGTATCCTCCAATAACCTGCAGGCTCGGTGAGTGTATACGTGTGTGGTGTATATTATGAAATCATCATAGTGTAACGGATCGAAGAATAGCTGACTCTCACGATTTTTTATTTTATGGTTAAAATACGCTAATCAGTCTGATGTTTTATGTCAAATCAAAGCACTCATGAAGAACAGAACAACAATTTTCAAACGTTTATCTTTAGTTTTTTTACATTTTTTTAACGGCTGCAAATGTCTGAAAAAAGGAGCCCTCATGGTGTACACGGTTGTGGCCCTAAATATTATCAGAAATAAAATTTGTAAAAAGTTATTGAACTAAGTTATTAATTTAAAAGTTATTAATTTGTAAAAGTTCGTAAATTTGTAAAAAGTTATAATAAAGATTATTAATCAGTATGAAAGCCGCTATCTTGTTATGGAGGTTTAAAAAACATCAAAATTGTCAAAATGGCGGTGGTTTGAAAAAAAGTATCCAATTTAGCCTACTTTTTCGGCAGTTTTTCGTTAAAAAGAAATATGAAGATTTCAAAAAAGTTTCCATAGCAAGATGAAGAATGGCGTGAAGAATGTTGTGTCAAAATTTGAGACGGATAGCTTGAAAACTCTTCCTTTGAGAGTGTACACCATTTAAAAAACGACATTCCGAGAAAAACGCGTTTAAAGTTTCGAGTGCGGAATTTTCAAATAAATTGTCCACTCTCGTTCAATCGGCGATGCCAGGTCCATGTTTCTAACCGTCTACACTATCGTATAATGCAAAAAAAAATCGATTTTTTGAAAATTGTACACTGTTTATACTATTCCTTATGTCAAAGTGCAGTCAAATAAATAACAAACAATAATTACAGTGAATTTTCAAGGATGTTATTCAAGTCGATTTTGAAGATACACTTATTCACGCGATTTATACTTATTTAAGGCGTTACCCCCACTTGTAGCGCAAAAAAGGCCTTTTTCATGAATTTTTTTAAAGAAAACTACAAAACTTTTTTAATCGATCAATATACCATCTTACAGAACACATCTTGAAGAATTTTCAGTAATTTTTTTATTGAAAAATATTACATTGTTTAGTGGCAAATGGCCGTCAATGAAATAATGTTTTTATATACACGGTTTGCGGTGACCAACATTGCGGCGAAGTGGATCATCTGAAAAAAAATGCGGATGGATTTAGTCAAATATAAGTATAAACTAGTCTTTAATTGAAGGATTTTAAAAAATATTCATTTTTCACAAAATGGCGGACAGTCCAAGTTAATGGTTCGATTTTAACGAAAAAAATCGAACGATTAAAGACTACATTTTTATGTATTAAATAAGCCTGCAAAATTTCAAGAAGATCGGTTCATTAGTGTTCGAGAAATCTTGGTCACCGACTTCAGAAATGCCATTTTGAGAAAAACGCGTTTAAAGTTTCAATTTCAGTTTACACGAAGAAAATATTTTTTTTGTAAACTTACATAGAGTCATCTATTCCGGGCCCATACTTCTGTATGGGCCCGGATACTTATACTTCAAAAAAATGCAATAAAAAAAATCGATTTTTTCAAAATCGCAAGTGGGGGTAACCCCTTAAGATAAGATCTATACATTTTCAAGATCCACTCATTTTGTATATCTATATATTTGGTTTGTAAAGTCCAACGTCCTGACTGCAATGGGATCCATCTAGAATAGTATCGGATTTTATTCGATAATGTGGGAATACTTTGGGATTCAAATTGGATTCGTGCATTGGATTTCAATGGGGAATCCCGATTATGTGACGTTTTAGCACAGGGACAAATATGGGAATCCAATTGGATCCCTACGACAATTTCTCCACGAGTATCGCGAAAAACGTAGTGTGGGAACGTTCTTTTGGGTTTTTATCAGTAGGTCGTTGGAGTGCCTCGAATATGCGCGCGGCTGATTCCGGTTCGAAGAATTTACGGAATTTTAATCGAATAAACCTCGGACTTCCGCCACGGATTTTCGAGAAGTCGCTTATTTGCGGGGCTTTGGTCTATTCATAGGTTGCGTGGTCCGAGGGAAAAAAAATTAAATAAATAACGACCGCGCCGGGTGCCTACGTAGGGACCTCGGCGCGCCGAGCTTTCGTGTAGGCGAATGCGGATGCTAAAATCACCGTAAAGTCACATGGTACAAACTTGCGTAGATCCGTAACGACAGTAACGACGTGTGATTTCCGCCCCAACACGTGCTCTTCGCTGGACAACATCGTTGCGATCATTTAGGAGAAGGAACTTGAAACCCTGTATATTTTTTTTAAAGGGAAGTATCATACGCCGATCTTCTTCGACGCCGTTGTCACGGATTACTTTACCGACGGAGTCCCATGCCATCTCGCTTTAACGGCCTACGTCGACCTAGAAGCCCCAACGAAATGCCTAAATTCCGAATATTATTTCTGGGAGACGGTTGGCAAAAAAAAAACTATTTTTTAATCCCAAAGGAATTGAGAGATTTTTGAGAAAAAAATCACGAAAAATACCGAAAAACAACAACATGACCGCCTGGCAGATGACGAAATTTTTTCGCGACGGTTGGCGGTGGACATACTCCAGCTTAAAGGGGCCATCTGAAATCCAAAAACCAACGGGGTTATTCAAGTTAACAATAAATACGAGTCGTTGACGATCGTCGATTTAAAAAAATATTTTTTTTTAACAAAATGACCACGGATTGAACCTTGAGCATACAAAATCTACGAGCAAAGTCGTCATTTTGACGTAACTCTTAAAAGATGAAGATCGATTTTGAAAAAGTAAGATCGTCAACGACATTTATATATTCCTCATCGTATCTCCTGTAAATTTGGAAACAATCCATAAAGTGGTTCTCGACTTATCATGTCCACCGACTTTGAAAACAGTGTTTCGAGAAAAACGCATTTAACCCTGCGACTGCACACTGGGTCGTTTTGACCCCACTTTCTTCTTCGCGCAAGTACGTATTTTTAAACGCATCTACCACTTTCAACAAACGTTTGGGCACTTAAATAGTGTTTTTCTTAAAAAATAAATTTGGTCCATAAAATAAGAATCATAGACTACGAAAACCGTCTCTACAAAAAAAGTAAAATGAAATGCAAATTTACCGAAATACAACGATCTGAAAAACGTCTGGGGTCAGGTCGACCCCACATCAGAGCCTCGTGGCGAAAGTGTGCAGTCGAAGGATTAAAGTTGTAAGTATGGTGCTTTTCAATTCTAGGAATATATCAATGAAATTTTCATGGAATATAGCTAAAAGGTGATACTATCGAATAAATATATTTTTGGAAAATGCAATTTTTCGACCCACCCACATAGATGTAGCTCCTTAAGTACAAAAGTCGTCGCAAATAACTGTTGTTTGGGTTTGTTTGGGTCACGCGAGGGGTAATTTGTTTCAAAATGTTCTGCTGCAAGTTCACGCAGCAGTTAAACATTGAGAACGCACTCAAACGCACGCTGGTACATTTGCAATGCTTTTACGCGCGACTTTATTACGGCTCGTTTCTATTTTCGGATAACGGGTTCCATAATTTTCCAGAGATATCGGGTTTCAATGAGGCCATGTGAGAATGAATCAAACGAAAACGAGAATCGAGGAGAGAGCAACGATACTCGCGTATCGTGACTGATCCCTCTTTAAGATTCGCGTTTTATGATCTCTAAAGCTTCACAGCCTCGTCTCCTCTCTCTCTCTCCCTCTCTCTCTCTCTCTTGCTCTTTATCTCGATTAAGAGCACACACGACTATATTTCCAGTTCGTCGAATATCACGTGTCTCCTCCAAGAGTTCTTCGCAAATCTTGTCAAACCGTATCATATTCAATTTGTTCTTCGTTTCCCCGGTTGCTCTTCGCGCATTGGCAAAACTGTCGACTGCACTAAAATTCCTGGTGCAATAATGATCACACCGTATGGCACGAGTATGTCTAAGAAATCGCTTGCGATCGTCGATTTCGATGACGATTGATAACGAATTCTCAGACACGTGGCGCCTGCGGTTGCGATGGTCGCGGAAAACTGATCTGTTCGAAATTGCGTGGCACGAGTTCGTAAAAGTAGCGGTTAAAGTATGGCGAGAACGGAGATAGGATACAGTTCCGACGCCCCCCCCCCCCCCCCCCCGTCGAGGTGAAATTTTACACAAACCTTCCCTTTAAGGGGTTACCCCCACTTGCGATTTTGAAAAAATCGATTTTTTTATTGCATTTTTTTAAAGTGCAATTTGAAGTGCAGTTTTTTTTATGCCCGGAATAGATGACTCTATGTAAGTTTACAAAAAAAATATTTTCTTCGTGTAAACTGAAATTGAAACTTTAAACGCGTTTTCACACATTTTCTGTGTGTGTACTTAAATATATACATTACGAAAATAAAATTTAAAAAAAAATCGTTTTTTCGAGAATTTTAGCTGTATTAAGAAAGGCACTGCTTAAGGCGTTACCCCCACTTGTAGCGCAAAAAAGGCCTTTTTCATGAATTTTTTAAAAATAAAACTACAAAACTTTTTTAATCGTTCAATATACCATCTTAAAGAACACATCTTGAAGAACTTTCAGTAATTTTTTTATTGAAAAATATTACATTGTTTAGTGGCAAATGGCCGTCAATGAAATAATGTTTTTATATACACGGTTTGCGGTGACCAACATTGCGGCGAACTGGATCATCTGAAAAAAAAAATGCGGATGGATTTAGTCATATATCAGTATAAACTAGTCTTTAATCGAAGGATTTTAAAAAATATTCATTTTTCACAAAATGGCGGACAGTCAAAGTTAATGGTTCGTTTTTAACGAAAAAAACGGCCGTTTTTGGCTATAAAACGGCCATTTTTTTCGAAAAAAAAAAATCGAACGATTAAAGACTACATTTTTATGTATTAAATAAGCCTGCAAAATTTCAAGAAGTTCAGTTCATTAGTGTTCGAGTAATCTTAGTCACCGACTTCAGAAATGCCATTTTGAGAAAAACGCGTTTAAAGTTTCAATTTCAGTTTACACGAAGAAAATATTTATTTTTGTAAACTTACATAGTGTCATCTATTCCGGGCCCATACAGAAGTATGGGCCCGGATACTTATACTTCAAAAAAATGCAATAAAAAAAATCCATTTTTTCAAAATCGCAAGTGGGGGTAACCCCTTAAGAAAGGCACTGCTCACCGCAAAAGACGTTTTAGACCGGTTCTTCCCGGACATCGCTGTAAATCAATTATAATTAAACATTTTTACACAAAAAAATATAGTGCTCTCCAGATGATACTTTTTCAAATACCTAATTTTTCTAAAAATGTATCATCCCGATTTTCTAAAAAACAAAATCCCAAAAATGAGCTGTTTTCGACTGTTACGATTAGCCATAACCATCCAACTAATTTATCGTATGGCAACCTGTAATGCAGTCTCAGTCTGGACCAATACTCAGATGGGTGACCGCTCAGCCGCGCAGCGACTTACGCGCTCACGATTGGGCGCGATTTTTACCCAGTTTCAAATTGTACCACAACAAGAAAAAGTCAAAGAGACGGGAAACAACCAAAAACGTTCAGCATGTGTCTTCAGCGATGTCCGTCATGCGTCACATCATCTCATGGCTTTCCGATATTCCCATTTACAAGTGCACCGCAGACTTTCCTTTTCTTCGTGCTGTTTTTCCATCTGCAATATCCGGTTCTATCTACTTGGTATTTAAACGAAGAGTCGTTAGCTACTCCAGCGAACCAAACGGCTCCTCGATCGTTCACCCTTTTCCGAAGACAAAGAGCTCCGTGCACTCTTCGTCAAGCACTCTCGTGCTCCTCCTTGTTGCCACTCAAGCCACCTAGTACGTGTGCGTGGGTAAAAAACTTTGCTGGAGCCAGTAGTAAAAGCCGCAACGAGTCAGACGGGCTCGCATCACAGCGTAAGAATGAAGTATTATCGTTACGCACTTCAGCGACCCGTTGTTTTCATACTTCCCCTCAATCTAAAACTGTTTGGATGACGAATTATGGGCTGTTGGAGACTGAAAAGTAGCGCTGTATTATTTTATGGCAAATTTTCTCCGCTGGAAAAAACTATCTCGGGAGATCGACGTTTTTCCTATAATCATGTTGGACCGAATTGAATTTCCATTAAAAAATAAAAGTTATTGCGTCATCAACATTGACATGTGTTGAGTGGAATATTATTATAGTTATTGAAATATCATTATTTTATATATTAAATTAAATATCAAATAATATAATGATATTTTATGTAAGGCATTACATAGGAGTAGAACAAATATTTTGACAGTTCTTTTAGGCTTCAATTGTGTGTAAACGTCACAAGAATGAAATACAAAAGGAACTATACGCGAAATGTTGTTATTTTAATTTTAAGATTTCTTATTTTTATCTGTATTTTATCATTTTTCAAAGCGCCTCCGAGCGCTCCAAAACGCATGGAACAGCCTAGACGGTGAAAGTAGCAATTTGGAGTCGTTTAGTCCAGTCGATGCACAAAAAAGATACGACCTAATAAATGAAGACCTACTATCAAAATGCCTCCGTGGGTACACGCAGAATTGTAATGAGACCTCCAATTCCGTCGTGTGGACTGTAGCTCGTAAATTAGGTTGGAATCTTTGAAGGGGTTTTTCTCGAAACCACGTTTTCGAAATGGGTGGACGCACAATTCGGGCAGTTTTCATGCGATTGACTTGAAATTTCAACTGTAGCTGCTTACAAGGAACATCACTTAAGCGTCCGCCTTCGATTTTGTTGAAACTTATATATGTGATGAAGCACTGAAAATTATTAGACACGTATTTTTTTTTATCTGCGGAAAAACATTTTTAAGGGGGGAAACAACCTCTCAAACAGAGGCGTGTCACCCCTTAATTTATTTTTTTTTCGATCATTCTATAGTGGATTATTCATCACTTTACATTAGAAGAATTTTGGTTTTTGTTTCACTCAGATCGGTGCACTGATTGTGGGTTAAACTGCAAAACCATCCCCCGACACTTCTTTCTTCGAGGGGTGGTTTCCACCCTTAAAACCGTTTTTCCGCAGATAAAAAAATACGTGTCTAATTGTTTTCAATGCTTTATACATGACATTACATATATCTCAATGCTTTATATATGACTTTTACATATATGAGTATCAACAAAATCGACGGGGGACCCTTAAGCGATGTTCCTTGTTAGATAGACTCTTTCAAGAAATAGACACGTTTTTTTTCAGGATTTATAAGAAATTTTCGTTTTTATAAACAAATTGAGGCCGATTTTTTAGCGAGAAAGAAAAATATATTTAAAATGATGCCATATTGCGAAAAAAAACCATATTTTGTCAAATAATCGTGTGTACTTCTCTAGCAAAACTAATGTAAATAACGGATGTTTTTTTCTTCTGGTGTTAATCCATAAAAGTTCTGCTCCCCCTACAGAGCATCTGAAAAAATCGCTCTTAGTGTAGCTACGGCCGAGCCTGAATACATTTTGTATTTTTTTTTTACGTTACCACGTTTAGTATAAACCCTCTAAACTTCATTTTGATGGCTTCAAAGATTGCTTGATTGCTAACCATAAATGGTAAATTCAAAGAACATTTCCGAAAGAGTATAATTTTCTGCCGAGCCACACACACGTAACACCTTAAATATTTAAAATCTTATAAATAAACAATATTAATAAATAAAACCTTGATAAATAACACCTTAAAAACGGGAATCCGAACGGTCTGGTATATTCGCAGCTACCGAAGAAAATTGAAACAATCGAAGCGCATAATTAAATGTGGACACCTTTGTATGTGTGTACATTCACGCTTATTTTTTTCTCCTCTTCACGTCATTCATGCGATAAATTTGCTTGTGAAATCGGTTGGCAAAAGTCGAGTCTCCTCATCCTACCATCCTTACTCTTTAATTTATAACGGTGGCTAAGGCCTTTAGTGGAAAAGGCCGGCAACTGCACAGACTGGACGAGTGAAGCATATAAATTATGCATACAATTGTACACAGGCATCGTTATATTCAACTCAACTTTAATGGACTTCATTGAACATTGCCGTAGAAAACAATCTGACAATTCCGTCGAATTGCTAACGGAAGTATTCTTCTTGGTGGCTTGTCGATTGAAAAAAAAATTGATTTGGAGATTTTTATACAACTTAATAATGATAATAATAATAATAATAATATCAACAAGTACCATTTTAATTATAGGGTGTCTCAAAATGACCTAAAATTTTAGTTTATTAATTAAAACGTATTTTTTATTTGTATTAAAACGTATTATTTATTTAAAAAGAACGAATATTTTTATTTTTCATATAAGGTTCAAGTATGGAGGTTATGTGTCGAACACAAGATCCGATAAATGGCCGCTTCGTCCCTGTTTGCAAACGTTTACTCTTTTGACAAAATTTTCAATAACATTTTGGCATAATTGCGGACTAATTTGATTAATGGTGCATCCAATTGCTCCGTAATGTTCTATGGATCATTGGCATACACTTTGCTTTTCAGAAAACCTTAAAGAAAAAAGTCCAATGGCGTCAAATCGGACGATCTTGGTGGCCAGTTCACATCGCCGAGATAACACGACCATGAAACTTCGTCTGTAATAACTATGCAGTAACAATGCAGCAAATAACAATTTCTATGCGTTTCCTGATCGTGCAATTCTCCATGACTAAACCTCAACACTTCCTGATGCCATTTGTCGAATATTAAGGGGCCAGTCCACTTTGAAAATTTCAAAAAATCGATTGATCACCGACTTGAAGAAATCGACGATGACGAGCAATCAGAAGGGATTTTGTACGGTGCAGGAATTGCCGATTGAGTTTAGGTAAGAGTTTTTCATAGTATAAACTTCAAGCGCGTTTTTCTCGAAACAACGTTTTCAAAATCTAGCTCCATCGTATCTCTAAAACTAATAAACCGATTCTCTTGAATTTTGAACCACATATTGTAAACATGATTCGCAACAAGATGACCCTTGATGGTTTTAAAATTTTGATTTTTACTCTTTTTTGGCGAAAACCTGCGAAAAACGCGTTTTTTTAACTTTTTTAGTTTTTCATCTGCCATATTTTTATTTTTTGATATAACTTTATATCCGAGGGTCATTTTGTAGCTGGTGTCATACTGAATCTAATGGATTTTGAATTTTTCGTTTCAGACAAGCCGTTGCCGAGTTGTGATGGAGCTACCTAGCCCACTTATTTTTGAGGCGTTACAAACTATAGTTTCTGTACTTAAAAATGAATGAAAATGAATTAAACATTTTTTTAAATGTATTTCAAGACTTTATTTATCAAGCCCAACAACTTTTATATTCATATCTTTTATAAAATCCTCAAAAAAAAAATCGCGAATGTAGCCTTTTTTTCGTGGCTCCAAAGTGGACTGGCTCCTTAATAGCGCTCAATTTATGTCAGGTAATTTTGAGACACCCTTTATAATGGGAGTGAACTACTTTTTCCCTCACAAAGGATCCTCCGTCACATCTTTGCGGGAACAAAAATAAAAAAAACAACTAAATAACCCAAACATACCCAAACATCAACAGGGCAACATTTTTCGTTCTATACGCCCTTGCGACATTCCATTCCGCTCGGGAAGTTTCCCCATCGCCCCAACGAAACTTCACCACACTTTGTTCTCTTCTTCTCGACGTTCTTCCTGCGGCACAACCCCTTTTCTTCTCTCTTCGGCTTTGGCCGCGCGGGGAATCGAACCTCAACGGGAAAAAGCGCGTGGGTCATGCGTGGCCGAGCCGCCAACGACCATTGGGGTGAAATCGGGGAAAACAGAATTTCGTTTCGGGTCAATGAACCTCTTCTGCCGAACCGAAACGAACGAAAAAGCGAAAATGCCCTCTCAGAAAAAAAGCATAGGCTGGCGCGGGTTAGGAATCACGCGCGCATCGTTGCGCGTGGCTTATTGCGTTTTCGCGATCGTCTCTCGTATGGGAGAAACGCTAATCGAGTGGGGCGCGCCGAGGAAAAAGCGTCGGAAGAAGAAAAAAAAGAAAAGAAAAATGTAATTTCTGCCTCTCGATAAAATTCCAAGATTGACGAGATTTTGTTTTTCTTCCACCTCGCTCTCGCTTGGCATCTCTGGTGAGCTGTGTCGCTTCTTTTGGATTTTTACGTCCACTTTGTGCTGCCAATTTCTCGGCTCGATGGAGAAACCTCGCCACGGGTTTTCTCTCCCCGATGCTACACTTTCTCTCAGTTTTTCCATTTTTCAAACCTCCGCTCCTGGAGACACGTTTAAACAATCTTCAAGGTGAGACAAAAACCTTAGTCATGTCTCACTCCCACCTTGACTCTCGGATTCAAGTATTTTCCGGAGATCACTGATTTTTCGCGAAGCAAAAAGGTCACAGCGTGGGTCGATGCACTCTTGAGAAAAAAAGAACACGTCACTCTCGGTCGGTGATGGAAAAACCTACGAAAGTGGTCAGTAACGGTGTTTGTCACCGACCGAGCGTCTTCCACGCAATCTTAGGAGGGAGGGGGGTGCCTTTCGGCGAGGAAAAAATAGCTGATTTTCATGATTTTTTTTTAAGGAAAGATTTCTTCACAATTTTTGAGACTTAGGATATGTTTTATTACTACTTTCGGCGGTTGCATGGTATTTTTCAATTTATTATTAATTGGTCAGACGGCGTGACACGTAGCTCCGGCGGGATTAATCTTAAAAAAAAACCAATCAAGATTTTTCTTTCAGTCACGCTCATACGCAGAATATGAACCAAGAAAAAGTGAGAAATGTTGAAAATTGAAGAAACGGTTGGCTTTGAAACAAAAATATTGAATTTTCCGAAAAAAATGGCTACATTTTGCTATAAAAAAATATTTTTCGTAAATATTCAAAAACATTTAGGTTCATGTTTTAGACAATAAGGTTAGAAAGGTTTAGACCAAATTTCATCAGAACCGGTCGATTAGTTTTGTAGCTATACGTCACGTCAGATTTGACAATGCAGTTTGGAGACCGTGCTGTACCTCCGCCATTTTTAGAGATTAATAATAAAAAATTTAAAAAATACCATGCGAGTCTAAAAAATGGTGAAAAAATCTTTCCTCTAAAAAAAATCATGGAAGGCAGCAAATGATTACCTCGACCAAAGTTACCTCTCCCCCCTTAAGGAGTTTCGATACCATTTCTCAGCTGCCAGAATGGGGATGAAATCACAATGAGTTTTCGGCAGCCTGCCAATTTCTCGCGAATAACATTTTATGCAAAAATAACCTATTATTGGGAAAATTCCAACTCGTATTATTGTTAAAAAATATTTCTAATTGTTAAAAAATATAAGCCGAGAAATGATATCAATAGTTATCATTGTCGCAATTGAACATAAACGAGTTGTATTTTTATTCAAGAAAAACTAACCGATAGACTTGGCAATGTCAGCCGTTTCTGTCATCGGAAATTTCTGTTTTTGTCACCGACTGACTATGGCCAAATTGTCGTCGGCTCCAAGTTATTTACACAGTGAAAAACCTTAAACATTTTATGAAGAGTTTTTGATTCTTCAAAGTCGAGAGAACATTGAATATGTTAAGCGGACGAATAAATACATTTTATTTTTAAGTTCAAATGCTGTGATACCATGTAGGCTTCAAACACCCGCCGATTTTGAAATCCCGCCAGTTGATGCTTGACTGCGAGCGGATCACTCGACAGAGCCGGTTAAGGCGGTGTTGTCACGTTTAACCTATAAGTTTAATGCCCAAAAAAAACCACTCGGGTTCGAAATTCACATCTTTTTTGGACTATTACTAATAAACGAAGTGGAAAAATCGCTTAATTTTTTACACTACATTCCCAACACAATAATCACGGTTTGCTCAGTTTTTCAGTAAAAACGAAGTATTATTATAGTCCCTACAGCCCCATAACTAGTGTTTACGAGGTGCCATGTTTATTGCCAAATGGATAAAGGTTCAACTAAAACATCAAAAATCTCCAAAGCCATGTTGTGATACGGATTAATATTTGGACAGTTAATGCATCTTGAATTAATCTCTCGTTGAGGTAAATTTCAATCGTCTACAAGCATTGTGATTTTAGTGTCGAAACTCCTTAAGGTGATGTGAAACATATATTCTTTCTGTCTCTCTCGATCTGTTGTCGCTCTGGCACTCTCAGCTTTTTGGTGGCCTTTCAACGCGAGGTGACGCATGCTCGGTTGACAACAAAACGTACCGTCAACTAGTAAAAAGAAATAAAAAAAAAATTGGAAATTTTTCGATTTTTTTTTATTTAACAAGCAACTATTGCGAAGTTGTGAAAAGATCGAAGAAAATTGGTGTTTTCATTTTGATGATGACTACACGATGGTTAGGAACAATACACTCGTTCCTTTAATTGTTTTGTAAAGTTTTAATCAATCAGCCCGGAAAAAATGTTCGATGCATCAATTTGAAAATTTACAGGGCTATTGGGGGTACATTAAGATGAAAAAACCTGGCAACATTAGTCGTTCCATCAATATTTGTAAGGTAGTGGTAGATTTACTGAAAAACCATATAAAATGATTTTTCGTACTTTTTTTTCAAGTAATGGTAAATGCGGAAAAAAATGTTCTTTCCAAAATCAATGAATGGAACTTGTAGGAAATTTCTCCAAGTTCTCAAAGCTGCCCTTTAAAATTCCCTGTGCGATCATCGGTTGTTGAGATATCGAAGATCAAAGACCAAAGTATCTTTTTTCATTTAAAGTCGGATATCTTAGCAAAAAATTGACGTAGAGAGCCCAACAAAAAACCAAATTAAAGCTGAATAAACAAGCTAGCTGACCTATATATTAATTTAACCAAAAAAATTCCCGAGCCCGTGGAACCTTCAAAAAAAAACAAAAAAAAATGGAAAAAAAATTCTCCCGTTATTTCTCATGATTGCGCGATAACCGTAGCTCACAAAATTTGTTTGCCAAAAGATCTCGAAACTAGAAACTTGAAGCTTCATAATGTTTTTTTTTTATCTCGATAAGCCAATTTTTCACATGAATACAGTGCTTCAGAGCACACTAAAAAAAAAAGAAGAATTGTTCTGTTCCTTTAATTGTTTTAGACTAGTGTATTTTCTCAAATGTTTCGGTTTCCAAACAAGTACCAAGTTTTATGCCCTTCGTCCTTCCATCCCCCAAGCACCAAAATGCTCACGTTTCCCGAAAACTAGTCCTATCGGAAATTGGCTGGATCTAAGATTGCGAATGGGGCTAAAGGATAAATGCGAGTTTCATTTCACTTTGAGACGATATGAAGGATTTTTTCTATCTCTCTCTTTCTGTGGTCAGCACTGCTATTGCTATATCTCTCACACCCAATTCTCTTTCACAACACCTCAAATGCCCAAGTTCCAATGCTGCAAGCCACGTCGATCGTAAAATGACCGGCTTAACGGAGACTTTGTCCTTGGAGTGCCATATTTCAGGTGTTTACATTTCATTTTTCTTAAAGGAAACGAGTAAAGCTTTTTGAGTGCGGTTTTTTTCTTGCTTTTATTCATGAAATACAGAACGTTAAAAAAACTTTTTTTTTTTTTAACCAAAATGGCGGCCGTTGCAGCTCCGCGAAAACAGGTCCTCAAATCGCGGGAGGTAAACGGCTGACATCACTGCACGGACGTAGCTATAGCTTTTACAAGGGGGGGGGTCCAACACTATACTTTACAAAGGTAAACTAGCTTTGGTTCGCGACTTCGTTCACGTCATAAAAAGACAAAGATGTTAACCCTAACAAAATCAATGGATTAGGCATTGAAAATCCCATAAATACGTTAGAATCCATATCACGGGCAAGTAAAGCTTCAGGCAAACGCTAGTTTATCTAAGTACGTTTAAATAAAACATGTAATGTAAGTATTGAGGTATTTTTTTATGACGAAAGTAACAAAGCTTAAACTGTAGGTAATTATAAACCTTTAAATTATATATAACACAATATTACGAAATTATTCTTTGCTTATATTTTAATGAAGGATTATTAAGTTTGCGACGCTTTGGTATTTAGTTGTAACTTAAGTTAACGTAATTTGAGTACCATTAATCATAATAATGACTTTGATTTAATACTTTAATTTAAAGTATTAAATTTAACCTTTTACGTCTTACTGCCAACTTATTTATAATTTCTTCGGCATCTAGTTGCACTGCGAGATCACGATGAACATTCATTAGCGCAAGACCAGTCAGTCTTTCATCTCCCATTTTGTTTCGCATGTAAGTTTTCAACCTCTTTAGAGTGGAGAAACATCTTTCAGGTGTAGCAGTGGATACTGGGAGTGTGGCTAAAATGATTAAAAGCTTTTTTATTAAAGGGAAAAACTCTTTATCGCACTGATCAATAGCTTCTATTGCAGTGGCAGGTTTTTCCGCTACAGATTTCCAGTGATTGTGCCAAATCTCATATTCACTCAGAAAAAACGTGTCTTCATTTTCACCCAGAAACGTTTGTGCTATCTTTTTAAGACTTTCTTTTGTCCTGGAGTCATTACTGGTCTTCTCCGGCAGAAGCATTTGAATCGTTTCGATCGTTTCTTCGTGTGGTTTAAAGCGAGCATCGAGTTCCGTAATCACATGTTCAATGAAAGGGTAAAATACATTTCGACGGTAATATATTTGGGCAGTTTCTCCTGGTACATTGCTGCGCTGGGTTTGCCTTCCAGTCATTCTTGGAACAACGATGTCGCTTGAACTCATCTGCTTTGCTTGCTCGAAAAGGATTGAGAACTGACTTTCATTTCGAATATTTTGCAAAGTCGTTTTTATAGTTTTCACATAACTGCAGGTATTTGTCAAGTCAACATTGACCTTCTGCATTGCTTTGTTTAGGTTCGCAGTATACGAAAAAACTTTTCTCAATATAACTAGCGACACGATAAACTGGCTGTTTTCCATGGCGGTCTGCAGTTGGTATGCTTGAGTAGCGACGTCCCTATTAGCAGCACCTTGAAGTGCCTCAAGTGTTGCGCGTACAACAGGGAGCATTTCTGAAAATCTTTCGACAGCCACATGCTTTTCGGTCCATCGCGTCTCACAAAGGGAGATAAGCGTTGAATGAGATGAGTTCATTTCATCCGCAATTTTCTTCAAAAGGCAGTCTCGAAGTGGAGATTGTCGAAAAAAGTTTACTATACTTTTTATGGTTCCGATACAGTTCCGTATCATAGGTATCTCACATGAATGCGCTAGAACTAAGTTAAGAACGTGAGCCGCACAGTGTACGAATTGCGCTCTCGGGTATTGCTTAGCGATTATTGTTCTCACGCCTCGTAACCGGCCGCTCATCACTGCAGCGCCATCGTAGCCTTGTCCAATCAATTTATCCATATCCAAGTTATAGGATAAGAGGTGTGTTATAATCGTCGTTGCCAGTGCTTGAGCTGAAACATCTTCTACGTAGATAAATTCAAGAAAATCCTCCCGGATAACTGATTTTCCAGATGAGCAGTCTACGTATCGTATACATAACGCTAGTTGTTCTCGCCGTGATATGTCTTGTGTTTCGTCAGTCAGTACGGTAAAAAAACCTGTCTCTTTGACCCTTTTAAGAAGTTGCTCTTGAATAGCATTACCGCATATTTCAATCACTTCGTTCTGAATTCCTGATGAGGTGTACATAGCTCTACTGTGGATATTTTGTGTGAGCAGGTGATTCTTGAGTGCTTCATCGCCGGCTCGAGCACGAAAACGAAGAAGTGCTCGAAAATTACCATCATTGTGTGCGGGTTCGTCCAATCCTACTTCGCCAGAATCCCGGCTTCCTCTTAAGGCCATTTCCTGTCTCCCGCACAGAAGAATTGTTTCCACAATAGCTTTTAATCTTGTCCTGTTCTCTTCAGCAATTTTATTATGTTTCACATCGATTGACTCCGTAACATCAAGCGCTTTGCCTTCCGCGATCTGTATAAAATTCGCTGCCTGCTCGACGGCGAATTTATGATAATGCGTGTCCGCATGACGATCAAAGCTCTCTAAAGCTTTCTTCCAGTTAGTAAATGGCTTACTGACCAAGGCTCCAAGGTCTTGATGACCACGACCACCTTGCATTTTTCCCAGTAAAACACATACTTTGCAAAGTGCTCCCTTCAAGACGTTTGAATACACAAGCCATGACCACCTGGTAGTCCAATGCCGTTGAAAAGAAAGATTCTTTTTGCCAGTGACTGGAAACTTGAACGAATCCGATGGGGTCCAAGGCTTTTTTAATGCTTCCAGCTTTTCGTCATCATTGTTTGGAGGATGACAGACATATCTTCCAATATCATTATTCATGGACGTAGCTGGAGGCAAATCTATCCAGACTGCGAAAGAAAAAAAGAATTGAAATTAAACAATACAAGAGCACGCACTGCAAGCATCTATTTTGCTGGTGTACAACTAGCTACCACCCGCGTTCTTGTGCGCAGTGCATGCAAATATATTTTGGGAATACAAAAATCACTGCTGCCGAGCCCCATGATAACAGTGTGATGCTGTATAAGCCAGTTTTTAAGGGGTTACGTAGGTCTCGAAGCCAAAAAAAACATATTTCGTCTATTTTTTCAAAATATAATAAATAAGTTATTTTATTTATAATGTTAAGCACATAAAAGAGCAACATTCCAACTATATTGAAAAAAAAATTCATCCCACAATTTGGGAAATTCAGCCGGTGGGACCTGGTTGCCGGAAACCCCTAAAAAACGGTGGACACGATTTCTCAAAAACTAATGCCCTGATCTTATTGAAATTTTGCACACTTCTTTAAAATCAGATTGACTAGTGATTGAACGAAGGATTTTTAAAAAAATGAAATTTGAAGTTTTTCCAAAGTTGTATGCAAAATAGTTCAATTTTTTATACAATTTACACTACGTATTCGGTATAGCCTTGTAAAATTAGTTGTAATCGAAAAAAAACCTTCTTTCAATCACTAGTGATTGTGTGCAGAAGTGTGAAAAATTTCAATAAGATCGGTGCATTCGTTTTTGAGAAATCGTATCCACCGTTTTTTTAGGGGTCTCCGGAAACCAGGTCCCACCGGCTGAATTTCCCAAATTTTCGGTAGATTTTTTTTTTAAATATTGTTGAAATGTTGCTCTCTTATGTCCTTAACATTTTTAATACAATAATTTATATATTATATTTTGTTATAGAGAAAATATGCTTTTTTGGCTTCGAAACCCACGTAACCCCTTGAGTTGCGCCATAAGCTAACTTATAAGGTTGACAAGGTCTTTAGTGACACGCCCCTGGTCCGCGCGGGTGACGGGTGACCGGTAAGGAAACTAACGCGCGACTGACCGCTATACACGGTTATTGTATTGTGGAGAGATATTTACGAATTTCTCTATGGAAATATGTTGTAACGCGTACTAACATTTAACGAAATTTTCAAAATAAAATATCATTCTAATATTTTACATTTATTATATTATATTATATTTTTACATTTATTTGCGTAATCAAAATACATTTTCAAATAGTTTACTCAGTATTGAGCATTTATTATCATGTCAACATTTTTACACAACGACTTTTCTTGGTCAATAACATTCCTGACTGTTGTATATAGTGTTCCCCAAATACAGGCTACTACACACAATTTTTGTTGAATTAATATTATTTTGATTTTCGGATAAGTATGGATTTTTTTTGCGATATATGAATATGTATATTAATACATTGGAGTATTTATAAATCATAAAGATACATTGTATGTACGTAATCGATTTGATTCGACATCCAAAGAGTTTTATTATCGTCAAACTCGTCTTCGGATATTAATATCGTGTTCGTTTCGTGATGGATAGCGGGTCCGTGTATACGAGTTACCGCCAAAAGCGACGGCGGACGACCAACGCTCCTGCGAGGCGGTCCCGCCACCTGCATACTTTTTAGCACCCGCCGCTGTTTTTCGTCCTTCGTCGCCCGCTGCTATGGGAGTGTCACTAAGGCGTTTGCCAGGTTATAACTACGCAAAAATCTCATCTAAATTCGCCCAGTAACGTTTCCGTGATAGCAAAAAACAGACATATCTACATACAAATACGAAACAAACGATTTATTACGATTCTACAAAATATTCCGAAAATTAGTCTTTGCAACTGGCACAATCCGTAAACTCCAGATCAGATGGGAGGTAATGAGGAAATAAGCATTTTTTAAAAATTACTGTTCAATGTCAAATAACCTTTTTCACAATGGCAAATAACGGACTCACCCTTCTTCGCTTCATCGTCAGACTTTGTGGATGGGCCCGCTCCCACTACTTCTTCACGATGGGATTCCGCATCACGGGGAGATGTGCTATTATCTTTTGATGGAGGTTCATGAGATTCCGATCTCTCTTTTTTAGAAAAAAATCCCAAAAGAGATTGCTGACTTGTCCGTTTCATGGAGTTTTTAAAAACGCGACACTTTTGATCTATTCAATAATTACGCACATACATGCACGAACTCGCTAAACTCGATTGACAAACGACGGCCAAAACATTCGCTGTGTTGACTGCGCAAAGCGAAGCGACCAATCAGACTGGCGTGGCTCTGACAGCTATCCTCCGTTGCTATGGTAATCACGTGCGGCACGTGACTACTATTTTGTGGCGCGAAGTTTCGAAATGGTAGGTATTCAGCGAATATTCGCGTTTTTGCGTAGACTAAGGGGGGGGTCTGGACCCCCTAAACCCCCCCCTTATACACGTCCGTGCATCACTGCCCCCTCTTTGTTGATCTGAAACACAAATTCAAAGCATATTATCAATCTGTGACCCTTTGGTCATGGAATGACGGATGGGTTTTTCGTTTAGTACAAATTTCGGAAAATGGCGGCAATTTAAAAAAAATCGAATTTTCGCGTTTTTTTCGCATAAAAAGATAAATAATAAATGCAAAAATGTATCTATCGAAAAAACGATCCGTCATTTCGTGAAGACATATTTTCTGAGTATGCTCTCCAAATTTCAGGTCGATATGTTAATTACAGCAGTCAGGAGAATGTCAGCCATTTTTAAAAACGTGTTTTCGAGAAAAACGCGTTTAAAGTTTTGTAACGTGTTTACACAAATGTGTTTATAATTACCGCTAATCGGCAATGCCTGGTCATAGAGGCATCCCTCCTCTTCTTCTAGCTGCTCATGTTGAGCTCAAATTGATTTTTTGAAAATTTCACGGACAAAGTCTCCCTTAACTTCAATTGGGTCATTTTCGTCAGGAGTTCGACTGGAGAGTATTGAAAACGGAAAAAAATCCAAGTGTGCAGCCGTTTCGGAAATAACCGATAAACGAAAACTCGGCTGCCACAAGCGCGTGATAAGACATATGAGAACAGATTCAGGTATTGTCAGAATTTCCTCTCATCACCATCGACGAACCGTTCGGAAGACTCAATTTCGTTCGCCGCCTTTTCCGCTTATTCGTAGCGCTGTTCGCGCGAAACAAATAAATGGGCATTAATGAAAATGAAACGTCAGCAACGGGCGATGAAAACAGATCGATTTTCGTCGTTGAGATTTCTCGAATTCCCGGGTGTGTTCGACGCTGAAAGTGTATTCGTGCATAACAGAGATTTGGCAAACGTTCAAAATGCTGAACCGCCCTTCTGAATCATCCCATGGGTGGTGGGGGACAGCACCATTCCCAATGCCCATTCCCCTTAACCGACTCTTTTTGTCTCCCTCTCTCTTCCTTCCTCTCTCTTCGGCACTCATTTTCTTATTCGCGTCTCTGGCCAAGTTTTGGTCATACATACAGCTAGTCATATTCGTATAACGTATGTGTTTATCCGGAGAGGTGACTTTGAAGATCGTCGACTTCGAGAATTGTCCTCCAAGCTAATCGTTCCCATAATCAACAAAACTCAAACGCCAACGACCTCAAAATCAACATTAGACAAATCTAAGTGCATTTATGTGGTCATTTCAAAGACCGTCCTGTAACCAGGTTCAACGATTCGATCAAATCAAGAATCAAAGAACTGTCCTCAAAAACTGCCAGATGTACTTATAGCCAACATTACCCAAACGTAACGGGTTCGAAGCATCATTTCCCCACTCATATATACATGTATGCTCTTTCGAGGGGGTGCAAGCCCAATGGGGCCCTCGCTCTCTCGCACGTACGAAACTAGACCTCCGCGAGTTGTTTTACGATCAAAGTTCGGGAACGACATTTGCACGTAGTTTTTCTTTTGCCATTGACGACGTGCGACCCCTATTCCCTCGTCTACGGTGTGCTAGCTTATGGCTCGTGTATGCAGCAAAGTAGGCGTTATCGACTCCGTTTCTGGTTGGCAGCGTCCAAACGATTTCAAGGTAACTCGCTTCGCCGAGATAAAAGAAGAGTCTAAACGAGCTATGCGCTATCTGGCAATAAAATGGAAAAGGAACGAACGTTAGCGCGACGCCGATGGGACCTGACGTTTCTCCGTTATTCACGTGGATCATCGTTAGTCATCGCCAATTTTCATCAATCGTGCCGATTTAACGCGGACGTTGTAAATTATTCCGATATTTAGTTCGAGAGTCGTCATCTTGGGGATACCCGTGCAGAAATTTGTTGGGGAGCTCCCAAGAGTCTATCGCAACCCTCCAGGGATTTGATGGGGAAGCTGCACGTAGGGAGTTCACATTGGAATCCAAGTGGATTCCGCTCTACCCGTGTAGAAATTTGAGTCGGGAAAAAGTACTGCCCCTGATCTGCCTTCCCTAGATAATAGCAGGCTCTGGTCGGGACTTCCAACCTGGAATAGGTTCGGAATGTAACGGGTCTAACGCTAGGTCCCCGTCTGGCGTTTCCTTTCTGGGGAACTGATCAGGAACGGGCCGGAGAACAAGCGGTAAATGACCAGGAAAGTTGGAGAGAATAGATCGGGAAATAACCAGGAACAAACTAGGAAATCAAAAATGTCTCTTTGATGATCCTCAAAATGAAGCCTTGAGGAGGTAAAATCGGTAGTGTCTTCAATTTAGTATTTCGACAACATGTTGTTTGCTGATTATCTACCTGCTAAGGTGGTATATGGTAGTATATTCCTGATAGGCAAAAAGACAGAAAAACGTACACAGATCACTATCCGAGTGAAAAAGGCCTGGAGTGCAAAGGGTTATTTCGCAAGTATCGCAAAATCATAAGCGTAAGTGCACGCTGTAAGCATTAGCACTGCTGTACGTTATACAACTCACAGGACGAACTTTTATCCTCGTACGATGGTACCTTGCTTACGCGAAGCGCTTCGCTTGTAGCCACCTGGCGGATTGTTGGCGAAATACATTCAGGTAATGTCTTCCCGACCAGAACATTGATATTTCCCAACATGGCGACAGGGCGTTCAAAAACCACGAATGACCAGCTTTACTTTTTTGCCTCGTAACATAATGTGGCTATTATTTAGGTTCAAATAATTACTTATCGTAATCCCGGTATTTATGAAAAGCATTGTTATCCTCGTCGATTGTCATTGATGAAATGAATGCTTTTAATGATTAATAGAATTACAACAGATATATTCGTTTCATCACAATCAATTATAAATATCTTTGATGAGGAGAAAAGCAAAGTAGCTTTTCTTCAGTTCTTAAGGGGCTTTCTTCAGTTCTTAAGGGGCTTTCTTCAGTTCTTAAGGGGCAGTTCTTAAGGGGCGTATTTATCAAGTACATCTTTATTAGCTCCCGAAATGTTTTGAATGAAATTCGGCTCTAAACACCCCAAAATTAGTTAAAAACTGCCTTTTCAAGCGAAAAGGGAGTTTTTAGGCACCAAATAAATAAAATAAGAAAATAAAAAGAATTTGACGTATTGTGGACAAGTGCGGTTTTATTCACCAGCTCCTCATTTCAACACGCCGACTTTTTCCTCGTGACTTTTTACAAATTTTCGATTTAAAAGTGGTAAGAATTCTCAAACGACGTTCATCAGAGAACAATACAGAATCCTATTGGATCCCAATGAGGACTCCCTATGTGCGGTGTCCCTAATAAATTCCTATAGAGGTGTGGGGGCATCTTGGAATTTCCCAACAAATTTGTGCAGAAGATCACGAAAGGATATATTATTTTATCCGCGAAATCCAACAAACTCCGATTGAGAATGTCAAGATAAAAGTTCTCAAACGACGTCAATCGGGAAATACCCGTGCAGAAATATGACCGGGCATTCCCTACTTTGTGCCCGGCCCTGATCAGACTTGCCTTGTCTGATTTGCCTGACCGGACCCACCCATGGAACAAACCGGGAAGACCGCAAAATCGTTTTTTTACGGCTCACCCTCCATGTTTGGAAATTACAATTTTCTGACCGGGATACATTGCGAGCAAGAACATCTTCACGTAATGTCTACCCGGCCAGAACATTGACATGTTCTGAAAAGTGGAGCCTGTCTTTAACGGGAGATATACACCTAGATGGTCGAGGTCGAGGATTTAGAAGCTATGAACATTCCGTCGACCGTAAAAGACCTACACTATGGGCCTGGTATCGATGATTCCATGTAAGTCGACAAATTTCATAATTTATTCATTCCCAAATTTTCAAACGCGTTTTTCTCAAAACCACGTTTTTCAAATCGGTACCCAAAATTTCTCGAAAACCAATGAACCGATTGCCTTGAGGTTTTTTGTGGTTATTCTATACACCATTATCTTGTTCTTGTCATGGAATTTCTTTTTCGTTACTTAGTTTTTGTTTTATAGGCAAAATAATAACTAATTTTTGGCCCATAAATCACTTTTTATCTTCAAACGTCCGCCATTTTGTCATAAATCGATATTTTCAAAATGGGCTATGACAAGTACTAGATTATAGTATCTAATTTAATAATCTTTTTGTTTTTTTTTTTCAGATGATTTTTGAAGAAACGCCAGTGGGTACCGTATACGCAGATTTTTTTACGATGCTCCAAGGATCATACAATATCCTTGTATATTTTTAATATTTTTAAATAAAGAAAATTAAACATGTTTTTGAATGTATATACTTTTAGTGAATTAAAACCCGAATCTGAAATTTCAAATAGTTTTCCTTGAAAAAATTCACAAAAATGACCTTTTTCCGGCTCCTAGGTGTATATCTCCCCTTAAGAAGTGATTTTACGTCAATTTTGAAATTTGTCTAGACAATGTTATACGACCTACATCATTTACAGTCAACTGTGTAGACTTTCGCTGGCATGAACTTGGCGAACCTTGTAATTTCGGAACATTAAAATTAGGAATTTTAAACCGTTGGCGCATTCAAAGTTCGGAATTTCAACCTGGCTCTCATGTCAAGATCATGCCAGCGAAGGTGTACACAGTTGACTGTAAATGATGTAGAATATGTAACATTGTCTAGACAAATTTCAAAATTCACGCAAAATCACTTCTTAATAAAAAAAATGTCCTGAAATAATTCGTCGATTTATTGAAAATGTTGATACTTTTAAAACTTCCATAGCTAAATTATTTTAACGGTGTTAAGATTTTCGGAGTTTTGAGTGTTCTGACCATTCAAAGTTCGGAATTTCAACCCGATCACATCTTAAATTTCTGAACATTAAAATTCCGAATTTTTAAACTATCGGAGCATTTAAAGTTCGGAATGTCAACCCGGTCCCGGATTCATACGTTCCAATGGGGAATCCCGATGAGAATCCAATGTACGAGCTTTGTTTTAGCACAAGGATCCAATGCGATGGTCCATTAGATCCCTATCAGGATATAGGGGCAAGTATGATAATCCAATTGGATGCCTACGACAGTTTTTGCCCGGGTATTGATGAAGGAGGGACGATAATCGCCCGATGGATAAAGTTGAAAAAGAAGAGATTTCGTAAACCGGAATAATGTATCGCCGCGTATTTATTGGGAAGGAGGTCACGATAAAAAACGAGGAAATAATCTATGGCCAGCCTCGTATTCATTGGGATTTTCAGTAGCCATAATAATGGCCTGTGCTAATCTTCTTGAAAACCCAAAGAGGAATGGCAAGAGAGAGAGGATGAGGGTGAGACGCCAGAGAGAGAGAGAGAGAGAGAGAGAGAGAGAGAGAGAGAGAGAGAGAGAGAGAGAGATATTCGCTCCCAATCGGCTTTGCTTCGGTCCAAAGTCCTCGCCCGAATAATTAATAACTAAATTCGTACGAAACGTACAGCTCAAAGTCATAATCCCATAAGAACATTTCGCCTGCGCAATTTTAATTAACAATTCCAGAGCTCCGCTATAAAAAATTCACCGTGACGTCATACCAGTCCAAGGGCCGCGTTGAAAGGGACTCTGGTGGATGCTTGATTCTCGTATACCCTGGAACAAAATCGTTCGGTTGTAAATGCGCAAAAAAATAGAACATGCATGTGTCCCAGCGCAATTTACCTGGCAGTAGGTTGAAAAGGGCGAGTTAAAGATTTTTTCAACGAGACAATTGGGTTGTAAATCTTTCGAAGCTCGTAAGCTGTTCACTGTGATTCGTCAACGATTTCCGTCTGTCTCGTTTGACGCATACAGTGGGTGAAAAAAAGTATTTGCACATCTCACATGAAACTGTTGTTAATTTAGCTTGATTTTTTTTCGTGTTTTCCCAACATTTTTGTAAACAGACACGATGAATATTTAAGATAAGCTAGGAAACACCCAGGTGAAATCTTTTTATGAAGTTTTTTTATAAAAATTGTATAGAAATGAATCTATAAAGATGTTGTACGGAAATGGGCATATAAAATCTTCATACATTTTATATAATCCTTGAGAACCTCATGTGACTGCGTACAAGAACTGACAAATTATATAAAATAAAATTGTATGTTTTTATGTTAATATATTGATAAATCTGTAATGATGTTATACGGAAATGGCCATATAAAATCTTCATAGATTCTACATTATCCTTGAAAATTGCATGTGTATGAATATAAGAACGTAAAAATTATTTAAAAAATTCCCTATGTGAAATTCATATAAAGAATTGTGTATATTCATCAACAGAAAAAATAATATATTTATCATTTTTTACTATTCATAAATTTATACAATTCTTTACATAAATTTCACATAGAGTGAATGGTAATGGTGATTTTCTGTCATCGGCATATTTATATATAAATATACTTAAATATTTATTTCTGTGCATAGAAACTTCACAAAGCATTAAATTTTTTTCGTAAGATAATTTGACAAAGACAACATGTATAAATACGTTTTTTACGCTCTGTGTATGTATTTTTTTTTCATATTTCTTTTAATTCCCGCGTTTCTACGTGTGTCGTTGCGGGCTTTTACAATCCCAACCCTTTTAAGGTAGTACCTCCACAGAAGAGTTGAATTAAGAAATGGTTGAAATTTGACATATATGTTATTCAATACATTATCCAAACATCTGTGCAATTTGAATAAGTTTGACCACCCCAAACCTGAGATATTTACACTTAAAGTTGGCTTGGTTTACACGCAACAAATGCATTATGATTGGCAAACAGAGCATCATTAATTTTACCGTCAAAACTAAAATTAAGAAATTGATAAAAAACGAGGATAAGCTAGAGTAAGATATCACGAATGATGTGAAAAAAAATGAGAATGATTCACCATCTAGTTTCCAAGATATAACCATGAAAAGCCCTCACAATTTTGGTGCAAAGCCTGGCAAAGCCTGGAAAAAAAACAATTGGGGCAAAGCCTGGACAGTCCCGGCAAAAAGTTTACTGGCAATGGTAGATCAAAAACAATATAAAATATATTTTACGGCAATAAATGATATCCATCGTATTATCTACTAGTACCGAGTCAATATTGCGTAGTTTTTAATTTTATTTATTACTACTAAACCAATTATCAATCTTTTAAACATGAACATGGTATGTAAACTTTTGGTTGAGATTTTCGCAGAGGAACTACCTTAATTTCACCCTATATTTGTCACATCGCTATTTCCCGTTCCTGTGAGACTGCCGCACTGCCTTGCCCTCAGCCTGTGTTCCCACCACCATTCATCCAAACATCCATATGCAAATTTGACATCGATCTAATTGTTCGCGGTCCATCTTCTGTTGCAGAGTGACAGCGGGCTAGTGGACACAGATTCTCGTCGTCGCGACGGCATGACGGCCATCAATTCGGTAAGTCCGAGAATAAAGGAAAATTCGATTACCTAATTGTTCGTAAGCAATACCAGAAGAAGAAAAAATCGGACTCCCTGTTGCTCGCAGACAAGACCAAAAATAGGAAATTTGATTTCCCTATTGCACGCAGACAAGACCAAAAACGGAAAATCTGATATCCAAGTTGCTCGCAAGCAAGACCAAAAAATAATTTGATTTCCCAATTCGTCATAAAGAAAACCAACAAAAAAATGATTTCCCAATTCGTTGCAAGCGAGGCCAAAAAAGGAAAATTTGATTTCCCAATTGTTCGCAAGCACGACCCAAAAAAACACTTTGAACGTCGTCTTGCTTCCATAATTCGCTGCGATTTTATTTTCGGCCGATTGTCGAAAATCTTCACGTTTTTTTACGCTCTCCCTACAGTCACGTTGAAAAGTTTATTCTCCGCTAAATCGATGAAAGCTTCGAAATATTGCGAAATATCTTCATAATGTAGGTTATACGCCTTATCATGATGTAAAAACTTATACAGTAATGAAGAAAACACCTAATATAATGTTTAAAGTTCCAAAAATAACAACGTTCCCTCTATCACCTAACCATCACTTTCGTATCAGACTATCCATTCCGGCTACTAATACGTAGACACTCTGCGTATACGGATATGCACACACCAGTGTAGTCTAGTGAGCGCGGAGATAGTGGCAACGTCGCAAGCCCAGCGAATTTTTGTCGTGATATTTAGTATAAACGGAAATGCAACATTTGAGCTGTGGCCGGAATAATGGAACAAGTGCAACATAAAGGCAAATTTGCCAAACGAAAAACGATCGCCAAAAATAGAAAAGCGGTCGAAATTATGACCCGTGTAAAAAGAGAAAACGAAAAGAAGAACCATGTAGAGGTTATGAACAACGAAAATGTGGGACATAGTATCGTGAATCGTTGAATTGATGAATTTCACTTCGATGAGTTGATAACAAAAGTTTTTTATTGTTTCAACGAATTTTTAATTTCATTCGTTTACTAATTCTGACCTATCAATATGTGTGTGTATATATATATATATATATATATATATATATATATATATATATACAGGGTGTCCCAGAACTCAACGTCAAGCCGAAACGGCGTGACAGAATTGATTGTAACCATCATGAGAAAAATCAGAAAACAAATCTGGGCATTTAAGAAAAACCTAGAAATTTGGTCAAACTGTAACCATTTTTCGGTTATTGTGGTTAATTTTTATTATTTTTGTTCATTTAAACTTTGGAACCGTAACCCTGAATAACATTTCTAGAATCACAGTCAAAAATAATGACACAATTGCCCCAAGTTTCCTAGAATTAAGACTGTTTTTTGTTAAACTATGAATTTAAAATTTTCAAAAAGATTTTTTTTCTGATTTTTCTCATGATGGTTACAATCAATCCTGTCACCCCGTTTCGGCTTGACGTTGAGTTCTGGGACACCCTGTATATATATATATACACATAAAACATCTGCCGCGTCGCTAGACATTGCATAATTTAAATCGCTATATCTCTGAAACTAGAGGGTCAAAATTCATAATTTTTTTTTCACCCACATCGTCATAGGTTCCTCTGTAATTGATAAGTTTTTAAGAAAAATCTGTAGAAAAGCTTCGACGTTATTGCATGGAATGTGAATTTTTCCACCGTTCTCCATAAGAACACGTGTAAAACCGTGCAATCTTTGATTGCCTATATCTCGAATACAGAACACTGAATCCTTGTGAAATTTTGCAGCTAATCACTTGACTGTAAGACTCTTTAGTAGCTTGAATGAGTCATCAAAATAAATAAAAAATCTATAGAAAAACGCGGGCAGGGATCGAAAATTCGAACGCTCAATATTCAGAAGGACCGAAATTTCGAATGCACTAATGACGAACGCTCCAATATAGATAGATCAATCTTATGATAGTCTGTGAAATAGCTAATCGAAATTGTGAATACAAAAATCTCGAAGTTCATTTATAGCGAAAACAAATATCAGATTTAACAAAATAATAAGAGATATAATATCGATTCGCCTATATATATACACCAATTAATTCGAGACGTCGAATCGTCGAATTGTAACTATTACGACAGTTTACAATTTCGAATTCATTAAGGGGAGGGTAAGGGTTTCAGCGTGAAAAAAAAAACACTTTTTTGCGATTTTTTTCATCTATATGGATAGAGTAAATTTATTGAAACCTTATGTATATTGTTAAGTGTCATTTCAAGAACATTCCGTAAAATTTGTACGCGAAAATATCCACAAACAAGCTGGTGACAAAGCTTTTCCAAGAACGCCTTTGGAAAAACACGATTTGCAGTGTTCACTGTATCTTAGCTAGTTATCTGAAATCAAGTACCATTAAAATTTAGTCAAAGTATCATCAAATCCTCCCACCAACGGTCTTTGATAATTTTTTTTAATTTCTAAACATTTTGGTGGCCATGTAAAGTGAAAAGTGCTATTTTTCACGAAAAATTCCGCCACTTTGGGGGTGGAAAGCCCCCTCAATGTAAAAAAAATCTCAAACTAACCGTTGGGGGTAGGTATTTTATATGTAGAAAGTGTGTACCAAGTTTGAAATAAATCGGTCATGTAGTTTTCAAATGGCAGTGAACACGGACTTTGAAAAAGTGGTTTCGAGAAAAACGCGTTTGAAATTCTAGCAGTCGGAGCTACAGTGTTAGAGGAGCGGGACTAAATAGTCAATAACTTCGAGAGTTTTGCTCCGATTGACTTGAAATTTTGGGATTGTATTCTTGAAATGTTTAACTATAAGAAAAGACAACACCAAAAAATCGATTTTTCTAACTTTTACTAACTTTTTTCTATTTCGGAGACATGAATGTTGTAGATTGTTCGAATCTGTATTTGTATGACTCAAACTGCAGACTATCTGAATACATATTCTCGAATAAATGAGCTCTCGAATAAACAGTCCTATTGTGTAATAGTTATTCATTTCCGTCATCGGTCAAAGGATAAAATTTCGAATAATTTAACTTTCGTTATTTTGAGAGTTCGTAATTCTGTTGTTGCGAAATCTTTGTCGTTCTATATTTGGCCATTCGATATTTTGACCCCCACCCAAAACCGCCATGGCGAGAATACTACCTTAAATCACGCGAAGCACCGAAAAAAGTCGTCGGTCCATAGGAACAAACTAGCTCATCGTAGAAAGGTTAACAATTAATTTCTACATAGTGTACACTATTCTCACATTCTTCAATCGATAGGTGTATATCTTCTCGCCGGCGTTTTCAACCCTCGAAGCTCTCCCGGTAACGCAGTTAACCCTGCGGAAACTCGGAGGTAGAAACGTCGACGATTCTGCCACGATCGTCCGAGTGCATCGAGAATTACAAGTGGCCGGAGTGCAATTTCACGTTCGACCCCGCCAACGTTACATTTCGTGTTGCCGGGATGTAACATTCATATATATATATATATATATATGCACACACGTGAGGTCGTACAACTGCCTTGGGCATCGAGATTATATGTTACCTCCTGAGGGAGAGGTCGGCAACGACCGAATATGATTTTCGCCCGTTTCCACCTCGCTCCCAAATCCACCCCAACCCTTCCGCCATCTCGCTTTTCTAATTTCCACATCGCGCCGAATCCATGAGTTATGGGCATTCGGAGACCCAAAATCTTGCTGCCATGATGCAAGTTGGGTAGGCTGGGGTCGATAGAAACATGGGTCAAATGAAACAAGCCGAATAACTCGTAGACGGTTAGTGACAGGGCCCAGAGGAGGAAAGGGACTGCTTTGGGTATCGGAACTTGTCGCTCACTGCGCTTTGGACATTTTTATGTGGGTGCATCACTTTTTTCGACACAGAAAGCAAGCCTATTAGTATCTTGCGTATTGCTCCAAAACTATTGTTCCTTCTTCAGCGTTGTTTACAATCATCATTACTATAAATATCCGAGTTGAGTTTATTGTGGTCATCGACTACCGACAACATTCAGGTTTTTTACTATTTGATCCATTATTTGAAGCGAGGGCGTGGGGTCAGTTGAAACAAACGTCTAGAAAATAAAACAAAATTTGGAAAACTGGCTTGCGTATGAAATGTTTGTTGGGGGTCAATTGAAACGTGTTTCTATTGACCCCAAACATTTCATACGCAAGCGGGTTTTTCAAATCTTGTTTTATTTTTTAGACGCCGAGAAATCTTCCGAAAAGTCAAATAATATTGAAGAACCTTATAATACCTTCAGTGACACTAAAACTGGAATGAAAAGCTATAAAACTGATTATTTTGATTAAAAGTATGTTTTATTCACGACAAATATACTTTATCACTCCATACACATCATAAAGGGGTATTCTCACTTTAGACGCTAAAAAGGGCCATTTTTATGAATTTTTTATAGGCTTATATTATAGATATTGATATAAAAGTTGTTATACTTCATAAAAACACTTTTGAAATACATGTTGAAAAAAACATTTTTTTATGTATTTATGTAACTCAAACAAACTTTAAACGCGTTTTTCTCGAAACTACTGAACCGATGCTTATGAAATTTTGACCACATATTCTTTACAACTATAGCTATAGCGCATATAAAGGATTTTTTTTAATTTTGATATTTACTATTTTTTTGCCAAAAAACGGTGAAAAAACACGTTTTTTATTTTTTCGAAACACGTCCGCCATTTTTTTATTTATGCATATATCAAAATCGTATGATATGCGCTATAGCTATTAATGTACTGAATCTAAAACCGTTTGATTTTTTCGTTTCGGATTATCCGTCTCCGAGATTTCACCAACAGCGCAGAACCACATGTTTTTGGGAATTTTTTTTAACTACCATTTTCGTCTATAGAAAGTGGCATAAATAAATAAATAAAATTTTATAATGTATTTCGAAAGTGTACTTTTTAATAATATAAACCTATCAAATAGAATCACGAAAATAGCTTTTTTTAGCGTCTAAAGTGAGAAGACCCCTTAACAGTACCTGGGTTCAGTAGAAACATTAGTTCAATCAGCTGAACACACCTATTTTAACTAACCTCGGGCGCTGTTTCGATTGACCCAGACACAGGGTCAAATGAAACGTTTTCCGAGGGTTTCTAAATAACTTCTACCTAAGTTGAGGGCACATGAGAAGCGAAATCAACAATGCCATCATATAGCCAGATAATCTAGCTATAATAAAGCCCATTATGAAACACATAGGGTATAAAATGGAGTCACGCTAACCGATTTTCTCAAAAACGTTCCAATTGACCCCAGCCTACCCTATATTATTAATACGGTTATTACGATCGTTATTTTCTCGTATGCTCCAACAGAGTCGACAGCCTGGATGCTTGCGAATTCCGATTCACTTTGATTCGCCGAATTCGATTAATCAATCTCCATTTGACCGTAGCTCCAGTTTGAGAAGTTCGCAATTGCTGATTGTGGCTCTGGTTGTACTTTAATCTCCTTGCAATTCGATTAAACGTCAACTGTCTATCGAACATTCGGAATACTTGCAAGGAAAGGTTGCGAGATCGATCTCTCCGATTGCGATGAAATTTGGCGTGCTTGTAGAATGGGTGAAAATAGGCGACCGGTATTTTTTTAAATCTGCGGAACCCGATTTTTAAGGGCTGAAACGCACCCTCGAAAATAGGGGTGTTTTTCGTTTTTCGTCGATAACGTTATCGTTCTCATCTCCAATGTATAGTACACGAAAAAATAAACATTGTTGCAATTCGAAATTTTTCATATCTCGTACCGTTAAAACGTTATCGACGAAAAACACCCCAATTTTCGAGGGTAAATTTCTACCCTTAAAAATCGGGTTCCGCAGATATAAAAAAATACGTGTCGCCTATTTTTACCCATTCTACAAGCATGCCAAATTTCAACGAAATCGGAGAGATCGACCTCGCAACCTTTCCTTGTTAGTTTCATGGTCTTCTCCATATGCAAAGCCTCTTCCTCCCGCTGTATCTCTTTCTCTCCCTTTCTTTCTTTTGAGCTCCCCAATGCGCGTATTTCGCATGCATGTATATATATGTATATGTACAGACTTGGTAAACATTATTAAGCCTCCCACCCCAATTCGAATCTCTTTATGCCACATTATTTAGTCCGTAGGAAAACCAAGACTATGGAGTGGGTATTTATAAAATTGTCAATATTTTCTGAGTACTAGCCCAAACTACAATTTGGGTGAAAAAAATTAAGGACTGTCCTCAAAACAGCCAAATGTGCCGATGACCATTATATTGATATGACATGTCAAAATTCCTTTCCCTGTTTCCTTACTTTGACGATTGAAACGCAAGCTAGAATTTTTCTTTGTGAGCTTTCTCCCTAGCAACCAGAAGAACCATCTTGTGCCGATCACGCACACCAGCCGATGGACTCGATGGTCACGTACGAAATGGGATTTCGGCCAATGGCGACAAACTCGGCGATATACATATACACATAATCCTATATATATATATATATATATGTATGTATGTATTCATATGAATGTCCGTGCTCGTGTGTTCAAAGGCTTTTACAACGCTATGTTTTCCTTACTATTCCACATGCGTATGTACTTAGCGAAAAAGTAGCGAAAAAACAACGATTCCAATTAGTTTATTCAGAAAGTTTTTCCGCCGCAAAAAAATAAAAGTACTTTCCAAACTTGTCAGTACCGAGACGTCGCTAATTCGCAATCCGTGCAGATTTCTACCCGTATATCTCCGACGTATCAAGGACCGTACTCCGATTGTTCCGTACGAATGTTCACCCAATTTCAGAAGTGCCGCGATACGAGCGAGCAACCGAATGTAACGAAACGCTACGTTTGTTAGATAAGATAGAGAGGGAGAGAGCGAGAGAGAGACGACGAAGAGAGATAGAGCGAGCAAGAGGAAGAAGAGACACGGAGAGAATCAGAAAGAGCGATAGAGAAAGCAAAATGAAGAGGCAAAGAGAGATTTTTTGATTGATCGATTGATATAATTTATTATGCCCCAGTTGAATTTTCGGGCAAATATAGATACACAAATAACGGTGCAAATGGAAATGGCAAAAATAGCGCTGTCATAAACGGAAAATAATGAAACAAAAAAGAGCGGTGCTGCAAACGCAAAATAATCTAATAATTAAAGATAACAGAAAATAAAAGTGTCGCATAAGCATCAGACCAAAAATAATAAAAATAATAAAGGATCGTAAAAACAGAGTCGCAAGCGCAAAATAATCAAAATTTTCGTAGATTACAGAAAATAAGTGTCGCAAAAGTATCAAATAAAAATAATACAAAATGATAATAATAAAATAATAATAACAGTATAGCAAGCGCGGAATGATACCACAACACAGCGGTATCGAAAACGCAAGTAATCAAAATAAACAAAAAATACCCAAAGATGACAGAAACCAAACAGCATCGCAAAATACAAGAAATTACGATAGACCGAATCAGTATCCATAATGCAATCTAAAATCGAATGGAAAACGAATCAAAATGAAAATAAATATAATAGAGACACGAGAGAACGAGAAGCAGCGCGAGAGAAGAGCATAAGAGAGAGAGAGAGACGTTTGGAATGATAATGCGACAAAAATAAAAGCGATTAATTTTTGTTCGTCTCAGTGATTTTTCACTATCGATTTTTGAAGACGAGAATCTTGACTGAATTTCGTTGCTACGCCTGTTTATTTGAAGAAGTGCATTGAGTCAAACATTTCCGGAAATCCGAGGGTACATTACTCAATCCTATCGCACGATCTGCCTATTGCCCATTGGGGGCAGGTGAAACGACTTTACTTGATGAAAAAAAACCATCCCTCGCTTTCGTCTCTCCCATATGTACCTATGTACATAAGCTTTCGATATAGTTCGAGCCTTGTATATGTACGTTCGGATATATATATATATATATATATATATATACAGATCGGCCGAAGCGGAGGGATAATCAGAGAAGGGTTCGAAGTGCTCCTACAATTTTGAATACGCTCCCGTAGACACGCGTGGAGCTGAATATTGTACATCACTGCGCAAAAAGCTCCCTCCATTGTCCAGCCTGTCCATTAGCTCGCGCTCGTTGAAATATTTATCCGTTCTCGACCGTGTACGTGTACACTTCGACACCCGCACTGAAATACTATCGGCGGTGCACATCGAGGTGTCGGCTATAAAAGAGTACACGAAAAAGTGTACGTGCGGAGAACGAATAGCCGGGTTCTCGAAAAATGGGCAGGATGAGTCGACGAAAGAAAAAAAGACGGGGTTGGGTAGAAAATTGTCGCTCGTAACACGGATGGAGCTTGACGATAATTTCCGACGCCGTTTGGGTATCGCGACTGGTCATCAAATATGCACGATAATCGTCTCGCGGAAGAACGCTTCCGATTACGTGTAACTCCCTGCTACGACTGGCGACTGTCTCGTTGACAGCGGAGCAGAAAAAAAGCAACTTTACTTTAACACGTGGCAAATCAGTTGAGTTAGGATCTTTCGTTGGATGGGGCAAAAAAATGTTTGGCGGTCGACGCCACACGCGATCGAAAAATTCGCCGTTCACTGCAATTCGTACCTGCATACGACCCTTACTAGACGATAAAGAAAATTGTCGACTAGCGAAGCTATGCATGAGCTTTTCGCTGGAAAGGGGGTTTTTCTGAAGGCAATTCTGAAGGAAGAAAATTTGAAATGATCGTATCGTAGTTCTCGTCGTAGAGAAAATGTCTTCTACAAAAAAAGATGCGTTTTTCTATGAAGTATTTTGGAAAAAAATCAAACTTTTCCAAATACTCCAACACTAAAAAAAGAAGAATCTTAATTTTTTTAATTTTTGAACCCCAACGACTAGTTTCATCTTGCTGAAATTTACACTGAATTTTCTTTTATTAGTGTAAAACAACATGTGTAAGTTTCATTCTGGGCTGAGCTTGCGTTCAGTTAATATCGTCGTCTTAAATTTAATGGAAAACGGTTTTTGTTGAATAACTCGGCGATTTACAATTTTTAAGCAAAAATAGTAATGACTAAACTTGTAGGAAATCGAGTGCTTTACAACTTTGGTTATTGCAGTTTTTTCTCCACCATCGATATTTTTCGAATTAACCCTGAAAATAGCGGCCATTGCTCTTTTCTTTTATTTTTAACTTTAGTTTAAAACATACTTTAAAACATACCTTAGGTCTAAAAAATGGTGAAGAAACCTTTCCTAAAAACCCATTTATCCCTTGCCTGAATCTCCCCCCTTGAGCTATGTAATAAAGGAATCGCATTTCCAAAAATTCAAGCTCATGCAGGCTTCTCAATTTTTTATTTGCTTGGGTGCAGCGTGTGCGAATGTACTTTTATAGCTTGCTGCATTATCGTAATCATTATTTTTTTCAGCCGTATACCGTTGTGCACCGTCTATAGAAAATGTACTCTTGTCGCATGCACGGAAACGAGGAGACGAAAGTCGAGACTAAAAGCACCGAAGAGGATAAACTCTCCGCGGTTTAAATAAAGCTCGTGTATGTGGGTCAGTCGGTGTAGCGTTCACTTCTCTCTCTCTCTCTCTCTCTCTCTCTCTCTCTCTCTCTCTCTCTCTCTCTTTCTCTCGCTCCCCCTCTCTCTCTCTCTCTTGCTCTCTTCTCTCTCTCTCTCTCTCTCTCTCTCTCTCTCTCTCTCTCTCTCTCTCTCTCTCTCTCTCTCTCTCTCTCTTTCACTCTCACTCTCATTCTGTCCTCCGTATGCGTACTCTCGTAGTTACGCAATCCTCTCTGTGATAGAGTCTCCGCGGTGATCTCCGCAAGCCTCGCTGCGCTCTCCTCGCCCGAGAGAGAATATCTCGTCGTACGGATAGACATGCACCCGCGCGTCCTCGTATCCGAAAACTCGTCCAGAGCTTTGTTATACTCTCGAGTGAGCTTGTTAGTGCTGCATTCGCCATACGCTTGTGTCTGTGTGTATATATTCGTGTGTGGCTGTATGCAAAGGGCTTTCCGAGTCAAATCACCCGAAAAGCACGCCACGCGATGATCAACTTTGGTCCAAAACTTGCTTACACTTGGCACAGGGCAACTGTGGAAAACCCGACACTCCGGAAAAAATGAAATAATTTTTCATATCCAGAAGGAAATTTCAGCATACAACGCTCTAGCCGAAACTATCGATGCCTAAAATTTAGGCAGGACAATAGCTCAATTTTTTATTTCTCTATTCTCAGACCACTTTCTCCTTAAGGCGGGATATACATTTACAACGATGAAAAAATCGATTTCTTCTTTTTCTTTAAACGATAGAACTATATATGTAGAATATTTTCCCAAAGTTTCGAAGCGAAATTCGAAAAACTTCAAACGTTACAGCCCGTTAACGCTGTGCCTCACCGCTCGGATCCGGAGCGGGCGTGAACTTCAAACGCGTTTTTCTCAAAACTGCGTCATCGAAATTGGCGTGCAGGATAACTCAAAAACTATCAAGCCGATTGAGTTGAAACTTGGTGGAAATATTGATAATATTGGTACCTTCTACCAGCCGAAAATTGTTTTTGACAAATTGGAAAAAAAACTACTTTTTTAATTCACATTTTACAGAAATGTTGCGTGAAATGTTGATTTTTTTTTGTAAATGTGTGCCATTATCTCAAATTTGCATTTTCTTCATTTTAATTACCGTCACATAGAAACTATACATGTTCTAATTGAAAAAATGTTTGAAGTTTTTTGCAAATCAACGCCATTTTGATGATGAAGTAATTTTAAGAAATTGTTTCGTATACTTAAATATACTATTAAAGTATACCTAAAGTTTGACAATTGTAGAATAATTATTTCTGAGTTTAAAAAATTCCTCAACATTGCTTATTTTTTCCTGTCTAAATGTATATCGCCCCTTAAATATCTGTATTCTGGAGCAGGTTTAATCAGAAACATCTCTATTCCAAAATATCTCATGTCTAAAACATTTCTCTGCCCAAACATCACAATGTCACAATGATTCAGGTCTGAAATATTACTGCTCTTAAATATCTTCATTCAAAAATCTTTCGTATCGGAAAGTTTTCTATTCTTAAATATCTGTATTCTTCAAAATCTCATGTGACATCCGAAACATCTGTATTCCGACCATTTCATCTCACAATATCTCTCTTTCGAAACATCTCTATTCCAAGAGCCTCTGCGTTGCACTTGTTTTATTCATAGCCAATATAATAAACGCAACATTACGAATGGAATAGAGATGTTTCGGAAGAGAGATATTGTGAGATGAAATTTTCGGAATACAACTGTTTTGGATGTCACACGAGATTTTGAAGAATACAGATATTTAAAAATAGAAAAGTTTCGGATACGAAAGATTCTGGAATGGAGATATTTAAGGGGTTACCCCCACTTGCGGTTTTGAAAAAATCGATTTTTTTATTGCATTTTTTTGAAGTATAAGTATCCGGGCCCATACGGAAGTATGGGCCCGGAATAGATGACTCTATGTAAGTTTACAAAAAAAAAATATTTTCTTCGTGTAAACTGAAATTGAAACTTTAAACGCGTTTTTCTCAAAATGGCATTTCTGAAGTCGGTGACCAAGATTACTCGAACACTAATGAACCGATCTTCTTGAAATTTTGCAGGCTTATTTAATACATAAAAATGTAGTCTTTAATCGTTCGATTTTTTTTTTCGAAAAAAAAGGCCGTTTCATAGTAAAAAAACGGCCGTTTTTTTTTTCGTTAAAATCGAACCATTAACTTTGACTGTCCGCCATTTTGTGAAAAATGAATATTTTTTAAAATCCTTCGATTAAAGACTAGTTTATACTTATATTCGACTAAATCCATCCGCATTTTTTTTCAGATGATCCACTTCGCCGCAATGTTGGTCACCGCAAACCGTGTATATAAAAACATTATTTCATTGACGGCCATTTGCCACTAAACAATGTAATATTTTTCAATAAAAAAATTACTGAAAGTTCTTCAAGATGTGTTCTGTAAGATGGTATATTGATCGATTAAAAAAGTTTTGTAGTTTTCTTTTAAAAAAATCATGAAAAAGGCCTTTTTTTGCGCTACAAGTGGGGGTAACGCCTTAAGAGCAGTAATATTTCAAAACTGAATTATTGTGGCATTGTGATCTTTACGAATAGAGGTGTTTCGGCAGAGAAACGTTTTCGATAGGCGATATTTTGGAATAGAAATGTTTCTGATTATACCTGCTCCAGAATAGAGATATTTAACGAGAGGGATATCTAATAATAGAGAAATAAAGAACAAAGTTGTTGTGAGGCCTAGAATTTTCGAATACTAATGAAAAACGATGTCAATCGCTTTCTTATTCGGAGCTTCGTTTTTGTTTCGAGTATTTTCCGAAGCGCAGCGAAAAAAAGAAAAAATGACAGCCTGCGCACTAACAGGCTGTTCCATTCGACGTGGAATGGCCCGTACTGTATCAAATTCAAAGCGCATCCTGCCACGATCGGAGAACGATGCACACGTGCATTAAGCCCACGAAACTCGGAAGTCTATTGTTGAACTTCGCAGAACGGAAAATTACTTCCGGCCTGTCAAGAGTATACAACTTGATGATTCACTGTGCCCATAAAAACGTCCGAAACACTATTAAATGCTCGAAAAAAAATGTTTGCTAAAGCTTCGTTAATGGGCCTCGGTTCGATTGAAAGAAAAGGCGAACCCGACATGGAGCAATTCGGAAGCTCAATGTTTCTCGTAGACATCCCCTAGTTCGTTACAATTCTTTAAAGGATTTTTTTTTCTAATTATTTTGGTTGAATCATAGTAGGATTTTACTAGAGTGTAGTTCCCAAAAACCCATACCGCCGATTAATTTAGAATTTAGTGCACCCATGTATTTTGACTCACTGATCACGAATATGATGGTGGAAATATCCGCAAATTTGATTTTTAAGATCAAAACTCACAAAAACTGATTTTTTAACAGTTTTTCTAGTTTATTTTAATAAATGTTGAGCTGAGAGAACAATGTCTCCTACAAAAGTTGTAGTCAATAAAAGGATTGATCTTTTATGTTTTATACAGTTTTTGTCTAAAACCATTCTGTTGCGAGAAAAATGGGATAATGCTACAATAAGTACATTTTGCTAAACTCCATTAGTTTCTATATCATCTGCTTACGCACTTTACCGCGGGGAGGTTGGAGTTTAGTCTTTAAAATGCATACTTATTTTTTGCTTAGCTTTGTATTTTATTTTTTGTTTTGTTTATATTTGATTTGGGTTTAAAGACTAAACTGCATTTAAAAGACCAAACTCCAACCTTCTCGCGGTAAAGTGCGTAAGCAGAAAATATCAAAACTAATGGAGTTTAGCAAAATGTGCTTATTGGAGCATTATCCCACTTTTCTCGAACCGGAATGGTTTTAGACAAAATTTGTATAGAACATAAAATATCAATATTTTCATAGGCTACAACTTTGGTGGAAAACATTTTTCTCTAGAATCGACGTTTATTAAAATAAAATAGAAAAAACTTTTCAAAAATCAGTTTTTGTGACTTTTGACCTTGAAAATAGTATTTGCGGGTATTTTCACTATAATATTCGTGATCAGCGAGTCAAAATACACGGGTACACGAAATTCCAAATTAACCGGCGGCATGGGCTTTTCGAAACTGTAACCTTTTACTAATAGCCAGATCTTTATCATCATTAGCAGATCCCCCCCAAAAAATCTCAATACTATGCAAGATCATCACGAAGCCTCGAAGTTCTCTTCGTTCCGTCGATATAAACGAGGAATTAAAATGATCTTGTATCGATATTGTTACGTACGCTCAGCCTATTCGTGAAAATTCAGCAGAAATTTATTATAATCGCACGATTTGATTTCTCTTTCAATAGTTTAAAAAAATGGCGATTGGCAATGCGAACAATGCAGCATGGCATGCTAGGGTAAATTAATTATTTATTACATTTTCTATGCTAATTGTGCATTCATTTTGTGGAGAGAGGCATAACAAAGGGTTGGAAGAGTACATGCAGTGCATCGATAATGAGAGCTCGAAGTAATTAATTACGGACTCAATTATTCTGTATCTCATTTCAAAAGATTGAAATAGTGCTGATCAACGAGTGAATCCCGAACGAAGTACACTAAAATCTCATTAGTTCGCACCATAAAATATCAAAATATGCGCGCTAATTTCATTCGGTATATAAACCCGAGATTCAACAATGGCTTTGGCACATTTGCCTGTTTTATTACATATACTCCTGTAATCTTGAAAATTCAATGAACCTGCAGTGGCTTATTTCTAATAAAGCGGGGTTAATGAGATTTAGCTGCAATTTCGTTATTCATCGCACGACGGTCTCAACGTCTGATTAATTAAATATTAATTCGCTGAGGAGATCAGGCGACGGTAGGGGGCGGTCGTGGTACGGTCTGGGCGATCTGCCGTGGTCTAAGCCGGTACTTGGATGGGTGACCCCGTAGCGGCGGACTTGCGCGCCGATGACCAAGCGGAAGATACTCGCGTTGCCTGTATCGGCACAGGTTTTCCTCAGTTTCCCTGTGCCCTCGTGCAAATCCGACTCGTGGCATTAGGGAGGAGTGGCTGTGGGCAACACCCCGGGGGGTCTCTAAAGACCTGCGTATTGTACAGTTATAGATTTAAGGGGTTATGCGTTGCTGTAACACTCGAAAACATAATTTTTGGGATTTTCAAAATAGAACATCGCAATGACAGATTTGTACGAAAATATATATTTGAAAAAGTGTCATCTGAAGAACATTCTGTAATCTTTTCGTGCTAATATATTTGACCCTTTGTTGACACACTTATATTTGGTCACGATTTATACAAACTGGGTCAATTTGACCCCGATAGTACTTCATTCACCTGCCATTAACAACCCTTCGGTCGGTTTTTATTGAGAAAAATGAGGTATACACCTTAAATATTCCTAAATACGCCTGCATAATTGAAATTCGGAAAGTATACAATTGAATGGTTGTGAAAAATAATTGAAAATTTTCAATTTCGGTAAACACTTCTGGAATCAGGGATACAATTTAAACATTTTTTCATATATCTGCAAAATTGAAATTTGGAAAGTATGAAATTGAATTGTTGGAAACATTTTTTTTAACTACCAATTTTGGGTAAGTGAGCATTTTATTTGAAATTGGTCCGGGTCAAAATGACCCAGTGTGTCAACGTAGGGTTAATTACGATCGATTTACAGCCGATATACGGGAAGCAGCTCTCGAAAACGTCTTTCCCATCAGCAATGCCCTTTTCAACCAGGTTATGTAACTCAAAAAATCAAACAGATTTCGTTAGTACATTAGGTTATCTTATGATTAATCGAAGGAATTTCCGAAATATCAATTTTAAATCGAATGGCGCATGTTCAAAGTTTTGATATTTACGAAAAATGGGCACTTCGTTCATCAAATCGAAAGTAGGGGAAGGTGGGGTACAGTGTGTCACTTTTTTTATAACGAACTTTTACTTTAATCTAGGTAGTCTGATTATAAAAAAGAGGTCACAACCGATTTTATAGACCTTTGGATGTACAATGAAGCTTCCATATTTTTTGCAAAAAAATTTAAAATGCCAAAATAATGAGATCGAAAAAAATGTGCGGCTTGGCTCATTGTACCCCATGGGTGGGGTACAATGTATCATAGAGGTGGGTACAGTTTGTTAACTACTGCGAAACGTAGGGTACAATGAGGCGGTTGAAACTATTATATTTTTCTAAAATAGATAACAGATTTTTACACATAACAGTACGAACCCAAACAAAATCAGTATATCAGTATCAGGATAAAATCAGTAATATCACAGGAACGTCTTATTTTTACAAATCGCACGTCGTTGACAGCGGCCTCTGACACATTGCGCTTCTTCGGAGCGTCGTCACTTCTTTGTTTCCTCATTGGGACCCGGGACATTGTGCCCCACATCTCGGTGATACATTGTACCCCACTAGTTAAATATTTGATTATTGATGAAAATAACTATTAATTAAACTACGAATGGAAAAACACAAGTCACTGAGCTCATCGTGAATAATAAAACTGTCGATTAGGACCGAAAACCCGAACCGCTACATTAAGTTACGTTATATTTTACGTTTTTCCGGCGAGCGATATATTTTTTCCCAAGCCTCAAGTCAATTTTTGATTTTCAGTAATTCTTTGTGAGCTGCTGTCGACTTTGTTTTAGGCCTGACGAAACCAAATATAAGTCGCGGTACAACACTAAAAATTTCAGAATTTACGAGGTACAAACCTCCGAAAAATCGTATCTAGCTCACAGTGCCCCGTGATACATTGTACTCTCCCCTATATATTGGAAAGAATCCACCGACCAATCCTAGATTTTCACATCTAGAAGAAGCTACGCAAATGTCAGAAAGATCGATGCAGTAGTTTTCGAGTTTTCGAGCGTTCCGACGGGTGTCAACATAGCCTGTAAATCTGCCAATTTCGATCCGATCACCTTGAAATTTTCAGGGAATATTTTTAAGATATGCTGTGAAAAAATATTAATTAAGGCGTTACCCCAACTTGTAGCGTAAAAAAGGCCTTTTTCATGTTTTTTTTTAAAGAAAACTACAAAACTTTTTTAATCACTTAAAGAACACATCTTGAAGAACTTTCAGTAATTTTTTTATTGAAAAATATTACATTGTTTAGTGGCAAATGGCCGTCAATGAAATAATGTTTTTATATACACGGTTTGCGGTGACCAACATTGCAGCGAAGTGGGTCATCTGAAAAAAAAAATGCGGATGGATTTAGTCAAATATAAGTATAAACTAGTCTTTAATCGAAGGATTTTAAAAAATATTCATTTTTCACAAAATGGCGGACAGTCAAAGTTAATGGTTCGATTTTAACGAAAAAAAACGGCCGTTTTTTGGCTATAAAACGGCCATTTTTTTCGAAAAAAAATCGAACGATTAAAGACTACATTTTTATGTATTAAATAAGCCTGCAAAATTTCAAGAAGATCGGTTCATTAGTGTTCGAGTAATCTTGGTCACCGACTTCAGAAATGCCATTTTGAGAAAAACGCGTTTAAAGTTTCAATTTCAGTTTACACGAAGAAAATATTTTTTTTTGTAAACTTACATAGAGTCATCTATTCCGGGCCCATAGAGAAGTATGGGCCCGGATACTTATACTTCAAAAAAATGCAATAAAAAAAATCGATTTTTTCAAAATCGCAAGTGGGGGTGACCCCTTAAAAAAAAGTGATTTTTCGGATTTTACAACTAGGCATAACCCCTCAAAGTAAAAGGGCTGGTACGTGAAAGCCCTCAAGGGCCAGCGAAGGGACATTAGAAATAATAATTCACCAGGGGGCTGCAAATTCATCATTTCCACATAATCCTCATGCCTCGCTCCGACCTATCTTTATATTTGTTTCTCCGTTGGTTCGTCCGTTCACCATGTCCCGTGGGCAAAAATTCGCTAATACATTCATATATTTCGCCTCTATTTTGCAAATGCATTCATCTCTTTTTGCGGAGTAGCAAACGCGAAGGGGAGAGAGAGACAGACAGAGAGAGAGAGAGAGAGAGAGAGAGAGAGAGAGAGAGAGAGAGAGAGAGAGAGAAAGAGAGGGAGAGAGAGAGAGTCAGGCAGACGGACCAAGAGAACTTCAAGATTAATGTACGGCCATACGAAAAATACGAGTGACGTCTCGACGGGGAAAACTTTTCCCAAAGCGGCAGGGCGCGTTTCTTCGCGTTTGGCGAGACTCGCCCGAGTTTCCGCATTTTAAAATACACCCAATCCTCCCTTGTGCTCTCGCCTTTGCACGCGATCTCGTTGCTACACTCTTTTTCCCCTGCGTCTTCACTTTTCACGCGTTCGCCATTTTTTTCCTCTTCTTCTCGCTCTGCACTTGAGTCCCTTCGTGCTCCACGATCCACCGTCCTCATCCGAGCGACCCTTATTCTTCCTTCTTTTCGTCTCCTTCGTACCTGAGCTCGGTGCGAAGAATTTTCTGCCTCTCTCCAACTCGCCCCCTTTGTACCGAAGACTTCCATCATAATTGTTAAATTATTCAAAGAACCGTGACGATAATGGCCTGAGAGAGAAAGAAAAGCGAGGGCCAGGGCCAGAGCAGCTCTTCGACAAGACCCCTCACTTCTTTCTTCTCCCGTTTCTTTTCCCCTATCTAATTCTCTTTTCTCGTCAACTACCCCCGCCCCCTTCTCATAGCCGTCTCGTTGCGAAGCGTTTCAATCATCTTTTTAGGACCCTCTTTTTATGTATTCTCCGTGCTTTCGTACGCGGCGAATATACATATAGACCGTATGCATAACGTGGACCTTTGCTTTTCCAATTTCGGATCGTTGGCCCAAAAAGTGTTGCCTCCGATATCTCGGCGATATTGTCGTTTTCCAATGCTCCTTCGTGTACCCTGGTGCATTTTGAAGAGGGCTCGGGGAAACTGAGATAAACATTCGCCGGTAAAGGCAGCCGTACATTGACCGCGTTTGACTCGTGTCACTATCGGAAAGTCGGCTCGCACGCCAACGCGCGACTGACCGGTCACCCATCCGAGTATTGGTCGATACGACTTTTGGAATAGATCTCGAGAGTTCGAAAACTCACCGGGCTCTGCGTCAAAAATAGGAAATGTATATCTTCACCGAAAACGAGGATTTGAAGGTTGTGTAGAATATTTGCCGATCGGTGGATGAGCAATGAGTGCCCAATCGAGTGCGTTCGGAATTCCGGAACGGAAGCGCGATGTCACGAGGGGCGTTGAAAAAAGAGGAGGACGCGTTTATAGTGAACGACATTCCGCAAGCTTCTCTCTCTCTCTCTCTCTCTCTCTCTCTCTCTCTCTCTCTCTCTCTCTCTCTCTCTCTCTCTTTCTCCCTCTCTGTCTCCCCCCTCTCCCTCTCTCTCTTTCTCTTTCTCTCGTACGAGAGATATGCGAGTTTCGTGGCAACGAAGTGCAGCATCAGCCATCAGCACATCTCTCGTCTTGTCTCTCTCTCCCTCTCTCTCCTCTTCTCTCTTGGATGCCGTTTCGTGAGCGCGTGGGCGACGACGCACCATTTTCTGGTCTGTCGTCACTCACGTGTGTAAATAGAGATTTTCTCTCTCTCTCTCTCTCTCTCTCTCTCTCTCTCTTTCTCTCTCTCTCGCTCTCTCTGACTGTCTCTCTTCTTCCGTCTCTTTTCCACTTAGGCTCAGATGAGGCCTTTGCATGTGAAATCATCGCAGGGTAACGGAAATACACGAAAAGCGCATTCGCCTGTTTTACACCAACGTCAACATCTCTTATTGCAGCCTTTACGATTTTCTACCGTGCAATATATGACTGGCACTTGCCGTATAGCGGAGATCGTACGCGGCCACGAGATGCGTTCCATTAGGGCTACGAAATTTTTGCTTAATGCGCGACGTGATCTGTAAACTCGACCGGAGTGCGTCGTACTTCGATCCTTCATCAAAGTCGTACTTGAGGAAATATTTTTATGTTTACCGTTAAAAGCACCCTAAAATGATCGTGGAAAAACAAACATCGGCGAACGAGCTGTGCAATTGAAACGATCGAGTGAGTGAAGAGGGTGAGATTAAATTTTGCAAATTTTCCGTCGTATGCCCGAGTGGAAATCTTGCTCCAGCTACAATAAACACCTGATCAGGCATCCTGATTTCTTTTTCCAGCCTTGATCAGAATTTTTTATCAAGCCCTGATCATTCTTGAAACACAATCCCTGACTTCCGTCTGATCAGGGTAAAAAATCAAGGCCTGATCAGGGTAAACTATCAAGGCCTGATCAGTGTAAAAGATCAAGTCCTGATCAGCGTAAAAAATTAAGGCCTGATAAGAGCTTAATTTTTCACGGCTTGATCAAAGTGAAAAATCATATGATATTTCACGGCTCAGGATGACCGATTTATTTCTGAAATAAAAATACAACGCATACACAAAAGAGAAAAAGGCACCACTTTATAAATAACGCAGATCGTTTATTTTTTAATCTTAATATAAAATCTATCACATATATTTTTCACATATATCTATGTGGAAAACAAACATCATTTATCTTGTATTTGTAATAGAACAAAAACTCGAAATAAACTAAGATATATGACTATTATATTCCACTTATCATCCCGAAGTAAAATAATGTATTTTTTAAACAAAAACTTCAGAAACTTCGTGAATAAAGTAAACAGAGCTCAACGTTTTTATGACCAGACGTTTCTAGGAAACGTTACATTGGGCGTTCTGTTCGTTTTTTTTTATACGACGCTCGAAACTTGTCCCAGTCTTTTGCTGAATTAATCAGGCCTTGATACCGCTCCAACGGCTTGTCCAATTTGCTTCGAAAGAACTTCTATTCCGTGTTCCCTATATTTCGAAATGACAGCCACTGAAAAATACGAAAATGTGTATCCCACTTAGAATTCAATGTCTACATATATATCTATATAAGGTATGCACATTATTTTATTAGGGTGGCACAAATTTGAGCTCTATTTTTTTCCTTTTTCTCACCATTCAATTATCTACTTCAAAGAAGAAAAAAAAATGTTGCAAAAGCTGCGAGCCGTCATTTTTTAATGAAAATTAGAATCGAAGCAGGAGAGCCCGTACAGCAAAGACCAACCAAATAATGGTAAGTTGACAGCGTAGTGCAGTTCAGTGAATGTAATGTCCATCCGAAGTGCATTTCTTATGGGCTAACTTGCGCCGATGGAATTACTTTCACTTAACTGAACTACGCAGTCAACTTATCATTATTCGGTTAGCCTACGCTGTCCGGCCCGGTACAGCGAAGGCTAACCAAATAATGGTAAGTTGACAGCGTAGTGCAGTTCAGTGAATGTAATGTCCATCCGAAGTGCATTTCTTATGGGCTAACTTGCACCGCTGGACTTACTTCCACTTAACTGAACTACGCAGTCAATTTACCATTATTCGGCTAGCCTAAGCTGACCGGGCCCGTACAGCGAAGGCCAACCAAATAATGGTAAGTTGACAGCGTAGTCAGTTCAGTGAATGTAATGTCCATCCCAAGTGCATTTCTTATGGGCTAACTTGCACCGATGGAATTACCGAACTGCGCAGTTAACTTTTCATTATTCGGTTAGCCTACGCTCTCCGGGCTAATCAGCACCGATGGCAAATCATTTACCAGATTGAACTACGCTGTCAGCTTACCATTATTTGGTTGGCGTACGCTGTCTCTTTTTTTCCTCTGACAAAGGAGACGGACCAAGTAAAGGAAAATAAAAGCGATACACAAAACAAATATAAATCTACTTACATAGTGGTAGCGCCAACACATGCCAATCCTCAGGCATTTCGAGTTGTTCCTCGCTGAGAGGATCTGTTCCGGATCTGTCAAATGTATCATAATAAATATTTCAACCAATGCATATATAATTTGACGTATGGTTAATTTATAGTCAGATTTAATTCAATTTATATTTATAGATTTAAGAATTGTAAGTCTTTGAAAAAAATTAATTGTTATACTAACCTGCTGCTGTATTATTTCTTCGTTTTTTCCCTTATTTAGAGCCCGCTATTCACGCAGACGCAGTCGTTGCGCAATTTTCTTTCAATTGTGTTTGTCCATATTATTCACAACGTACACGTTATCTGTAAAAATGTATAAAGTGATTAATAATATGTCTCGTGCTTCTCTCGTGTCTGTGTATCATTTGACAAGATGAGGTTAGGCACGATTTTAGCGCCAAACCGTAGAAGTCCAGTTACATGATGATTGCTTGAAATTAGCAGGATCAGGCGAATTGAGGTAAGCCGTAAGTCCAGTTGCTTGACATCGCCTGAAGCTAGCCGGGTCAGGCGAATTGAAGTAAGCCGTAAGTCCGGTTGCTCGACCACCGCCTGACCCCAGCTTGATCAGGCAAATTAAGGCAAACTTAAGTAAGGCCTTCGTACTACAAGGTGATCAGGCGCAGATCAAATATCAGGCCTGCCTGACAATATTTCTACTCGGGTGCCTCTTTGAGCTTTCGCGTCGCCATTGACTTTTACCCCGAATTTGGCGATTTGATAGTGCCACTTCTTGAGAACCGGAGTGTTCTCGTAAATTGCTGTACCGCGATCGCACGAGGGCACAGGGAAACTGTAAAAAGCCTGTGTCGACACAGTTGGCTATTCTTAACCTTACCTCGCTCAGTTTTTTGCTAAAATGCTCACTTTCCCGAAATTGAAAATTAACAATTATTTTTCACAACTATTCAATTGTATACTTTCCGAATTTCAATTATGCAGGCTTATTGAGAAACATTTAAGGTGTATACCTGATTTTTTTTCGATAAAAACCGACCAATGGGTAGTTAGTGGCAGGTGGATAAAGTACTATCTGGTTCAATTGACCCAGTGTGTCAACGAAGGGTTAACTGGCGTTCAGTTGTGTTACCATCAGAAGGTAAATCGTATTCCCCACTCGGTATTCAGCGCGGCTGAACGGACACCCATTCAAGTATTGGTCTTGGCCAGCTATGCTTGACATGAGAGGCCACTGCAGTTGCATACCGACCACTCATTCTTCACTCGCTTTCGAAGGAACTATTTCAACGAGATTTTCCTATTGCAAATCTATAGGTGATGTTTGCCCACCCTGCAAAGCTTGACCTTCACTTGTGGAACCCCTATCCCGGATTATGGAGCCGCCAGATCCGGGTTGGGAGAATGTAGTGATCGGAAGATCTGAAGTGAAAGGAATGAGCTGAATCGGTGACGTGGAAAGATCAGTCCAAGGTGTTGTTTTTTCATTTTCTCTCTAGCCTTCTCACTTTTCCTTTTACTTCTCATTTTCGCTGTATAACCTATTTTCTGTGTGCCGTCAAGCAAGTGTTCCTGCGACATACAGGAGCGTTGATCCTTTGTTGTTCCTTCTGTATGTGCACGCTCGTCGTGCCTGAATATGATGTAAACTCCTCCAAAGTCGAAGGACACGAGCGCCACAATTTTACACTCGAGCCTTTGTCGCTTGAGTCCTTTTGTTTGTCGGCGGTCCATTTGGTGTTGGGGATGGGTGAGTGAGAGAGGTGATTCTAGAGAGCCAACCCCTTTGACTCTGATACGCGTCCGACGACGGTGTGGATTATGGATAGCGGGTAGTCTTCATCCCTTTCTTCACGAACAATTCCCTCCCGATCCTTCCGGAACAGGGAGCAAGCCTTGGCGAGGAAATAACACGGAAAACTATGAAGAAAAAGGGCACAAGGGTGTCGGGGCTAAACGGTTATTGGCGTCACAAAAGTATCAGCTACACAGTCATTGACATACTAGGGTCTTCCTGCCTGTCTTCCTTTCCATCCCCGTCTTTTTCCCTCTCTCTTTTCTGTGGCCTTCTAGCCATGCAATGTGAGATTATTCAGACCGGAAGAACTGCCAACAATCGATGGCCAATGAACGTACCCCGCTCGCTCGCCTTCACCCATACCTGACTCTCTTTTTCTATCCCCAACTCGTTCGTTCTTCGCCTTTACTTTCCGCTTGTTCCACTCCATCCCTTTGTGTCTTATCCACCTGTACGTTACTTCATCAACGTCTTCCTGCTCGCACGAAAACTCGTTTCATTCTTTCCAGAATTCTATTTGTCCCGCAGGTCCTGTCCTCGTCCCTTGCTCCCTTTTTCTTCTTCACGGTCATCATGAGAAAAGTATTTTGGTCATATGCAGTGAACTAGTGCATGAGGGGACAAGTACCGTTTCCACTGTCGCGCCGTTCAGTTGGGCTATCGATGGATTTCAATGACACGCATTCTCAATCAACGATCGAAGTTCATTTTCCAAATACACATCCGCATCGAGCCATTTTTCAACAGTCGTGACTTGAAGTGAAGATTGAAGACTAATAGAAGCCTAAACTACCCGAGGTCGATGATGATTCCATTTGTAAAGTATACCTGTCATCCTTCTTATCCAAAATTGAGGGGATTTTGAGGAAACCGAGAGAAGACCTACTCAAGTAAATGAAGGAACTTCGGCTACCATCAATGATTGAAAAAAAAAATAACTTGGACAAATGGGAATGTCACATGAATGACAGTAATGTATGCGTCGGTACTTGGATGGGGTTGGTTGGGGTATGAATGGAGAGAATGGGGTAAACGAAGGAGGATTATGAAAGAAACGATAACCATCCACCGGTTGGACAATTGTAACAAAATATCAGATTGTATTTTAAGTTCATCGTAACTCACCTCTGTCTATGTCAACGCTATACATGTCAGATCAAACAGAATTTAATAGCCCAGCTCCTTCAATAAATCGCTACGTAAAATACTGCAAATGTTGCAAAAGTTGACTTATGGACCGTAATAAGATCAGGCAATAAATAACTCCTATCCGTATCCTGTCGTATTGGATCCTCGCGCCGTAAAAGGAGTTTTTTCTTTCCTTTCTCTTTCGGTCGAACAACACGATGGGAAAATGGCGCGGAACAGATATTCCGGGGAGATTGTATTAGAGGTTTGGTCAAAGTTCATTCACGTCCTTGTACGGTCGATCTCGTATACACATAAAAACGCACACATACAGCAAGGCACATATAGTCATTCACATCAGAATTCTGTACCACTCGATGGATTTCACGATAGCCATTTTACGCGATCTTTCGCTACACCAAAAGCTCTTTCCAGTCCTTCTTCCCCTCCTTTACTTTCCCTACGTCTGAAAAATCGACGCCCTTTTTCATTGACACTCTTCTTTTGATTGATTTTTTTATACAGCTGTACAAGCAGAAGCTTGTACATTTCGAATTTTTCATCGGCGAAAAATAATTTATCAATGAAGATAAACTGAGTTTCTGGCATTAAGGAGACTGCTGAGGGTGTTTGCGGGGCAGGCGGCAAGAGGGGAACGCATATGCTTAAACACGGGCGCCTGTGACGGCTGCCAACCCCTAATAATCAAATTTTCGGTTCCGTAAAATAAATAAATTTCAGCTAATAAATATGTGGATTGCATATATTGAGTGTACAACTTAATTCGGTCGGTTTTTTTTTCTCTTAAAATACGCACTCATTTGAATGATAAAATGAATGAATACATTAATCAAAATATTGTCCATCGCTAGCCACTAATTTTCCCCATCTTTCTGGTAATTTATGAATTCCGTCGCGGAAGAAGCGTTCATCTTTTGAAGCCAAGAATGAATCGAGCCAATTTTTGATACCCTGTTGTGACGTGAAGCGTATTCCAGTCAAAGCGGTCTGCATCGATCGAAACAAATGGTAGTCGGAAGGGGCAAGGTCTGGGCTATGAGGCGGGTGAGCCAGAATTTTCCACCCGCTATTTTCCAAATAGTTTTTAACCACAATAGCAACGCGAGGCGGAGCGTTGTCATGTTGAAAGATTATGGACTTGTGTCTGGTCGCATATTCAGGACGTTTTTCGGTTATAGCTCGCTTTAAACGGATCAATTGTTGCCTGTAGAAGTCTACCGTGATGGTCCCACAAGCATTCGGTGGGCTTCAGCTGCACTTTTCTTCCAATTGAAACAGAAAATCAACACTTCCCGCAAATGGTGCTTATTTGGGACGAAATTCGACATCTTCACCGCAGTAAAAATTAGACTTGATGCGCAAAACTCAAAGGTCTGTAAACGATATTTGGTTAAGAGATGTTGATACTTCACGATACAGCAAAAATCAGCAGCTGCCGCCAACCATTTCCAGCACCTAGAGCCATCTTTTGAAAACGGACCGAACTAAGTTGTACACCTGATAATTGACGATTTAGAAATGTTATTAATCGTTTTTGTTTATTTACATCGCGAATAAGGTATTAACCAAATTGAAATCTGGCAAACGCGCATTTTAGTTATCAGTAACTGGTATCACTGAGCTCAGATACGAACGCCACATCGTGAACGCGTAGCTGTCAAACATCCTTCGCGAATTCCATTTTTTTGTTCGGCGAAAATGAAAAGATGGACGGGAAAAATGCAAATCGAAAAACAGTATAATCGACGGTTGGAGCAAGTACAACCTGGAAAGCGGTAGAAAAAAGTAGTTGAGCCGGAAAATGAATGCGCAGTCGAGGGACGACCCGTAATTGATTTGAAGGTTATGTCGAAACACATGCACTGCAGCTTCTGTAAAGAATGATTCAAAATATTTAAATACTCTTTATGAAACCGCGGTAAGAAATTTATAGCAAGGAAGCAATAGTTTGTGCGTTTCAAATTTTGGCGCCTATTCAAAATGGCCGACTTGACAGCAGCGTTGCCACGTGCCGTAGGGCGCTTTATCGTTTTACGCGAATCAGCTGAAATTTCCTGTTTTATTTCACGAATATCTCGATAACGAGCCAAACAAAAAGCTGTACTCTTCGTTGAAATTATTCATAAAAATCTCAAGAATTTTTTCCGCCTATTTCCATTCAATTCTTACTGTTTTTATTATGTTGCGACAGTCGTATTAGAGTTCTCTTGAAGGTTCTGCAATGTCGCCCGTGTATAAGAGCCTAACTTCGATAATTAATTGCTCAACAATCACGCAAACGAGGGGCTTGAAATTTTACACGGAGTCGTAACACCTATTCGCAAATGTCCTCAATAAATTTCAGCAAATTCATACTATTTCGCGTTGGCTGAGCAACCTCCTTAAAGAATTGAGTTCCGAACTCCAAATTGCAACAATTCAAGATTATTCCATTTCCTCGTGGATTTGTGAACCTTGGTACTAAAACATCCCCTAAAATTGAATTTAAATTTGTTGGGTCCGAAAAGTCGCTTATCAGGTTCGTCACGAGAAGAAGATTTCCGCTAGATCTTGATAAATAGAAATCGGACCTAGAGATCATAGGGATTCGTTGGAAAATTCCTGAAAAAGAACGATTGGCGCTGGAGGGTTGAAAAAATTGTGAGTGTGTCTGTTCAACAAGCGAATGGACAGGGCAAAAAGGGACGGTTGGGTCGAAATGCCTCACGTATACTGTTCACTGTTATGGAGTTTGCGTGAGGACGTTTCGAAAAGGGGATGATTTTGGGAGTCTCGGCGACAGCGCGCGGAGGGTGGAAAAGTGGCGAAGAGAGAAAGAGAGGGGGAAAGAAAGAGATGAAAAAGAGAATCTCTATTCCGGGAGCCAAATTCGCGTAGTCGGCGATCCGGAAAATAACCATCCCCGAAACAACTTCCTTCTCTCATCCTTCATCTCTTCTTTCCTATTTTCCTCTGGCATTATGAGCGTCTATACGCGTGTCTACCGCATACCGTATACTACGTATCTTTTTGCTCGTTCGATATACCGCGTTCTTTGGAATTCCAAATTTTCTCCGCTACTTTTTATCCCCCGTGGACCAGCTACCCCTGACCATTCCCTTCGAGTGTGACCTTTCGTGGGACTACGAGCATCTTATTAAGGGGTTACGTGGGTTTGAATATTTAAAAAAAATCAAGGCAGGAACAAAAGGATGCTCTGGACGATTGTATGTAGGTTAAAAAAAATTGCTTCGATTTATTTCTACTCAAAACTTTAATCGCATTTTTGCTCAAACACTATTTTTGAAGTCCGTGGACATGATTTCACAAAAACTACTGCTTCGATCTTAATTAATTTTTGCACACTTCTTCAAAAATAGCATTGACTAGTGATTGAACGAAGGCTTTTTTTCGATTACAACTAATTTTATAAGGCTATACGCAATGTAAATTGTACCAAAAACTGAACTATTTTGAATACAACTCGGTTCAAATTTCAATTTTTTCGAAAATCCTTCCATCAATCACGAGCTATACTTATCCACTAACGGAAAAAAATTGGTTTTTCAATTTCAGAGAAAGCTATCATGAGTTATCCTGACCACCACGAGGACACTTTTTTAGAGTTATCCGGAAACCAGGTCCCACCTGCTGAATTTTCCAAATTTTTGGATGAACTTTTTTTGAATATTGTTGAAATGTTGCTCTTTTAAACATTGAGAATAAAATCATTTATATATTATATATTTTTTTTAATTCTTTTTTTGGCCTCGAAAGCCATGTAACCCCTTAACCTAATTTCATCCCTCTCTTTTTTTCCTCCTTCTCTACCTCCTGGGACTCTTCGAACGCAGAAATTCATCTTGACGTAATTTGGATGATTTTTTTTAAATATTGTTGAAATGTTGCTCTTTTATGTGCCTAACATTTTGAATAAAATAATTTATATATTATATTTTTTTTAATATTATTTTTTTCTTTTCGGAAGTCATGTAACGCCTTAACCTAATTTCACCCCTCTCTTTTTTCCTCTTTCTCTACCTCCTGGGACCTTTACGCAATTTGGATGAACATTTTTTTGCATATTGTTGAAATGTTGCTCTTTTATGTGCGTAACATTTTGAATAAAATAATTTATATATTATATCTTTTTTAAATATCATTTTTTTGGCTTCGGAAGTCATGTAACGCCTTAACCTAATTTCATCCCTCTCTTTTTTTTCTCTTTCTCTACCTCCCGGGACTCTTCGAACGCAGAAATTCATCTTTACGTAATTTTTATGTCTAACATTTGTCTTCCTCCGGTGAACGTCGAGCGTATTCCGCTCAATATTTCAATAGAACTCCATCTCCGCGAGTACAAGGGAATATAGAAATTACCAGTAGTACAGTGTACGAGAAATAGAGGGGGAGGAGAGAGAGAGAGAGAGAGAGAGAGAGAGAGAGAGAGAGAGAGAGAGAAGCGCAATAGACGTTCGACGGACTCTCATTTCTTCGGTTTAAGGAGGAAGTCTTGTTGAGTCTCCTTGGGGCACGACCTGGATTTCGATACGGACGGTCTCGCCCCTTCGTCCGTAATCTCGCTGTACAGTTATATCCATGGCAGGTGATACGGAAGGAGGAAGTCTTCCATCGTACACGTATCTCAATTCTATCGGAGTAGGAAGGAGCTTCGATACTACGTGACAGACTTGGCTGATGATCGACCCGAGTTCACCGGTTATTCCTTGCGGTGAAAAAAAAATTTCGTTCTACTTCAATTCCTCCGAATCCATATACATGTATATATGGCTGAACAAACTCTGAGTTGAATCACGAGCAAGTACATAACTCCCGGACGAGTTCATATTTGCAGTGCTAATTCGATGGAGAAAAATCGCTCGACTGTGTGGACTGATAATTACAAATTGCTGACTTTGTCTCCCCCCCCCCTGTTTATGGATGCTTGGTCGGTTCATCCGCAGACGATTGATCACGCTTGGATATTTTCAAGCTGTTAAAATCAGCCGTAATTTAGGGACCGATTGATTGAGGCGGACAAAAAATTGCGCTGCGAGACTTCGTATTTGGGCGAATCGCATGGAGGAAAATTGTTCTTTTCACCCTTAAGGCGGGAGCCTGAATTGGAAGGTCCAGAAAAAGCGTTTTTTTTCGGGAATTTTTTGATAAGGGAAAAAAACGAGTGAGCCCAGTAAACTTTGAGGTACCTTTTCATGTACATTTGAAATGTATCAAAACAAAATTTTCAGCATGAAACAATAAATAACTGCAGATTTATCAACCTATTCCATGTGCGTCTTGCCACTGCAGTCCCCAATCGGCGGGAAAGATGCAGCTCGTAATTCTTGACGGAAACGAAAAAAAACTAAAATTTTCAATTGTCATGCATTTTTCTTCTGTGTGAATTAAGAAAAAGCTGGAAAAATCGTGAAATTATAACTTTTCTCAAGTTTGAAAAAAGAATGTGTTTAAAAAAATAATTTAACGTGCTACAAAAATTATTTGAAAATACTTTTTCAACGACTTTTTTAATTGACTTAGAAGAGATTTTCATACTGAAGAAAATAAACTTTGATTTGATTCAATAGGTCGTTTTTTTGCTATCACGCCCGCCAATTTGGAAAAATTGTGAAAATGAAAACTGGACAAAACGCGCTTCAAAGTTTTCAATAGGAGGAAATTTCAAGTCAAAATATCAATCGCTTCTCTGCTTTTAGCCTTGTATCTTTGAAAATATTTACAATTGGCCTCAGTAACTTTGTAAATATATTCTTGGATAGTTTATCTATCGATTTAAGCAACAAAAAAAAAAAGATTTTCCGGACCTTCTAATTCAGGCTCCGGCCTTAAGGGGTTATGGTAAGCAGGGGTTGTGAGAGTCGAAAAAATACTGTTTTCAAAAATAATATATTTTGATAGTATATTATCTTATAAATGTTCCCTCAAAATTTCAAAATGATGGTATGAAAATTGACAGATATATAGGCTGTTATGTTGATGCCCGTCGGAACCGTCGTTGGAAACTTTGAACCCTGTTGTCTCGAAAGTACGTTTCCAAAGTCGGTGAGCAAAATATCTCAAAAACTACTCCATCGAGCTTTCTGGAATTGTAGGGCTTTTTTTAGATTTGAAAATATAGAGTTTCATCGAAGGATTTTTTCCCGATGTATACTTTCGAATTAATAAACGAAAAATGCCCATTTTTTCACAAAAATCAAGACTCACTTTGAACACGCGCTGTTTTTTTTATATTATTTTTATTTTATTATATATTTTTGAGAGGTGCTTCCCAAACATCGACTGTAAATGGCTTAAAATTAAATATTTTGACACTAAGAAATTACAGAGTGTTCTTCAGATGATACTTTTTTAAATACCTGATTTTCGTAGAAATTTATCATCGCAGTTCGCAATGATCGGAATCGAAAAAAATTTGCTGTTTTTGACTGTTACAACTAGGCATAACCCGTTAAGGTGGGATATGATACATTCAAACGGTAAAAAATTAAGCAATTTTGAGAGATTTTTCAAACTAAGAAATAATTATTCTACATTTATCAAACTTATACTTTAGTAGTAGTATTCAAGTATTCATTTAGTAGTAGTATTCAAGTATACAAAACAATTTTTTTTTTATTCACTTATCATCAAAGTGGCGGAGCTTTCGCCGAGTGTTACAGCAAGATCGCCGCTGGAGTTGCAAATCGGTGTGCAGTCTAGCTTCCCATCGACTTTGATTTGCGAAAAAAATCCAAACATTTTTCAGTTAGAACATGTATAGTTTCTATTCGACAGTAATTAAAATGAAGAAAAATCGAGTTTAAAAGAACGTTACGCATTTACAAAAAAATCAACATTTCAAGCAAAATTACTGTAAAATTTTGATTAAAAAAGTAGTTTAAAAAATACTTTTTCAAAACCCACTCTCATCAAGTAGAAGGAAGCAATATTATCAATATTTCTACCAAGTTTCAACTCAATCAGCTTAATAGTTTTTGAGTAATCCTGCACGCCAATTTCGATAATGCAGTCTTGAGAAAAACGCGTTTGAAGTTCACGCCCGCTCTGAATCCGAGCGGTGAGGCACAGCGTTGACGGGCTGTAACGTTTGAAGTTTTTCGAATTTCGCTTTCAAACTTCAGGAAAATATCCTACATGTATAGTTCTATCGTTTAAAGAAAAAAGAAAGAAATTGATTTTTTTATCATTGTAAATGTATATCCCGCCTTAAGGGGCTATACCAGTGTGACATTTTCAAAAAGTCGATTTTCTTTTGCCTTTTCCGACAGTTTATACTTTCAAGAATATCATAATCATTTATATCATCTATATCAATATCATTTTATCTTGCAAATATCGATAGTTAAATCTTTAAACGCGTTTTTCTCGAAATGAGATTTTTCGAATTTTCTGACATCGGAACTCGAAGAGCAATTATCCGATTGACTTGAAATTTGAACTGAGTACTCTTGAATATATTTACTCTAAAATGACGCAGGATATTTTTGATCGGATGCAAATTGACGATTTGGCATTGAAAAATACGACCATTTTATAGGCAAGAAAACAGACTTTTTTTTATAACTACGCCATTTTGTTAGATTTTGATATTTTTCGAAAATCCTACGTCATTGTACAGGAAATACCTTCCAGTTAAACGACATTTTTTCCTTTTTCGGTTTCAGCTACTCAATCCGCTGGAATCATGTCAGCAGGGAAGAAACTTTTTTTTGCGCCTCCGAAGGCAGCGCATAAGTCGCTTGGATCTCAATATTTTTCTATGAAAAAATGATGTAATATAGGTCAATTATAGCCAAATATATTCTTAATTTTCCGAAACATTTAATTGAGTACTTTTCTTCCAAAAAATTCCCGAAAATCACCCAAATTTTCGGCGTTCACACTGGTATAGCCCCTTAAACTGCGTTGATTTTACCCGTGTTATTTTTGCTCGTGTGTTGCTATCAACGCATGTTGTTTAGTCGAATGTGTATAAATATGCTTGTTGGGTGTTGATTCTACACGCTTTATGTGTGTTCGAATGAGCGTGTTATTTATGGGGACAGCTACGAAAGTATGCAATAATTTTATCGCATTACGTGTGTAACTGTAACCAATTACGCGTTACCAAATGCTTAAGTGAGTAGAATCAACATTGCAACGAGTGTCTAACCTTTATGTTCTTTACTTCTCCATTGAAACATTCGAACACACGTTAAACACGGCTAGTTTTTGCAGTGCAACGCGGAAAATATCTCATAGACAGGCGACTGATCAATTTTTCATTCGACCTCGTAAAATCGTTTCATATTGAAGCCAGAAAATTCACCGGAGCGAGAATCGCCCTTCGACAGTTTGGCGACGCCAGGCGCGTGCTTTCTTGGCGAGTGTCGGATCCGTGACGAGCACCACGTGCTCCAATTCGTCCTTTTCCTCCTAGAATAAAATCCTGCGACGCTTTCACAAACGAAAAAAAAAACCAAACACCGACCTTCTCTCATCTCTCTCTTTCTCACGTTCACCCTTAACCTGACATCCCTCGTGAAAAATGGCCCTCGCCCGCGTAAATCTCACATTTACGACGAAAAATTGGCCCGTAACGAGCAAGCGGAAGTGCCTTCCGAGTATCTAGATTCTATTGATTATTAATAATTTACCTCGTTGCGATAGCCATTCCCGCTGGCAAAAACGAGCGCCGAAGGAAAAACGTGCACGTAACGTAGTCGAGGAGCGGCCATTTTCGCGTCGGTCTCTCTAGCAACCCTCGCGAAGCTACCCCAACCGAAGCCATTTACCCGTTTTCCTGAATCATCATTCCCTAAGCGGTTTTACAGAGGCCAGCAACTCCAGGCCGACTGCAGCCTCGGCCGTTCTCCAAACGGTGGATGCCGATAGGCAGCACGGATGGTTTTTGAATTTGTTTCTAGTCGATTAACTTCGCTACCCTACCACGCCTGTACCTCCACCTCTTCCAATATATATGGGGAAAGTTTGTGTTAAAGGTCTTTGGTTATTGGTCTTGGTTATTGGTCTTCCAAATCAAAGTTGGATAAGTATGAGCATTTTCATTTAAACATCATATCGAGGATCATCCTGTCCCTAAAATGAGGAAGAAAGGGTCCTTCTCGACTTCCTTCGTTTAAGGCGTTACCCCCATTTGCAGCGCAAAAAAGGCCTTTTTCATGAATTTTTTTAAAGAAAACTTCAAAACTTTTTTAATCGATCAATATACCATCTTAAAGAACACATCTTGAAGAACTTTCAGTAATTTTTTTATTGAAAAATATTACATTGTTTAGTGGCAAATGGCCGTCAATGAAATAATGTTTTTATATACACGGTTTGCGGTGACCAACATTGCGGCGAAGTGGATCATCTGAAAAAAAAATGCGGATGGATTTAGTCAAATATAAGTATAAACTAGTCTTTTATCGAAGGATTCTAAAAAATATTCATTTTTCACAAAATGGCGGACAGTCAAAGTTAATGGTTCGATTTTAACGAAAAAAACGGCCGTTTTTTGGCTATAAAACGACCATTTTTTTTCGAAAAAAAATCGAACGATTAAAGACTACATTTTTATGTATTAAATAAGCCTGCAAAATTTCAAGAAGATCGGTTCACTAGTGTTCGAGTAATCTTGGTCACCGACTTCAGAAATGCCATTTTGAGAAAAACGCGTTTAAGGTAGTACCTCCACAGAAGAGTTGAATTAAGAAATTGTTGACATTTGACATATATGTTATTTAATACATTATCCAAACATCTGTGCAATTTGAATAAGTTCGACCACCTCAAACCTGAGATATTTACACTTAAAGTTGGCTTGGTTTACACGTAACAAATGCCTTATGATGGGCAAACAGAGCATCATTAATTTTACCGTCAAAACTAAAATTAAGAAATTGATAAAAAACGAGGATAAGCTAGAGTAAGATATCACGAATAATGTGAAAAAAAATAAGAACGATTCACCATCTAGTTTCCAAGATATAACCATGAAAAGCCCTCACAATTTTGGTGCAAAGCCTGGCAAAGCCTGGAAAAAAAACAATTGGGGCAAAGCCTCGACAGTCCCGGCAAAAAGTTTACTGGCAATGGTAGATCAAAAACACAATATAAAATATATTTTACGGCAATAAATGATATCCATCGTATTATCTACTAGTACCGAGTCAATATTGCGTAGTTTTTAATTTTATTTATTACTAATTAAACCAATTATCAATCTTTTAAACACGAACATGGTATGTAAACTTTTGATTGAGATTTTCGCAGAGGAACTACCTTAAAGTTTCAATTTCAGTTTACACGAAGAAAATATTTTTTTTTGTAAACATACATAGAGTCATCTATTCCGGGCCCATACAGAAGTATGGGCCCGGATACCGTTTTTTTGCTATCACGCCCGCCAATTTGGAAAAATTGTGAAAATGAAAACTGGACAAAACGCGCTTCAAAGTTTTCAATAGGAGGAAATTTCAAGTCAAAATATCAATCGCTTCTCTGCTTTTAGCCTTGTATCTTTGAAAATATTTACAATTGGCCTCAGTAACTTTGTAAATATATTCTTGGATAGTTTATCTATCGATTTAAGCAACAAAAAAAAAAGATTTTCCGGACCTTCTAATTCAGGCTCCGGCCTTAAGGGGTTATGGTAAGCAGGGGTTGTGAGAGTCGAAAAAATACTGTTTTCAAAAATAATATATTTTGATAGTATATTATCTTATAAATGTTCCCTCAAAATTTCAAAATGATGGTATGAAAATTGACAGATATATAGGCTGTTATGTTGATGCCCGTCGGAACCGTCGTTGGAAACTTTGAACCCTGTTGTCTCGAAAGTACGTTTCCAAAGTCGGTGAGCAAAATATCTCAAAAACTACTCCATCGAGCTTTCTGGAATTGTAGGGCTTTTTTTAGATTTGAAAATATAGAGTTTCATCGAAGGATTTTTTCCCGATGTATACTTTCGAATTAATAAACGAAAAATGCCCATTTTTTCACAAAAATCAAGACTCACTTTGAACACGCGCTGTTTTTTTTATATTATTTTTATTTTATTATATATTTTTGAGAGGTGCTTCCCAAACATCGACTGTAAATGGCTTAAAATTAAATATTTTGACACTAAGAAATTACAGAGTGTTCTTCAGATGATACTTTTTTAAATACCTGATTTTCGTAGAAATTTATCATCGCAGTTCGCAATGATCGGAATCGAAAAAAATTTGCTGTTTTTGACTGTTACAACTAGGCATAACCCGTTAAGGTGGGATATGATACATTCAAACGGTAAAAAATTAAGCAATTTTGAGAGATTTTTCAAACTAAGAAATAATTATTCTACATTTATCAAACTTATACTTTAGTAGTAGTATTCAAGTATTCATTTAGTAGTAGTATTCAAGTATACAAAACAATTTTTTTTTTATTCACTTATCATCAAAGTGGCGGAGCTTTCGCCGAGTGTTACAGCAAGATCGCCGCTGGAGTTGCAAATCGGTGTGCAGTCTAGCTTCCCATCGACTTTGATTTGCGAAAAAAATCCAAACATTTTTCAGTTAGAACATGTATAGTTTCTATTCGACAGTAATTAAAATGAAGAAAAATCGAGTTTAAAAGAACGTTACGCATTTACAAAAAAATCAACATTTCAAGCAAAATTACTGTAAAATTTTGATTAAAAAAGTAGTTTAAAAAATACTTTTTCAAAACCCACTCTCATCAAGTAGAAGGAAGCAATATTATCAATATTTCTACCAAGTTTCAACTCAATCAGCTTAATAGTTTTTGAGTAATCCTGCACGCCAATTTCGATAATGCAGTCTTGAGAAAAACGCGTTTGAAGTTCACGCCCGCTCTGAATCCGAGCGGTGAGGCACAGCGTTGACGGGCTGTAACGTTTGAAGTTTTTCGAATTTCGCTTTCAAACTTCAGGAAAATATCCTACATGTATAGTTCTATCGTTTAAAGAAAAAAGAAAGAAATTGATTTTTTTATCATTGTAAATGTATATCCCGCCTTAAGGGGCTATACCAGTGTGACATTTTCAAAAAGTCGATTTTCTTTTGCCTTTTCCGACAGTTTATACTTTCAAGAATATCATAATCATTTATATCATCTATATCAATATCATTTTATCTTGCAAATATCGATAGTTAAATCTTTAAACGCGTTTTTCTCGAAATGAGATTTTTCGAATTTTCTGACATCGGAACTCGAAGAGCAATTATCCGATTGACTTGAAATTTGAACTGAGTACTCTTGAATATATTTACTCTAAAATGACGCAGGATATTTTTGATCGGATGCAAATTGACGATTTGGCATTGAAAAATACGACCATTTTATAGGCAAGAAAACAGACTTTTTTTTATAACTACGCCATTTTGTTAGATTTTGATATTTTTCGAAAATCCTACGTCATTGTACAGGAAATACCTTCCAGTTAAACGACATTTTTTCCTTTTTCGGTTTCAGCTACTCAATCCGCTGGAATCATGTCAGCAGGGAAGAAACTTTTTTTTGCGCCTCCGAAGGCAGCGCATAAGTCGCTTGGATCTCAATATTTTTCTATGAAAAAATGATGTAATATAGGTCAATTATAGCCAAATATATTCTTAATTTTCCGAAACATTTAATTGAGTACTTTTCTTCCAAAAAATTCCCGAAAATCACCCAAATTTTCGGCGTTCACACTGGTATAGCCCCTTAAACTGCGTTGATTTTACCCGTGTTATTTTTGCTCGTGTGTTGCTATCAACGCATGTTGTTTAGTCGAATGTGTATAAATATGCTTGTTGGGTGTTGATTCTACACGCTTTATGTGTGTTCGAATGAGCGTGTTATTTATGGGGACAGCTACGAAAGTATGCAATAATTTTATCGCATTACGTGTGTAACTGTAACCAATTACGCGTTACCAAATGCTTAAGTGAGTAGAATCAACATTGCAACGAGTGTCTAACCTTTATGTTCTTTACTTCTCCATTGAAACATTCGAACACACGTTAAACACGGCTAGTTTTTGCAGTGCAACGCGGAAAATATCTCATAGACAGGCGACTGATCAATTTTTCATTCGACCTCGTAAAATCGTTTCATATTGAAGCCAGAAAATTCACCGGAGCGAGAATCGCCCTTCGACAGTTTGGCGACGCCAGGCGCGTGCTTTCTTGGCGAGTGTCGGATCCGTGACGAGCACCACGTGCTCCAATTCGTCCTTTTCCTCCTAGAATAAAATCCTGCGACGCTTTCACAAACGAAAAAAAAAACCAAACACCGACCTTCTCTCATCTCTCTCTTTCTCACGTTCACCCTTAACCTGACATCCCTCGTGAAAAATGGCCCTCGCCCGCGTAAATCTCACATTTACGACGAAAAATTGGCCCGTAACGAGCAAGCGGAAGTGCCTTCCGAGTATCTAGATTCTATTGATTATTAATAATTTACCTCGTTGCGATAGCCATTCCCGCTGGCAAAAACGAGCGCCGAAGGAAAAACGTGCACGTAACGTAGTCGAGGAGCGGCCATTTTCGCGTCGGTCTCTCTAGCAACCCTCGCGAAGCTACCCCAACCGAAGCCATTTACCCGTTTTCCTGAATCATCATTCCCTAAGCGGTTTTACAGAGGCCAGCAACTCCAGGCCGACTGCAGCCTCGGCCGTTCTCCAAACGGTGGATGCCGATAGGCAGCACGGATGGTTTTTGAATTTGTTTCTAGTCGATTAACTTCGCTACCCTACCACGCCTGTACCTCCACCTCTTCCAATATATATGGGGAAAGTTTGTGTTAAAGGTCTTTGGTTATTGGTCTTGGTTATTGGTCTTCCAAATCAAAGTTGGATAAGTATGAGCATTTTCATTTAAACATCATATCGAGGATCATCCTGTCCCTAAAATGAGGAAGAAAGGGTCCTTCTCGACTTCCTTCGTTTAAGGCGTTACCCCCATTTGCAGCGCAAAAAAGGCCTTTTTCATGAATTTTTTTAAAGAAAACTTCAAAACTTTTTTAATCGATCAATATACCATCTTAAAGAACACATCTTGAAGAACTTTCAGTAATTTTTTTATTGAAAAATATTACATTGTTTAGTGGCAAATGGCCGTCAATGAAATAATGTTTTTATATACACGGTTTGCGGTGACCAACATTGCGGCGAAGTGGATCATCTGAAAAAAAAATGCGGATGGATTTAGTCAAATATAAGTATAAACTAGTCTTTTATCGAAGGATTCTAAAAAATATTCATTTTTCACAAAATGGCGGACAGTCAAAGTTAATGGTTCGATTTTAACGAAAAAAACGGCCGTTTTTTGGCTATAAAACGACCATTTTTTTTCGAAAAAAAATCGAACGATTAAAGACTACATTTTTATGTATTAAATAAGCCTGCAAAATTTCAAGAAGATCGGTTCACTAGTGTTCGAGTAATCTTGGTCACCGACTTCAGAAATGCCATTTTGAGAAAAACGCGTTTAAGGTAGTACCTCCACAGAAGAGTTGAATTAAGAAATTGTTGACATTTGACATATATGTTATTTAATACATTATCCAAACATCTGTGCAATTTGAATAAGTTCGACCACCTCAAACCTGAGATATTTACACTTAAAGTTGGCTTGGTTTACACGTAACAAATGCCTTATGATGGGCAAACAGAGCATCATTAATTTTACCGTCAAAACTAAAATTAAGAAATTGATAAAAAACGAGGATAAGCTAGAGTAAGATATCACGAATAATGTGAAAAAAAATAAGAACGATTCACCATCTAGTTTCCAAGATATAACCATGAAAAGCCCTCACAATTTTGGTGCAAAGCCTGGCAAAGCCTGGAAAAAAAACAATTGGGGCAAAGCCTCGACAGTCCCGGCAAAAAGTTTACTGGCAATGGTAGATCAAAAACACAATATAAAATATATTTTACGGCAATAAATGATATCCATCGTATTATCTACTAGTACCGAGTCAATATTGCGTAGTTTTTAATTTTATTTATTACTAATTAAACCAATTATCAATCTTTTAAACACGAACATGGTATGTAAACTTTTGATTGAGATTTTCGCAGAGGAACTACCTTAAAGTTTCAATTTCAGTTTACACGAAGAAAATATTTTTTTTTGTAAACATACATAGAGTCATCTATTCCGGGCCCATACAGAAGTATGGGCCCGGATACCGTTTTTTTGCTATCACGCCCGCCAATTTGGAAAAATTGTGAAAATGAAAACTGGACAAAACGCGCTTCAAAGTTTTCAATAGGAGGAAATTTCAAGTCAAAATATCAATCGCTTCTCTGCTTTTAGCCTTGTATCTTTGAAAATATTTACAATTGGCCTCAGTAACTTTGTAAATATATTCTTGGATAGTTTATCTATCGATTTAAGCAACAAAAAAAAAAGATTTTCCGGACCTTCTAATTCAGGCTCCGGCCTTAAGGGGTTATGGTAAGCAGGGGTTGTGAGAGTCGAAAAAATACTGTTTTCAAAAATAATATATTTTGATAGTATATTATCTTATAAATGTTCCCTCAAAATTTCAAAATGATGGTATGAAAATTGACAGATATATAGGCTGTTATGTTGATGCCCGTCGGAACCGTCGTTGGAAACTTTGAACCCTGTTGTCTCGAAAGTACGTTTCCAAAGTCGGTGAGCAAAATATCTCAAAAACTACTCCATCGAGCTTTCTGGAATTGTAGGGCTTTTTTTAGATTTGAAAATATAGAGTTTCATCGAAGGATTTTTTCCCGATGTATACTTTCGAATTAATAAACGAAAAATGCCCATTTTTTCACAAAAATCAAGACTCACTTTGAACACGCGCTGTTTTTTTTATATTATTTTTATTTTATTATATATTTTTGAGAGGTGCTTCCCAAACATCGACTGTAAATGGCTTAAAATTAAATATTTTGACACTAAGAAATTACAGAGTGTTCTTCAGATGATACTTTTTTAAATACCTGATTTTCGTAGAAATTTATCATCGCAGTTCGCAATGATCGTCTGAAAAAAAAATGCGGATGGATTTAGTCAAATATAAGTATAAACTAGTCTTTTATCGAAGGATTCTAAAAAATATTCATTTTTCACAAAATGGCGGACAGTCAAAGTTAATGGTTCGATTTTAACGAAAAAAACGGCCGTTTTTTGGCTATAAAACGACCATTTTTTTTCGAAAAAAAATCGAACGATTAAAGACTACATTTTTATGTATTAAATAAGCCTGCAAAATTTCAAGAAGATCGGTTCACTAGTGTTCGAGTAATCTTGGTCACCGACTTCAGAAATGCCATTTTGAGAAAAACGCGTTTAAGGTAGTACCTCCACAGAAGAGTTGAATTAAGAAATTGTTGACATTTGACATATATGTTATTTAATACATTATCCAAACATCTGTGCAATTTGAATAAGTTCGACCACCTCAAACCTGAGATATTTACACTTAAAGTTGGCTTGGTTTACACGTAACAAATGCCTTATGATGGGCAAACAGAGCATCATTAATTTTACCGTCAAAACTAAAATTAAGAAATTGATAAAAAACGAGGATAAGCTAGAGTAAGATATCACGAATAATGTGAAAAAAAATAAGAACGATTCACCATCTAGTTTCCAAGATATAACCATGAAAAGCCCTCACAATTTTGGTGCAAAGCCTGGCAAAGCCTGGAAAAAAAACAATTGGGGCAAAGCCTCGACAGTCCCGGCAAAAAGTTTACTGGCAATGGTAGATCAAAAACACAATATAAAATATATTTTACGGCAATAAATGATATCCATCGTATTATCTACTAGTACCGAGTCAATATTGCGTAGTTTTTAATTTTATTTATTACTAATTAAACCAATTATCAATCTTTTAAACACGAACATGGTATGTAAACTTTTGATTGAGATTTTCGCAGAGGAACTACCTTAAAGTTTCAATTTCAGTTTACACGAAGAAAATATTTTTTTTTGTAAACATACATAGAGTCATCTATTCCGGGCCCATACAGAAGTATGGGCCCGGATACTTATACTTCAAAATAATGCAATTAAAAAAAATCGATTTTTTCAAAATTGCAAGTGGGGGTAACCCCTTAAAAAATTGTTGAAGGCTGTGGTGAAAACAGCCAAATGTGCTGACAGTCAACGTAACATAGTTACAACGGGTTCAAATGATCGTTTTTCCATCTATACAGGATGTTAGGAAGGTCGATTTAACCTCGTTAGGAACATATCTAACCTAGGTTACCTTAGTCCAAAGTCTAAGGATTTCTACACTCAGAAAAAAGATTTATTATGTTTCAATAAATTGGCACATTAGAACATAATTTCTTAGAAATTAATAAACGTTTACTCGTATGGAGACAGTTTTTATGTGATTGTAACTACAGAATTTATTCGGCGTCACTAAATATGTCTCTTTACGTGCCGATTTTTCGCATCAATTAAAAGCCATATTTAAAATAGAAAATTTGAATAAATATTTCCTCAAATCAAATAAATACTACTTTCCAATCACGAAAACCTCTTATTTCGCGACTATGATACTAATGCGCGCATGCGCACTTTGCCTTTCAACGCGACGGGCCCGACAGCAGGCCGCTCGTCAGATGTAGCTCACGCATACGCTTACCATGTAGCTTCTTCCTATGCCAATGCTTTTGGCACAAGTGTCAGTGTTGCGTTTCGGAAGTGAGAAACTCGACAGTGAGGAATGATTTGAGTGTAAGTAAGAATATTAAGTGAGAAAAAAACGATCAAGTGAAAAAATAATGACGGACGAAATGACACAATTCCTCGAAGAAAACCAGCTGGGGGATTATGAAGAATCCTATTAGATGTTAAGAAAAACTCTATTTGTCGGACATAAAAGACCTATTTCTTCTAACTTATATATCGTATTAGATGTTAAGAAAAATTCTTAGTAAATCTTAAACATAAAGTTAAATAAAAAATGTTCTTAGCTGTTAATACAATCGTAGTAGGCCGACATACGAATAAGAAAACTTATTCGGCGGGAGACAAAATTCTTTGTCCTTAATAAATCTTTTTTCTGAGTGTAGTTATCATGGTAAGTATGATTTTTGGAAAAATTCACAAAATTAGGTACTAACTCATTTACCACTAATGTTAATGCTATTTAAAAAAAAAGCATTAACATTAGAGGTAAACGAGTTAGTACCTAATGCGAATTGTACTAACTATATTTGTACTGCTATACTAAATAGCATTAACTATTTCAAAATAGTTAATGCTATTTTAGAAAAATAGCATTGACATTAGTGGTAAATGAGTTAGTACCTAATTTTGCGATTATTTTTATTTTTTGACAAGTTTTTAATTATGCAACACGTCCCATTTAGTTAGTTGTGTGGATACAGATGATTGTATTGGTTTTTGTCGATTGAATACACATTAAGGGGCTATACCAGCGTGAACGCTGAAAATTTGGGTGATTTCGGGGTACTTTTTTGGAAGAAAAGTACTCAATTAAATGTTTCGGTAAATGAAAAATATATTTGGCTCTTATTTGACCTATATTACATGATTTTTTCATAGAAAAATATTGAGATCCAAGCGACTTATGCGCTGCCTTCGGAGGCGCCAAAAAAAAGTTCACTGCTGACATGATTCCGACGGATTGAGTAGCTGAAACCGAAAAAGGAAAAAAAGTCGTTAAACTGGAAGGTATTTGCTGCACTCAGAAAAAAGATTTATTATGTTTCAATAAATTGGCACATTAGAACATAATTTCTTAGAAATTAATAAACGTTTACTCGTATGGAGACAATTTTTATGTGATTGTAACCACAGAATTTATTCGGCGTCACTAAATATGTTTCTTTACGTGCCGATTTTTCACATCAATTAAAAGCCATATTTAAAATAGAAAATTTGAATAAATATTTCCTCAAATAAAATAAATACTACTTTCCAATCACGAAAACCTCTTATTTCGCGACTATGATACTAATGCGCGCATGCGCACTTTGCCCTTCAACGCGACGGGCCCGACAGCAGGCCGCTCGTCAGATGTAGCTCACGCATACGCTTACCATGTAGCTTCTTCCTATGCGAATGCTTTTGGCACAAGTGTCAGTGTTGCGTTTCGGAAGTGAGAAACTCGACAGTGAGGAATGATTTGAGTGTAAGTAAGAATATTAAGTGAGAAAAAAACGATCAAGTGAAAAAATAATGACGGACGAAATGACACAATTCCTTGAAGAAAACCAGCTGGGGGATTATGAAGAATCCTATTAGATGTTAAGAAAAACTCTATTTGTCGGACATAAAAGACCTATTTCTTCTAACTTATATATCGTATTAGATGTTAAGAAAAATTCTTAGTAAATCTTAAACATAAAGTTAAATAAAAAATGTTCTTAGCTGTTAATACAATCGTAGTAGGCCGACATACGAATAAGAAAACTTATTCGCCGGGAGACAAAATTCTTTGTCCTTAATAAATCTTTTTTCTGAGTGTGTACAATGACGTAGGATTTTTTGAAAAATATCAAAATCTAATGAAATGGCGTAGTTATAAAAAAAAGTCTTTTTTCTTGCCTATAAAACGGTCGTTTTTTTCAATGCCAAATCGTCAATTTTCATGCAATAAAAAATATCCTACGTCATTGTAGCGTAAATATTTTCCAGAGTACTCAATTCAAATTTCAAGTCAATCGGATAATTGCTCTTTGACTTACAATGTCAGCAAATTCAAAAAACTTCATTTCGAGAAAAACGCGTTTAAAGATTTAACTATTGATTTTTGCAAGATAAAATGATATTGATATAAATGATAATGATATTCTTGAAAGCATAAACTGTCGGAAAAGGCAAAAAAATCGATTTTCTACAAGTGTCACACTGGTATAGTCCCTTAAGCTAAAACGCAAATAAGTTTTTAGTTCCCAATTATTGTCTGTTGGAATATTATGAACGAGTTGGTACCTAATTTTTGGAAATTTTCCCAAAATCATACTTACCATGATACCGCGAAATCCTTAGACTTTGGACTAAGGTAACCTAGGTTCGATATGTTCCTAACGAGGTGACCTATCACACCTTGAAGGCTTTGCATCGACCTTCCCAACACCCTGCATATATATATATATATATATATATATATATATACTCGTAATTTTAGTAATATTTGGTGATATTTGTACTTTTCAAATGACCATTTTATTGATAAATTGAAATGCCAGGGTATTTTCAGTAACATGTTGGCATAATTGGGGACTAATTTCATTAATGGTGCGTCCAATTGCTTCCTTGAGCTCTGGAATAGCATGTGGATCATTGGCATACACTTTTCCTTTCACAAAACCCCAAAGGAAGAAGTATGCAATAACCATGCAGTAACAATGCAGCAAATAACAATTTCCACGCGTTGCTCAATCGTTTAATTCTCCATGACTAAACCTCAATACTTCTTAACACCAGTTGTCGAAGATTAGTACTCTATGTTCGCCAAGAAAAGAATTGCCTGCAATTTTAAATATCAGGTCATTTTGAGACACCCCATATATATATATATATATATATATACACATATATATGGAAAACCTATTTTTTTGTCTACTTGATTATTTATTTGGAATTGAGCAAAAAGGTATGTTATTAAGTATACATTAAACTTATTTGTGTAAATTTGTATTTCAATAAATTAAAAATTAACAACGTTATCGAGGTGTAATAGAGCCTCAGTATAAAAAATCTGGCCGAACGGTCCGATAACTTGACAAGGGTTGGTCGAAAAGATAAAAATTAAAAAAAAATTATAGTCTATAAAAATGTAGTTGTCGTTGTACGGAGCCTTTTTTAAAAATAATTTTTTCCCCAAAATGGCGGCTGTTAATAAAAGAGTAATTTTTGTGAAAATTTTACTCATATTCGGGGACTTAAAAAATACTGAATTACAAAAACGGCTCCGTCGAACAATAGCGACAAGTACGGGATTTTTTTTTGTTCAATTCAAAATCGTACAATTATAGCGAGCGTTATAATTCCGGCCAGGCTGGGAAAAGTCGTTTCGAGAAAACGCGATTAAAAGTTTCCGTATACGTAATGCTTACTGCCTCGTCTGCAGCTTGTTCAATTTTCAATATTTTAACTCGAACATTTTTCACATATTTTTGAATATGTATACCTCGAGTAAATTGAAAAAAATCGTTTTTTTTAACGGTCTTTTTTTCAAAATTTTGGGCGTTGTTGTGACAATCTTATATAAGATGCTGAGCAGAGTCCGAACTACTTCACTTCGTGGCATTCTGATCCACAAAAATCTCCTCCTCTCTCCTCCCGTTCATTATTAAGCACGCCTCATTATATGCTCATTTTGTTTATTCGCCCATTTGGTTTCCACGTTTGTAGTTTTGTGTTTTTCTCTTTGATGTTCAGTTCGTTGAGAATCATTTTCTGTGCAGACAATTTATGAAAAAGCGAATATTACACACAACCCCTCATTATTCGTGAATTTCTATTTGCTTATTCGTTAATTTGTTTTGCGTTCGTTCGTTGTTGCCGCTTATTCGAACCATTTATTATGAAAGTTGGGTTTGTCTGTTTGTGTGCTTCCTCATTGTACTTGTAATTAACTGTATGCCGTGATGCTCAATGGCTTGGATCATATTGCACATTCTGAGCAGCGTTTCTGTAAAAAATTCATCGAAATTCGTTCAGTACTCATTGAGCTATAAATGCGCCAATGTACAGACAGGCAGGGAGACAATTTTTTTTTACTTGATTTAGTAAACATTAACGATTTGTGAATAAATTTTGTGAATAAAAAAAAATTACATTCAAAGTATCCATCGCAGTTTTATTTTTTAATATAAGAAAAATAATAATAATATATTTCGTTACTCTTGATTTTTTTTTGTTATACTCGATTTCAATCTAGGCCGGAACAATAACGCTGGGTGTTTAGGATGAGGTTTCGACCCCCCCCCCTCCGATCGAGCTGAAATTTTGAACAAATCTCCTTTTCAATATTTTAAGATAACCCCTTAAGCCATTTTTGGTGACTCCCAATAGTTTTCGAGATATTGAGTATTTATGTTTTTTTTAAACGTGCGCCGACTACATATATATATCTGCTACGTCTCCGTCCATACTTATATATGTTATCGTACTCTCCGTTTTGTTTAAACAAAAATACCCAAAGAAACCAAAACGAGCACAAACCAAACAAACCCGAACCAACGAACACAAAAACAAACCCAAAAACTATTTAACGTCGCCAAAAAACCCTTTAGGGGTTGTCATAAAATATTAAAAGGAAGGTTTGTGCAAAATTTCAACTCGATCAGGGGGGTTCGGAACTTACCCATAATACCATTCAAGTATAAGTGTATATAATAATAATTTATACCTTATACTTTACGTTATTTATGCATTAAGGGGTTACCCCCACTTGCGATTTTGAAAAAATCGATTTTTTTATTGCATTTTTTTTAAGTATAAGTATCCGAGCCCATACTTCTGTATGGGCCCGGAATAGATGACTCTATGTAAGTTTACAAAAAAAAATATTTTCTTCGTGTAAACTGAAATTGAAACTTTAAACGCGTTTTTCTCAAAATGGCATTTCTGAAGTCGGTGACCAAGATTACTCGAACACTAATGAACCGATCTTCTTGAAATTTTGCAGGCTTATTTAATACATAAAAATGTAGTCTTTAATCGTTCGATTTTTTTTCCTTAAAATCGAACCATTAACATTGACTGTCCGCCATTTTGTGAAAAATGAATATTTTTTAAAATCCTTCGATTAAAGACTAGTTTATACTTATATTTGACTAAATCCATCCGCATTTTTTTTCAGATGATCCACTTCGCCGCAATGTTGGTCACCGGAAACCGTGTATATAAAAACATTATTTCATCGACGGCCATTTGCCACTAAACAATGTAATATTTTTCAATAAAAAAATTACTGAAAGTTCTTCAAGATGTGTTCTTTAAGATGGTACAATATACCATCTTGTGTGAATGGTATGTTATGAATGGTATGTTAAGGCGTTACCCCCACTTGTAGCGCAAAAAAGGCCTTTTTCATGAATTTTTTTAAAGAAAACTACAAAACTTTTTTAATCGATCAATATCGATTAAAAAAGTTTTGTAGTTTTCTTTAAAAAAATTCATGAAAAAGGCCTTTTTTGCGCTACAAGTGGGGGTAACGCCTTAACATACCATTCACGTATACGTATAATAATAATTATTAGCATTATTCAGCTAATAACAATAATCATTAGCATTATTTAACTAATAATAATCATTATTAGCATTATTCAGCTATAATTATTATTATGAGCATTATTATTACTATTATTATATATGCGTGAATGGAGAGTTAGAATACCGAAGGGCGCAGTCCTAGTCACTTCATACATTGCGTTCCCGAACGTTGAGTCCTTTTCATCGGCAACAATTGTCGTATATAGACCTATATAAAGGGAATAGCCGAGGGTAAGTTCAACGGTGCTTGAGTTGGAAAGGGTGAATATATATTCCCAGCTGCTGCCGATTTTCGCGCGTTTATCCATTGGCCAAGTCTCTCCCTATCGGAAAGTGGCTCTGGAAATGGGACTTAGGGATTCCGCAGAGCCAGTGTACCCTCGCACTCTCCCTCGTACCCTTTCCGCTCGACCACTCTGCCTTCCTCACGCCAAACGCGAAACTACGCGATCCGAGTTTCCGATCGTTCGTTTCGCTTTTGTTCCACCTTTATATTGGGTTCATCCCTGGGTGAACGTTCTCCCTTTTCCTCCTCGTACTTGCGAAAGAGAGGAAAAAACGTCGGGGTGAAGCGTCGCGCGCGATGAGTTTACTCGGATTTCTTACACTTACACACTTCTTGGTTGAACGTAACTAGCATCCCAAAAATTGATGAAAATAAATAAAACAGGTGGACGTCGCAACGAACGCTTGTCAAATCTACGACTCACGATGAATTGTGTAGTGTCCTGTTACAAAGGATAATCCTGCAACTGTCGTTAGATCAGATCGAGTCTTACTATATGCTGGAATTTCAGTTTAGTAAAAGTCCCAGTTTCGAGATCAAAATCATCTGCATTTGGTTTTTCGTATGCCATTTCTAAAAGTGATAACTTTTTTGACTCGGTTTGTTTTTAAATACTCGTGGTTATTTGTTTTATCTCGAAAAGTCTTCCATTTAACCTTAAATGTTAAGAAAACATTGTGAAAAAAGTTCTTATCCAGAATTTTCACACACACCAATTCGAACGTCTGACTTTGATAGTCTGCGATGTAAAAAAATGTACTACGCATATCGTGCCAATTACTTAAAAAAGTTGCTGAGTCAGTGTCGATTCATATCATTTGTCGAAATGCCATGCGAAAAACCAAAAAAAAAAATATTAAAAAAAAATAACATAGAGCCGAAAATCTCGAAAACGAGGTTAAGAAGATTTGTACCAAATTTCGTCAGAATCGGTCGATTAGTTTTTTAGCTATAGGTACGTCTCGCCAATTTTGAAAATGTAGTTAAGAGTACCGTGCCATGACTCTGCCATTTTTCAAGATTCATAAACAAAAATACCATGCAGTGGCCAAGAGTAGCAATAAAACATCCCCGACATCTCAAAACTGGTGAAATAATCTTCCATTTAAAAAAATAATGAAAATTAGCAAATTTGTTCCTTACCTAAAGGTATCTCCCCCCTTAACCGGTTGAGCAGCACGCGGCCTGGCGTTGTCGTGCTGCAAAGTCAAGCAGTCGGTAACGATAGGAAGCCATCACTGGCTTCCGCCAGTTTCAACAACTTGTAATACACGAAAACCCTCTTTTGGGTGGTTTTCCGCGGTCCTTGATGTCCATAGAAAAATCACCACTTTGGAAGTGGCTAAACCGCTCTTTGCACGTTGCATTCGACGGAGCATGTTCGGCATACAGCCTCTACCAAACGATGCTTTTCCGCAGCCGACTTCTTTGCCGGAAAATGATGGAGCAGAACTTCCCGCAAATGTGACTTGTTTGGAACGAAACTTGCCATTGTAAACATAATTATAACAGATGATGTTAACGCCTCGCACAAATGTCACCTATGGCGTTTAATCGGTACCGTGTGGACCTACCATCAGGAGTATTGCCAACTTGTAATTCGAGAAAATAGTGTACTCAACGCCATTTCTTGCCAGCGTGCAGTTTCATATGCAACATGGTTTCGATATTTAAAGGGTGTCTCGAAATGACCTGGCATTTTAAATAGCGCGCCATTGTTTTTTGTGGCGAACATAACGTACTCATTTTCGACAACTGGCATCAGGAAGTATTGAAGTTTAGTCATGGAGAATTACACGATCGAGCAACGCATGGAAATTGTTATTTGCTGCATTGTTACTGCATAGTTATTACAGACTTTTCATGGTCGTGTTATCTCGGCGATGTGAATTGGCCACCAAGATCGTGCGATTTGACACCATTGGACTTCTTTCTTTACGGTTTTCTGAAAAGCAAAGATTATGTCAATGATCCACAGATCATTACGGAGCTCAAGGAAGCGATTGCATGCACCATTAATTAAGGGGTTACCCCCACTTGCGATTTTGAAAAAATCGATTTTTTTTTGCATTTTTTTGAAGTGCAATTTGAAGTGCAGTTTTTTTTATGCCCGGAATAGATGACTCTATGTAAGTTTACAAAAAAAATATTTTCTTCGTGTAAACTGAAATTGAAACTTTAAACGCGTTTTTCTCTAAATGGCTTTTCTGAAGTCGGTAACCAAGATTACTCGAACACTAATGAACCGATCTTCTTGAAATTTTGCAGGCTTATTTAATACATAAAAATGTAGTCTTTAATCGTTCGATTTTTTTTTCGAAAAAAATGGCCGTTTTATAGCCAAAAAACGGCCGTTTTTTTTTCGTTAAAATCGAACCATTAACTTTGACTGTCCGCGATTTTGTGAAAAATGAATATTTTTTAAAATCCTTCGTTTAAAGACTAGTTTATACTTATATTTGACTAAATCCATCCGCATTTTTTTTTTTAGATGATCCACTTCGCCGTAATGTTGGTCACCGCAAACCGTGTATATAAAAACATTATTTCATTGACGGCCATTTGCCACTAAACAATGTAATTTTTTTCCATAAAAAAATTACTGAAAGTTCTTCAAGATGTGTTCTTTAAGATGGTATATTGATCGATAAAAAAGTTTTGTAGTTTTCTTTTAAAAAAATCATGAAAAAGGCCTTTTTTTTTGCGTTACAAGTGGGGGTAACGCCTTAAATTAGTCCGCAATTATGCACAAATATTATTGAAAATTTCGTCAAAAGAGTGGACGTTTGCAAACAGGGACGGGGAGGCCATTTATCGGTTATTGTGTTCCACACAATATCCCTGTTTGTACCTTATATCAAAATAAAAATATTCGTACTTTGAATAAATAATACGTTTTATTAATAAATTTAAATGTCAGGTCATTTTGAGACACCCTATACCTAAAATTTACATATAATATATATATATATATATATATATATATATATATATATATATATATATATATATATATATATATGTGTGTGTGTGTGTGTGCGTGTATATACTAGCTTCCGTCCACGCCGAACACCCGCAAGGAATACAATTTTCCATACAAACTTTTACACCCCATTTCGTCCCCTAAGAAGTTGATTTTCGAAAAATCCTTGCTTAATGCACCTCTACACCATTTAAGGAAAATATCTGGCAAACTTCATGCTTCTTGTTTCATCGGTTCAGGTTGTCCATTGTATATATGTCAATCAGTCAGTCAGCCAGGTAACTGTTTTATATGTACAGATATATGTATAGATATATACTCCGTGCATCGTTGAAATTGGTTTCTTCGCGAGGAATACGCTCCTGATGTGAACGAAAATGTTCAACACAGTCGTGCTGTCGCACCGTGTGTGCTTGTGTGCATGTATATATCTATGTGTATGTGTGTGTACGTAATATGTCGTGGCTTTCATACGCGTGAAACAGCCGCTGTCGCGTATGACGTGACCAGGACACACGTTTTCAAATAACATTATACTATATGTGTTTTTTCACGGTAGAACGAATTTTCCAGAAACGTTTCCGTGGCCCCGCGAGAACGTACAACAACGCGATCGAGCTGCGTCCACCGCGTTCTGGAACGTTTAAATGAGTATTTTCGTGGTATAGGTAGCGGGCTTTCGGGGTTGGAAAATCGTTGAATATCCCCCAGCGAACGGTCGGGAATAGCCGCGGATCTCGTGTATGCGTAAAACGCACGCGTATTTTCCATATATACATAAATGCATATAAACACACACACACGCACACACATGTGGGGAAAGGTGATGTTGAAGAGATTCGACTACGCGAACCGTCCCCAAAGTAGCCTACCGTCCCCGTATTCAACATTATGCACACCCTAATGTCTCCATACTCACTTTTAGACAATTGTAAGCAGATTTGTATAAAATTCGTTGCACGGACCGTCTGGTCACTGAAATTAATTATTTGTTGAAAAAACATGTGAATACCGCCCTCTAAAGAGCCAGATGGGCACACAGGCGACATTATTTACATCGATACAATGCGTTCTAAATGTACTCTCTCAATATACAGGGTGGCCTGAAAAGTGACGTTCGAAGTGAAAATCTAGATGCCTCGTGTAGACAATACCTATCCGAATCACCCTCGTGTATATTCTTCGATATTTCATAGTTTTTCGAGAAAAAAGCATTTTTTTCTTTTGTGAGTGCACTTTCCGATTTTTTGTTACTTGTGTTGTCGTTATGAAGTGTAATATTAAGCAATAGAATGACCAACTGAAGACTAACGTGAACGCCTTAGATTTTTATATAAACATGAGAAAAATACGTTTAAGAGGAAGCCACTAAAGTTCAGATGATAAAAAAAATACTTATGCTAGTCTAAGGAATACTCAATTGCTTTGAAAAACTTCAAAGAAACGAGTACATACACAAAAAAGCAAAAAATAAACATTGATGCCACTGGAAAACACGAAAAAAAATAAAGAAATGCTTTTTCCTCGGAGACTAAAAAAGATCGTAGAACATTCAAGGGGATGACTCGGATAGGTATTGATTCGTATGATATTGATAGATACGAGGCGTCTAGATTTTTCTGTTAGACTTCACTTTTCGCCCCCCCCCCCCCTGTGTATATATATATATATATATGTGTGTGTGTGTGTGTGTGTGTGTATATATATATATATATATATATATATGAGGCATTCCACAGGTTTCCAGCAAGGTCAAAACCCTCACTATTTTTCAGGGTCCTGCAATTTTTTTGTTATCAAAAGGCACCTACTAGTAGTGTCTGTGATTTTTTTCAGATTTTTTTTATGAGTCCTGCTCCAGATATCTCAATTTTTGAAAAATGAGAATCAGTTTTTAACTATATGTACCTTAAAAACTATGGCCCAGGAAAAAAAAATTGTGGGACAAAATATTTTTAATTTTGAACGAACTTTTGACTTTAACAAGAAAATTTTTTTTTTTCGTACAAATATTCTATAATAAATGAAAAAAATCGATTTTCAAAAAGTATGTCATGTTTGATTTTGCTCTAAATTTTTTTAAATTTTCTGTTGTTAGTGTAGACATACAGAAAAAATTGACAAGATGGGCCGCGAACTGGTATAGAAGATACAGGCTGATTTGTATTTTTTTTAAATCTTTTATATTGATATGAATTGGATCATTAATTAAGAGAAACTTTGAATTTCACATAAAAACATATATCAAAGTGTTTTGTATGTTAAAGATTGATTTTTTTCAAATTTTTAAATTTCCCGCCCGACCGACGCGACACCGGCGGCAAGGTCGGAAGTAAACGTTCTCGATTTCCTTGACCGGTTTCGATGTTATGATTGTATGTAAAATTCCATAACCTTCATTTTCACTTTTCGGCTTCTGACGGTGCAAGTATGTTATGCTAGTGCACGTTCATCGAAAATCGCGATAAATATTCCAACCATCAGTGACGGATTAAATTGATCGGCGATTCAAATATCTATTGACCAAAGAAAAAATCTTCTCCCTCAAGAAATCCCAGAAGCAACATGCTTTCATTCCGCGAACAGACGGCACGATTACTTCGAAACTATATTCGACGGATGACAAACATATAATAATTCACAAGATTTGCTAATACTGGGCAATAAAAAACATTTACTTGTCATAAATATTGTGTTTTTTCTCACCTAGTATGTAAAGTTAGAAATGCATTAAATTTTGAAATCGTCAATTACACCATCCTAAGCTGCTTGAAGTTTCATTTTATAGTGTTATTTTTCAGTTATGTCCACTACTAATTCAAATCAGACTGATACAAATAAAGATAAGATGAATAACAACAACAAAAAAATGCAATATCTTCTAAACCAGTTCGCGGCCCATGATGCCAATTTTTTCTGTATGTCCACACTAAGAACAGAAAATTCAGAAAAATTTAGAGCAAAATCAAACGTGACATACTTTTTGAAAATCGATTTTTTTCATTTATTATAGAATGTTTGACGATAAAAAAAATGTAATTGTTGAAGTCAAAAGTTCATCCAAAATCAAAAATATTTTGTCCGATAATTGTTTTTGCCTGGGCCATAGTTTTTAAGGTACATCTAGTTGAAAACTGATTCTCATTTTTCAAAAATTGCGATGTCTGCAGCAGGACTCATAAAAAAAATCTGAAAAAAATCACAGACACTCCTAGCAGGTACCTTTTGATAGTAAAAAAATTGCAGGACTCTGAAAAATAGTGAGGGTTTTGACCTTGCTGAAAATCTATGGAATGCCTCATATATATATATATATATATATATATATATATATATATATATATATATATATATATATATATATATATATATCAGGAAAACCAAAAATGGTCGGGGGTTACGTGAAATGGCGTGGAATTTCCCATATCACCTTGCCCGTGACCCCGACTATTATTGGTTTTCCTGATTATTTTTTGTAAACTCGTACCGCACGAAAGGAATTTCCACACCAATTTTTAGATTTTTATCTCTTCTCGTTTAGAGGTTATAATTTTCCAAAAAATTCCGATTCCGGAAGTTTTGGGGAACGTTTAACCGCTGATAACTCCTGAACTAATCGAGATGTCGACCAATATCACTATATAATTTATTTTCATTTTGAAGCACACTTTCACTAAAAAAAAACATGAAAAAAAAATGATCAATGATTAATGTCAATGTTTTTTTTTTGCTTCTAAAGTGAAAGCTATTTTTAAAAAATGAGTGCCTTTTTTATTTTGTTCAAAAAATTCGCTGAAATAGAGTGACCCATTATGTTATTTTCAAAACTAGTCTCATTGTGGGCCCATTTTTCCTTCTATTTTTTTTCGAACCGATCATAATTGTCTTAGAAGATTTGTATCATTTCAATGTCCAATAATGCTATTAATGATTTTGTGATTTTCACTTCGGCTTCAACAGGCCTGAAACGGTTTATTTTCAATTTGTGCTGTATTATAAGATTAGTTTTTCTGATTCAAAAATATTTTTTCGAAATTCGAAATCGACAGTTTTCTCGAAAATTGTAACTCCTAAAAGAGAAGAGGTAACAATCTAAAAATTGGTATGGATATTCCTTTCTTGGGGTACAATTTTATTTTTAAAAATCAGGAAATCCGAAAATGGTTAGGGTCACGGGCTAGGTAAAATGGCGTGGAATTTCCAATATATACGTCAGTGTACATGCGTGGAAATTTAAAACTGCCAGGAATATTCGACAATCTCAGTTTGGGCTAAAAACTACCACCACAACCGTGAATCCATATTTATCGTCCGAATTACGAGAGAGAGAAAGAGAGAGAGAGAGAGAGAGAGAGAGAGAGAGAGAGAGAGCCAGCTTGTAATCCCCCAAATGTTGGGACGAAATTTTGTTTATCGGCAAAAATACAAACATCAATAAATTTGGCACTCGGCCTCCCATTTCCGATACGATGCTTTTTTTCATCGTATTTTCTTGCTCTCTATAATTTTTCTTTATTTTGCTTTTTTATTCATTTTCATCGCTCCGCGCGAAACGCCCGCGCGTGTCAATCGCGACGATGGCATAAAATTTTCGAAAACACGGGAATAACAGTAAAGTATATAAACACAGAGGAGAACGAAGCCGAGTGGAAGGAGGCCTTTGATCGATTAGCCCGCCCAAAAATAGGTGCGCGACTAAACGCGATGAATAGGAGAGATGAAAAAAAAAAATCACCAGCGGTTGAAGGAAGAGGCGCGTGTGGTGATCGCTCCTTAGTTTATAGGCAATACGTTATGTTTGGGCGGCGTTTTTTTATGCCACGCTAAGCACGATTCGTAAATTAAGAGAACTCGAGAAAGGACAATTTTCGGCCATTCACGAAGTTGGGCTTCAATGGGAAAATTGGCCGCGTGTAAACTTTGTTTTCTTTTTTTTTCACGAGGATAGAAATCTTTGTGAATATGTTCCAACACGTTGAAAAAGTAGGTAAAACAATAGAATCACGGCTCCAGCCCAAAATGGATCCAAACTTTTTTTGGGGTATTGTTATGGATAAAAATCGATGTTACATGATGAATTACGGTGGGGAAGCCCTAATATGAAGAAAAAAAAACGTTAAAAAGTGCCATTACGGTGGAGGGTAAAAAAGAAATAAGTAACATGATTTTTTGTTTTCAAACTTTTTTTGTGCGTGTGTGCGTATGTGAGTGTGTGTCTATAATGCGTTATTTTGTCCCTCGTTTCCGCAAACTTCAAAATCCCATAATTTTTTGAATTAATGAAAAAATGCCGGCCTCCTCCAACTGAATATCAATAGTGATGACATTTAAAGGCGTTCATGGCAAAAAGAGATGTTGGCATTTAAATTGGTCTGGCGCCGTGATTCTATAATTGTACCAAAAATTACTCGAATGTTCGCGCATTTTTGTCGAAATTAAGGCCTTAGGCCACAGTAACGTGTATAAAATCATGTGCGAATTTAACAATCTTTTTCCCATGAAAAAGTGATTCACTCATAAAATTAATTACACATCTATTTAGTATGAATATTGAGCTGTTAGAAAATCTTTTTTTTTCGATGTACAAAATGGCCGTCTACTAATATTTTCTTTTGTTATCTTTTTTGAGGCGCTCAGCGGCGTGACATTTGGCATCCACAATTTTTTACCTAGAACAAAAAACAAAAATTCTCATCAATCATTATTAGAATACCTAGAGAAGTACGTACGCAATTTGAAAAATATTGTTTTATTGAAAAGTTGTAGGTATTTGAACTTAAGAAACGAATTTTCAGTGAAAAATTTCGTTATAATTGCTCATAAACTGCTCATAAAATGAAAAGTTTTCGATTAATCAGAAATTCCGTACGTACTTCTCTGCGAAATGCAATTAGGAACATAGCTTTTAAACTTGAAGTAAATCGAGTGAAAATTGTTGAAGTAATTTGTTTAAAAATCTAACAGCTTGATATTCATACTAAAGTATGAATATCAAGCTGTTAGAATTTTTTTTATGCACAAAATGGCCGACTACTCGAAACTTCTCGAAACAGCTGTTTTCCAATTGGCGTGACAAATAACTTCAACAATTTTCACTCGATTTACTTCAAGTGTAATTAATTTGTAATTGTAATGTGTGTAATTAATGTGTAATTAATTAATGTGTATACAAAGATGTGTAATTAATTTTATGTAATTAATTTTTAATTACACAAAGATGTGTAATTAATTTTATGAGTGGCTCACTTTTTCATACGAAAAAAAATTGTCAAATTCGCACATGATTTTATACCCGTTACTGTGGCCTAAGGCCTCAACGGCAGTCCTCGTGTCGAAAAAGTGCCATTTCGCTTATAATCGACTGATCGATATTGCTTTAATTTCCGAAATTCCTTCGCATGTTTTTGCACGATTTTACGACGCCTCTTTCACTTTCACTCTACACTTATGCCTGCCCTAATTTCGCTTGCCGAGTGTTTGCCATTCCGCCGCCGCATCGCATTCGCAGGAGGGCACAGGGAAACTGAGCAAAACCCGCCCCCGTAAAGGCGGCCATAATTCGCCGATTTACCGCTATGTGACGAGACAGTCAGCAAACTGGCCACTCGCTCGGCAGTCGGAAAGCGAGCCCGCGCGCTGAGCGGTCACCCATCCAAGTACTGGCTCAGGTTAACCCAACCATGGGAGATCGTTGAACCCGCGCACCAACCCCTCCTCCACTACAGACGCCTCGTTTCGCCTCTCTCCTGTTCATTTTGACAGCTGCGCGCGCGCATTGCTCGAATTCGACACAAATCGTTGGATACGAGACGATGCTTCGCGCATGGGGAAGCTAAATTGAAGAAAAATGCAACAGCGTGGAGGAATAACAATTTGTTCATACTGGGGACGAGCGAGATTGAATGGGAGACGAGTTACACACGTTGAACAATTGCACAGAACAGGAAACGAGGCGAAGGGGACGAGGGAGTGTGAAGTCCCGGTGGAAAATACTAATTGTACCGACGCTTCCGGGAGAGCCGCGGAAAATATTGGTGCGAAACGAGGGGAGGCTATTGCGGGAAAGATTGACGTGTACAGGGTGACCAGCCTGCGAGGCTGACAACTTCGACAGCCGACGTTAAGGGGGGCGATATCTTTTCGCAAGGAAAAAAACATTCTAACAAAGAACGAATGTTTGAACCACGTTTTTAAGGGGCTATACCAGTGTGAAAGCTTAAAATTTGGGTGATTTTCGGGAATTTTTTCGAAGAAAAGTACTCAATTAAATTTTTCGGAAAATTAAGAATATATTTGGCTATATTTGACCTATATTACATAATTTTTTCATAGAAAAATATTGAGATCCAAGCGACTTATGCGCTGCCTTCGGAGGCGCCAAAAAAAAGTTCCTCCACTGCTGATATGATTCCGGCCGATTGAGTAGCTGTAACCGAAAAAGGAAAAAATGTCGTTAAAATGGAAGGTATTTCCTGTTCAATGACGTAGGATATTCGGAAAATATCAAAATCTAACAAAATGGCGTAGTTATGAAAAAAAGTATTTTTTCTTGCTATAAAATGGTCGTTTTTTTCAATGCCAAATCGTCAATTTTCATCCAATCAAAAATATCCTACGTCATTGTAGGGTAAATATATTCAAGAGTACTCAGTTCAAATTTCAAGTCAATCGGATAATTGCTCTTTGAGTTACAATGTCAGCAAATTTGAAAAATCTCATTTCGAGAAAAACGCGTTTAAGATTTTTGATAGTGTCACACTGGTATAGCCCCTTAAAACGGACTAAAAAGTATAAAATGATATCTCCTAGCCCCATACAGATTTGAAACCCAATACAGATTCTTAACCCCATACAGATTGTCCTGAAAATGTGTTATTGTGAATTTTTAATAGCTATGAAAATACTTGTAAGATTTAAAACGGAAAACGTGGGGCGCCTGCTATTGCTTTAAATCTTACAAGTATTTTCGTAGCTATTAAAAATTCACAATTACAAATTTTCAGGACAATCTGTATGGGGTTAGGAATCTGTGTTGGGTTATAAATCTGCATGGGGCTAGGAGGTATTATTTGATACTTTTTAGTCCGTTTTAAAAACGTGGTTTAAAGATTCTTTTTTTGTTTAAATAATTTTATTTTGTGCTTTTTAGACTTGTGTGTGTGAAATTCTGCTTCTGCTTCTCTAGGCGTCAATTGTGTTAGGGGGGGGCTGTCTCCTTGACCATCGTAGAAAAACCAGCCACTAATGCACTATTCACGATTATTATTATTATTATTATTTAAAAAAAAAGTATTTTACTAAACTACATTTTGTATTTCTTCAACTATTTTTCACTTTTTTTCTCTCTCTTTTTCTCTCTCTGTGACAGACTTGCCTGTCTGTTTATTTGTCTGTCATTCAGATCTGAGCTATGCTCATAGTTTCAAGTCTCTAGCGCATCCGGAAGTTAGTTTAAAATCGATTGCAAAATTTCTTATTAACATACACACAGACAACAAAGAAAGCGAGTTAATAAGAACGTGGTACAATGGGTGATTAAAAAAAAAATTTAATGAAAAAATTTCTTCACCGTTTTCAGACTTAGGGTATGTTTTATTACCACTTTTGACTTTTACAGGGTTTAAAAAAATTTGTTATTAATTATTGAAAATGGCGGTGGCATGGCACGATCTTCTGAACGGGGTGTGGCGGATTTTGTCAGACGGCGTGGCACGTAGCGTCGGCGGGATTGATCTGAAACAAAACCAACGAACATTTTTCTTCTATTAACACTCATACGCGGAATATGAACCAAGAAAAAGTAAGAAATGTTGAAAATCGATGAAATGGTACGCTTTGAAACAAAAACATTGAATTTTCCAAAAAAAAAATAGCTACAGTATGCGATTAAAAAATACGTATTTTAAATTTCCAACGACATTTTGGGTCATGTTTCAGACAATAAGGTTAGAAAGTATATCAGATTTCACCAGAATCGGTCGATTAGTTTTCTACCTATACGTCGCGCCAGTTTTGAAAATGCAGTTTAGAAGAACTTCGCCACTTTTAAGGATTAATAAATCAAAAGATACCATGTAACAGCCAAAAGTAGTAATAAAAAATACCCTAAGGTCTCAAAAATGGTGAAGAAATATTTCTTTAAAAAAAAACCCATGAAAATCGGCAAAGTTTTTCCTCGCCCATTTTCAAGGTGATTCTTTGGGAATTAAATTCAGAGAAACGGTTAAATCTACAGTGTTAGTATTGCGCAGTTATGTTTCTACATGTTTGACGTAACTTCTTAAATTTTTCCAATGGATTTTAGTCGCAATTGTACATAATATTTGATGTTGCGCAGGTCATGTCGCGAAATTGTTTTTATCATCGGGCGTTGTGGTTACGGCCTTCTATGTGAAACAAACGATTTTTTAAAATTCCCTTCTTTACTAATGTGGCTATCGTTTTGCCCTCCATCTTTTTAATCGCTTAATAATTACCATTCTTCCGGGCCGCGAGAAGTGAAAATTCGATTGTAAAAATCAGAGCACCCTTTTGCGCACGATGCCATTTCGTAAATTTTTCAATAAAAAATTATTCGGTGTCGGAACGAGAACCACATTCTTAAAAAATAGAATTAAAAAAATATCTTGTTTCAGATGACAAGGAAGGCCGTAACTACAACGCCCAACGATAAAAACAATTTCGTGACATAACCTGCGCAACGTCAAATATCATGTGCAATTTCGAAAAAAATGCTTTGATAAAATTTAAGATCTTACTGCAAACATGTATAAATATCACTGTATAGGATCAGAGTGGGATCAATGGCTCATTTTTTTCAGAGGTCTATAGCTGCCTCACTGTTCACACAATCTCAATGAAACCTTGACTAAACCTGAGGTGTATTCAATGGCTTCATTTCGTTAAAAGACACTAAACGGCCTAACCCAATAGGCATTGACATAATAACCATTTTAAAAAAATGGTATTTGATCCACTGTACACTTATAAGTAATGGAGTGCTTTTCTCTATACAATGAGGAGTATTGGACAGTAAACTATTAAAAAAATTATTTAAAAAACAGCATAATATGAGATCAATCACAATCATTTATTGAATATTAATCAACAATAACTACCTTCCTAATGAGGTAGTACCAGTACCTATCTAAATCACAACGCGAAGATATTCATATTATGACTTACCTCTGTGTACCTCGAAAAATTCAGCCACTGTGTACCAACCCTTTCCTTTTCCTAAAGCGGGTACTGACAAGTTTCTATTTTTGTTAGGTTAACAAACACAATGCTCAAATACCGCAATATCGCTGTATATTGCGGGAGAACAATTACTTCAAACGTAACTGCGATAGGTGAAGAAGCAAAAAACATACAAACTTAGCAGATTTTCACCTATTGATACCAAAAATAATATAAAGATATCTCACAACCGAATTGCGCGGGAGCGACTCACCGACATGTTCAAACCTATTGGCATCCGAGGGCGGTTGTAATATGGAACAGATGCACATATATACATGTCCACTTCCGAGAAACAGAAAAGGTTCAGTGTACCCACTGTTGCCACTTTTTCCACTTTGACCCTAATACTAACACTGTAGATTCAACCGTTCCTCTAAATTTAATTTCTCTCTCTCTCTCTCTCTCTCTCTCTCTCTCTCTCTCTCTCTCTCTCTTCCTCTCCGTCTCTCTCGGTATTTGTCTATCTTTCGGAGAATAATGTTTCATGAATTTTCATATTGATCCTGACAACAAAACGGAGTATCGTGCCGGTGCAATAAAATGAGGACTAATTAGCTGCGACAACAGTGCTCATGCGGCGCATTCGCAGACCCGAGGGTGTGTTTCTTTTATTTTTTCAATTTTTAATCCTCCGACAAACATATCGAGCTCTGCGAGTGATTCAAGCCGCGTCTGAATAGACTCCGTTAATGTTTAATTTTTCAGTAGCTCGCATCCACGCGGATGCTGCGTGTTTGTGTGCGCTCTCCCGGGCCTCTCATTAAACGCTCGCGAGCACGTTACCGATGAAAATATATTAATCAATTTTTTATATTCCTGTGCACGCGAGTGGACCGACCATTCGAGCACTGGAGTTCATGTACGAAACGCCCCACCTATAAATGTTCGTGCTTCCGTTATTTCTGTAGCATTTTGAATTTTTTATTGGCTCGTCGGACGTGACAGGCGAGGCCAAGATTTTTTTCAGCTTGGATCGGAATGTATGCTTTGAAATCACATTGGAGAAATAATAAAAATATGTGATATGTTTTTCAATGTCGAGGAGTATGGGCGTGGGCCAATAGTCGGATGGGTGACCGCTCGGGGCACACTCCTGCGATTACCGAGTGGGACGCAGTTTTTCCGAGTTTTCGATGGTGAAAACAACCGAAACTTAGTGAAAATATCGGTACAGGTTTTCTGCAGTTTCCCTGTGCCCTCTTGCAGACTAAAGGGTCTCGAAGGAACTGCAAAAAATGAAGTGAGAGTAGAAAGGAACATTGGAAAAGAATACGAAGTGACAAAAGGCATTCCGTGTTAAGGGGTTACCCCCACTTGCGATTTTGAAAAAATCGATTTTTTTATTGCATTTTTTTGAAGTATAAGTATCTGAGAATATGTCCTGAAAATTTCAAGTCGATCCGAACAAAATTGACTGAGATATGAGCGTTGAAAGAGAAGAATCCGTTGTGAAATTGAAACTGTAAACGCGTTTTTCTCAAAATGGCATTTCTGAAGTCGGTGACCAAGATTACTCGAACACTAATGAACCGATCTTCGTGAAATTTTGCAGGCTTATTTAATACATAAAAATGTAGTCTTTAATCGTTCGATTTTTTTTTCGAAAAAAATGGCGTTTTATAGCCAAAAAACGGCCATTTTTTTCGTTAAAATCGAACCATTAACTTTGACTGTTCGCCATTTTGTGAAAAATGAATATTTTTTAAAATCCTTCGATTAAAGACTAGTTTATACTTATATTTGACTAAATCCATCCGCATTTTTTTTCAGATGATCCACTTCGCCGCAATGTTGGTCACCGCAAACCGTGTATATAAAAACATTATTTCATTGACGGCCATTTGCCACTAAACAATGTAATATTTTTCAATAAAAAAATGACTGAAAGTTCTTCAAGATGTGTACTTTAAGATGGTATATTGATCGATTAAAAAAGTTTTGTAGTTTTCTTTAAAAAAATTCAGGAAAAAGGCCTTTTTTGCGCTACAAGTGGGGGTAACGCCTTAATCAACAACGCTTGTGAAACTTCTTTACCATCGGTCGATATCGGAATCAAAAATAAATTTCACTCCGCAAACTTGGCTTTCGAAAAATTCTCGATTTCTTCGCAGATATTTTGGAAATAATTGCACGATGCGTTTCGCATTTTTTGCACCGTAATGCACCGAGAGAAAAGAATTTCAAGTGGATAGGCGTATCGTGAGATCGATTTCACGTTGAAGGCCTCGTATACACGTGTGTAATATAAATACCTGTGTTGCCGGTACAAGGATACAAAATATATTCTATGTACGATATGAAAATCTCGCGTGAGCAGACTGTCCGTTCGTTTCGGGTGCTTCGCATATTTTATATCCAATATTTCGTACGTTTTACCCATTTTCATGCATAGTGCATTGCGCATTTGCATTCAGGATTTTGCATACTTTATGATTTTCCGCGGTTGGATCGCCCTTTCCCTCTCTTTATTTCTCACCGTCTTCCCCTCTCCATCCCTTCCTCTTTTCCGCTCATGCATAAACTAAATACATGTAGAGGGAGCGTTTTTCATACCGGGGCTTGTTACCCGTCATGCAATACACACGCTTTTCCCTATAAATTGAACAGCTCGATAGACAAAGCATTGTATTTTCTTCCTAAGTCAAGGATACATTGGTACCGTTGGTACCCAACGGAAATGTCATTGTCGAGGTCCAATGCTCTGAGTCCCAAACGCGTCGTTCGATCTTTCAGTATACTTATTGGCGTCGACGGCATTTTTTTCTAGGGGGGTGGGGGTGGCGTACAAAAAATGGTTTTGTTCACAATATTTAAAAAAATTCACAATAGTCGATAATCACGTAACACATATTAAATATGAAGCTTTAATTAAACGTTCATGTTAATATTAATATCAAACGATTGGAATACCTTAAAAAGTCAAGTAAACTTCCTCCATTTTTTATCCAGTTGCCCGTGTTAAAATGTTATTTTCAGTAGGTACTCTATTAAGGGAGGACACCACTGCAAGGGCCAAAAAAAGTTGGGTTTTCGATTTTTTTTTCTTGACGAGAGTATTGATTTGGGATTCGCAAAAAAAGGATTTAAGCATACATTGAACTCGTCTCGTGTGAATTTTTATTTTATTTTTCAATTATTTTATTGAAAATCGGGATTTAATAATGAAAAATTAACCACAGTGTTGAGGTACAATAGAGCCTCTTATAAAAAATGTGGTCCAACGACCGGATCGATACCTTAATAATGCTTGGTCTGAAAAATAAAAATAAAAAAGTTTTATAATCTATATAAATATAGTTTTGCTTATATTTAGTCGTTTTTCGAGAAAAAAAATTACAAAATGGCGGGTGGTGAAAAAACGTGTAATTTTGGCAAAATTTTTACTTATACTCGGGGGCTTAATAAATATTCAATTTCAACAATAAACAAAAACGACTACCTATAGGGAGAGCTACTCCAATTACAACAATGTCGATTTTTCAAAATTGACAATCGGACAATTATAGCTAAATTTATGATTCCGGCCAGGTTGAGAAAAGTCATTTCGAGAAAAAGGCGGTGGAAAGTTTTAGTACCTGTACGTAAATCGTTGCACTACCTGCTCTCATTGAATCGTGTGTAACTTGGAAACTTTTCAATAGTTTAACTTGAATGTTTTTTCACACATTCTTGAATATGTATACTTCCAGAAAATGCGAAGAAAAAGGATTTTTTTTTCATTCGTCACAGTAGTGCTCCGCCTTAAATAAGTCTTACAAGGAACATTACTTGAGTCCCCACCGTCGATTTTTTTAAAACTAATATATGTGATGAAGCATTGAAATCTATTAGACACGTATTTTTTTATCGGTGGAAAAACTGTTTTAATGAGGGTAAACCACCCCTCAAAGAAAGACGTGTCGAGGGGTAGTTTTGCAATTTCACGCACAAGCAGTCCGCCGATCTGAATGAAACAGAAACAAAAATTCTTCTAACGTAAAGCGACAAAAATTTACCAGAATAATTGAAGAAAAAAAAATGAAATTAAGGGGCGACACAACTTTCTTTGAGCGGTCGTTTTCCCCCTTAAAATCATTTTTCCGCAGATTAAAAAAATACGTGTCTAATAGTTTTCAATGCTTTATCACATATTTTATAAGTTTTTTATTTTATAAGTTTCAACAAAATCGGAGGCTGACACTTAAGTGATGTTCCTTGTTAGTTTTCTATTTTTTCTGCAAATTGGCCCAACACTTCCTTCTTGTTTGTTTTTAATATGCTTCGTTTAGTCCTCAGCGTTCATTTAATCGTTTTTAAATGAAAGTATGTTTTTCTTGACCATCATTTCAGCTTCTAAGGCTGACGTATCAATTATTGAAATTTTAAAATAATTATTGATAAAACCCCCTCCGTTCTTCGTAGCCAATTATCAAAATGCGTCAACTGCATGAGCTAATGGTAGATTCTCAATCGGCGTTTTAGATTTACAATGAAATTATCTATTAACCGGTAGAAAATGTTGATCTTCCAGTATTATTCTGGTTGTGAATCAGCCGGCAAGCCTAATTTATTGATTTTGCCAACAGTTAAATAAATTGTGAAAATTGAATATCTCTTTAATTTACATAACGAAATAGCTACGTTTATACAAATAACGAAATTACGGCGAAGAAAATAGCTCAAGCTTTATCAAATTATTTGTTCCCGCTTGCTTGGGTGAAACTTTAATAAAATTGATCGATTAGTTAAATTATTAATGAATTATTTCGAATACTTTTTTTCTTGTTGAGGGCACCGGGATTTTCTAGACCGAGGGTGTCCAGCGAGGGTAATCCAGCGGTTCTCAAACTTTTTTGACAACGGAACCCTTTTAAAACACTATTTTATAGAGCCCCAAAATAAGCCAAACCTGGTCTCATGTTTATTTTTTAATAAAAATCGTACAAAAATAGGTACTTTACATAACAACGTATCAATCCCACTTTAAATCGATGAAATTGTTTCCATTTACTGGGAGGTATGAAGTTGTTTTTTTTTCGGCGGAACCCCAGCGAAGGCCTTGCGGAGGCCCAGAGCTCCGCCGAACACACTTCGAGTATGACAGCTTTAATCAACCGAGCCGCCTGTGAGCGCAATTCAATTAGTTCGCGAATGTGAAGTATTCGAAATTTTAACGTTCACCGATACTCCGATGCTTGAAAATTCTTCAATAACATCCGGAATTCACGACGAGCCACGAATGAAAAATATTCCGCACTCGTATAAATTAACTCTCATTAAGTTCTAATTTCACGTTCCTCATCGAACACGTTCCATTACACATTCGTAATTTTTTTCTCTCTTTGACTGTCCGCATTCCCAGGCCCAGCGCAGCCCCCGCCTCCGCTGCTGCACAAAATGCGCGCCGTAGTTCCGCCATTTGGAACGAGTGAATTCTCGAGTGATGCGGGAGAGAAGGATCGATGTGATATAATTTCGCCCACTTGGCAGCTGTCTCTCTCACGTCATGTGCATACCTACCGATTTTTCACTGTTTGCACTCCTGCTCTCGTCCTAACGCACATATATATACATACAAATATACATACATATATATATATATATATGTGTGTGTGTGTGTGTGTGTGTGTGTGTGTGTGTGTGTGTGTGTGTGTGTGTGTGTGTGTGTGTGTATGTATGTATATATATATATATATACGCATTATTTCCTACATTTTGTCAATTCCACCAACAGTTTGCCAATAAAATATTACTCGACGAATCTATATATAGTGTCTATACAGCGTAAAAATTCGCATTCCCGGCCAAAAAGGTGCGTGTCCGTCTATAGTGGAATTTTTGGCGCAATTCAATTTATTTGCCCTCGTTGAATAATTGAACGAAATCTGTCCGCGAGCACCTAGTTCAATAAATTGGAGCTAACAGGCTTTCGTTTGTCGAAGCAGGCATTTCCGAGCTGGACGAATTATTTCGCACCCTCCAATTCGTCGATTTTTGCACAATAGGAATTCTTTGCGTATCCTGAAATTTTCCCAACCCTGCAGCGAGGGAGAAAGCCGAATAGAGAGAGAAAAAAAAGAGAAGCGTTTTCCGCTATTGTTTACATGGAGTTCGGAATTTTTGCCAAACGTATTTATTAAAACTCCTTTTCCGCTGTATTGAAACGCATAGAGAAATGAAAAAGTACTTTTTTCAGTATATTGCACGTAGACGTACATTTTTGTAATACGAGCCTCGGATTTTAACGAGAAGAATATTTTGTCGAAAATTCGAAAAATTCGGGAGGAAGCCGGAGGAATGATTGTTGAAACGGGTTTTGATGCCAGCGCGGCATGCTACGTTTTTCTAACCTCAAAATTTGGGGGTGAGTAGGTGTCTGAAAGTTCCACTTGAACAGGTAAAAGAGTGACTTATTTTATTGGAAAATGATACCGTTAAGAATGATCGGAGGAATGACTGGTTTGTCTGTGAGATGACCTCATAACACACAAGGTCTGTAGAAAAAAAGCGTAAGCTACTGAAATTGTACGAGACAATCATTCTCTTCGAGAAAGTAGATGTAGAAGGCAAGCATGATCGGCTATCGCTGACCGTCACTCAATATATGAACTGACTTACAGCTCTCCAGAGGAATGATTGAGAAAAACGGTCACGAAATTTCGTTATTTATTGTGAGATACCTGTGCTTATTTTTTTATTTTCAGGACGGAATTAAATAAATGTCCAATAGCTTCAAGGAATGTTTTTTTCTGATATTTATGAATTTTGTAGTACCTCTTTTCCTTGCAAGTGTATCTGAAGTCAGGATAGTTGCTCTCCAGAGGAATGATTTTCATAGCCAAAAAATAGGGAAAAGAAGGATAACGATGATTCTTCTGCCAACTCTTTTCTGTAGGAAGATTTCGAAGTATTTCAAACTGTTATATATTAAAAAACCTACAAAAAGTAACCGAATAGCATTTATTTAAAAAAAAAAGTCAGATTACATGCAATATGATCATTTCGGGAAAATTACCCATATATAACATTATATATATATATATACATATATATTGGGTGTACAACTTAATCCGGTCCGTTTTTTTCTTAAAATACGCATTTATTTGAATGATAAAATGAATTAATACATTCATCAAAATATCGTCCATCGCTAGCCACTACTTTTCCCCATCTTTCTGGTAATTTATGAATTCCGTCGCGGAAGAACCGTTCATCTTTTGAAGCCAAGAATGAATCGAGCCAATTTTTTTTACCCTGTTGTGACGTGAAGCGTATTCCAGTCAAAGCGTTCTGCATCGATCGAAACAAATGGTAGTCGGAAGGGGCAAGGTCTGGGCTATAAGGCGGGTGAGCCAGAATTTCCCACCCACTATTTTCCAAATAGTTTTTAACCACAATAGCAACGTGAGCCCGAGCGTTGTCATGTTGAAAGATTATGGACTTGTGTCTGGTCGCATATTCTGGACGTTTTTCGGCTATAGCTCGCTTTAAACGGATCAATTGTTGCCTGTAGAAGTCTACCGTGATGGTCCCACAAGCATTCGGTGGGCTTCAGCTGCACTTTTCTTCCAATTGAAACAGAAAATCAACACTTCCCGCAAATGGTGCTTATTTGGGACGAAATTCGACATTTTCACCGCAGTAAAAATTAGACTTGATGCGCAAAACTCAAAGGTCTGTAAACGATATTTGGTTAAGAGATGTTGATACTTCACGATACAGCAAAAATCAGCTGTTGCCGTCAACCATTTATAGCACCTAGAGTCATCTTTTGAAAATGGACCGAACTAATATATATATATATATATATATAATCTTGCACATAGTTTACATGGAGGTTGAGGATTTTGCAAACGGCTTTTATACACCCGCCGCAAGTCGTGGCGTACGCTGGTGTAGCGCCGATGTGGTAAAAGCTCGTTGCTGATGGCCACCATTACATCCACGTGCGAGTTTGCGTTATATCCTGTAGGATATTCTCGGAAACAAGGACACCGCCATCAGAAACATCAGTGATATATATATATAGGAGGACATGAGAGGCCTTAACGACCCCCGGAGGGCTCGGCGAAACAAGAGCGCCGTTTTTCACCGATACACTGGTGGAGCAAAAGAGAGGGTCGTTATAGAGAGAGGATAGGAGTTACAGCTAAGAGTAAGGGATGGAAAACAAAGATGGAACGAGTAAAAATCCCATGGGCCGATACATGCCCCAGACCTGCCTCACGAGACCACAGCTGACCTTTCTCGTTTCTCCTCAAGCTCAACGCTATGTCTCGTCTTCCCACGTACTCTCCACGGCAAGTAGTGTTCCAATATAGGTCAATTCTCGAAACGTCTTCAACGACCAATCGATTCACGAAAGTCTACACTCGTTTCCGTTTTTTCAACCGGAAGTTGGCGAGAAAAACGGTGAAAGACTGGTAAAGCGAGGGGGAGAGAGAGAGAGAGAGAGAGAGAGAGAGAGAGAGAGAGAGAGAGAGAGAGAGAGAGAGAGAGAGAGAGAGAGAGGGGGGGAGAGAGCGAGAGAGAGGGGGGGGGGGAGAGAGAGAGAGAGAAAATACTATCAGGTGTGGAAACCCAATAGACAGAGTGGTTATCCAGTTGATCTTAGGGAAAAAGGGCCAAATCCCCATGAGCCTTGACTTCCAAGGGTTTCCTCACATGCCGCAATTCCTTGTCCAGGGGAAGGCCCTGTGTCTCTCATAACGGAAGCCATTAACTATAGTACATACGCCACTGACACGTGCTGCCTCGCCGCTATTTCTCATCTCTTCCCATTGCCGCAAAACGCCATCAACCCGATAAATATATAGTTTGTATGGATGCCCTGCTGACAACCGGAAAGTCTCCACCCACATTGTATTCGCGGCTTGATGGGGGCTGGATGCCTCCTTTTGTTAGCTAGACGTATATAACGTATCGAGTAATTTAAGAGAGCAGGAAAAATTAATCGGAACCGAAACGTCGACACGTCTTCTTGCGAGCGATGCACTTTCTTCCCCTTAGATGTGGTCTTTTAGCTCGATACGACTCCGGCTACGTCTCCTGATTATATCTCCTCATTTCGTCCGATATACGGTATTTCCCATTCCCTCGGTCCCTTCATCATCGCCGGACTACGTCGTTTTCGTTATCGCCACATGCCAGTGAGAAAGATGCAAAATGAGCGAAAAACTCGCGCCCGTAATGCGCGATTAATGATCCACTGGCTGCGGCGTGGGCTCACGGTCGTCATCACGCTGGAGCTATACAACGTTAATGGAGGCGAAACATACCGCGGAAGGATACTCGCGGCGATGAAACTGCGACTCGACTATATTAAACGATTTTTATCCGATACCATTAGTTCCGTCTGGCTGCACATTTAATACGGATAGCAAAGGATATAAATAATAATAATGGTTGGAAGTTGGAAAAGTAAAAATATTGTGAAATGAATGAGTAATATTGGAAATTTGAAAATAATAATAGCGATAATAGTGTTGATCAAGGATTGATGCGAGTACACGTATCAATTTTGACGAGCCTGCATAAACACGGGACCCAAAAAACAGGCGATTTTCAAATTTTTTTTTCCGATGAGAATATTGGGCTGACGAGGTCGAGATTTTATACACGATAAATACAGAGTCTTGTCGAGTTTGAGTTTTTTTCATATTGAAAAATATTGATAAACGATGGCGTTGTTATTTAAACAATGTCCCGCTGCTGCTGCTTGGCCAACCGATGAAGGTCGTACGAAGGGTGATGGGAAATAAACATTTATTTGTAAAAAGAAGAAAAATCTACACGAGCTTTTATTTAATGTACTAAAAAGTAGAAAATATTTTTTTAACCAAGTCACCTACATGTGACTATAAATGAAAGCTTGTGGTGCCCAACTTTTCAAATGTTTCATAAATTTGATCAATTCAGTTGCATTAACCGTATTTAATTTGTCACTATAGTAATTGGAGAAATTATTATCACACGTTTATACTCAGTTTTAGGATTTTTATTTGGGAAATCTAAAATTGTTTTACAGTAAATTGAATACAGTTGATATGTTAACGAATTTGTGCAAATTAAAGATTATAGGTCTGAATTTTGAGCGCCCCAAGCTTTTATTCATAATATTGGTAAACAAATATTTTCTTCTTTTCAGTACAGTGGTAAACAAATATTTTCTACTTTTTAGTACATTGAATAAAAGCTAGTCTAAAAACATTTACATATAAATTATTTTGTAATTTTTAGTCTTTAATTGAATTTACTAGATCTTTACTAGAGGTGACTTAGGGAAAAAAAATGATTTTCGACTTCGTAAAATATCAAATAAAAGCTTGTTTAAAAAACTTCATATTAATTATTTTCTACTTTTTAGTCTTTAACTGATTTTACTAGAGCTTTGAAATTTTTGCAAAGACGGATTAATCCTTCCGAACGATGCGGTGTTATTATTGGTTGATTGTCAGGAGAAATCCTGGAGTACTGTGATAGGTGGCGTCTATCATAGATGTTGGCTCGCCACCTATTGGGCCTTACCCTTTAAACTATTTCACGTATTGGACTCTCTCAACGATTGTGCGATCCAAGAGCAGTTAGAGCCAATTCATATGTTCTCAAGCACTTTCCATGTATTGTCACCTCTCAGATGCATGTTTGCAAAATCTCAGAGCTCTAAGTAGTCGGGAAGTGAGTGAAATATCAATTTTCCGTTTTGCACCTCACATCGAGTCAAATGAAATAAAAGCTTGTAAAATTGAACAATGCACTTTTAGTATAATAATCAGAACTTTCGTATGGTCGGATACCTTTTTGAAATTGTGAAAAATACGCAAATGGCAAGCTGTATAATCGAAAGTTCGATATTTCGACAAAAATAAACGATTCCAATCATTTGTCAATATCAAAAGGATAAACATATCAGAAAGTGGCCCGGCCATACGATGTAAAATGTTATAAACTATACTCGGTCCGAATTTCACATGAATCGGACGAATAATTTTTGAGATACGTCTTACACCGGTTTTCAAAACATAATTTTGAAAAATCGCAAAAGAGAAAAGGGTGAATTGCATTGGGGCGGCCGTAACGCAGCGAGTAATCTAAACCTTTACAAAAATCATCTCAGCTCGGTCGATTTTCTGAATATTTACAAAATCTCCGTTGCAAATTAAAGTTAAGACCCTAGGCCATAAAAACGTTCGATTAAAAAAAATGTTTTTTCCAAATTTGAAGCCTACGCAGACTATTTACCTAACTATCTTTTATTCAACGCTTAAGGCCTTAGGCCAAAATAACGGGTATAAAATCATGTGCGAATTCAACAATTTTTTTTTTCGTATTAATAAGTGATTCACTCATAAAATTAATTACACATTTATTTAGTATGAATATCAAGCTGCTAGAACTTTTTTTTCGATGTACAAAATTGCCGACTACTAATATTTTCTTTTATCTTTTTTTAGGCACTCCGCGGCGCGACATTTACCATCCACAATTTTTGAACTAGAACAAAAAACGAAAATTCTCGTCAATCTACATTAGAATACCTAGAGAAGTACGTACGGAATTTGAAAATATTGTTTTATTCAAAAGTTGTAGGTATTTGAACTTAATAAATGAATTTTCAGTGAAAAATTTCGTTTTAACTGCTCATAAACTGCTCAAAAAAAGAAAAGTTTTTGATTAATCAGAAATTCCGTACGCACTTCTCTGCGAAATGCAATTAGGAACATAATTTTTAAATTTGAAGTACATCGAGTGAAAATTGTTGAAGTTATTTGTCACGCCAATTGGAAAAAAGCTGTTTCGAGAAGTTTCGAGTAGTCGGCCATTTTGTACATCGAAAAAAAATATATATTTTTTTTCTAACAGAGTGATATTCATACTAAATATATGTGTAATTAATTTTATGAATGAATCACTTTTTCATACGAAAAAAACTCGTTAAATTCGCACATGATTTTATAGCCGTTACTGTGGCCTAAGGCCTTAAACTATTTTCACCTTCTTCACGTATGCTTTTCTCTACTCGCCTTTTTTCCAAGCTCACGAATACCAGTCGTATTTTTAATCACGCGTATATTCGATCGCCACCGCATCCATTTGATATATCAAATCTTTGTATTTGCAGCTCGCGACGTTTAATGACTAAAAATATAAAACCGTCTGCTCGACAGTGACAGATCGATCTCATTAGACGCGACAAAACAGTCGCATTCGAAATAAAAATGATTAAAATAGGAACACGAAACGTAAGGTCAAATGTAGTATTGCCCACGAGCGAAGCTTACGAAAAAAATAGTATTACGCTTTCAAGTCCAAGACATGTCAATCTCCGTAGAGGAGAATAAAGATTTTATAATCACGACCCAACGCGTGTGTATATAAAAATATATACAGGGTGTTTGGCACATGGACCGACACAATTTTTGGGGGATTGGGGGGGGGGGGGGTCATTTGCTACTTTTTTCACCCTAGACCATATGTTAATGCAATGTATGCTTATTATAAATAAATCATTATTTGATACACCCGGTTTCACGAAAGTGACTCTTCAGCTTCCAGTTGTATCAAAAATTTCAACTCCTAAATTCATTTTAAACAAAACTTATTCTCTTTATTTTTACCACATAATGAATGATTTCTATGCCATGTAGCATACCGTTGAAAATGGTATAAACTGGAGAACTTTTTTAAACAAACCTAAGTTCAAAATAGGTTTTAGTTTTTTTTACAATTAATTGAGAATTCATTCAGAGTCATTTTATTGAAACCAATTGTATCAAATAATGATTTATTTATAATAAACATACATTGCAGAATACAACAAAAGTTATTTCGTCCTATTACAACCATAAACAAAAAAGTGATGACGAATTAAAGGCGAAATTTTGGGTAATTGAAAAAAACGAAAAAAGATTCATATCTTAATTACCGTGACACTTAGGACATGGGGTCTAAGGGTGAAAAAAGTAGCAAATGACCCCCCCCCCCCCCCAATCACCCAAAAAATGGTGTCAGTCGATGTGCCAAACACCCTGTATATACATACATACATACACATTCATACATAAATATACGAATGTTGGAAGAACGACGGTATCTTGAATTCCATCCATTCTCTATTTTTAGTTGACGTTCTTGTAAATTGGTTCGTGGTGCCACATGCATCGTCCCTAAGCATATACTCTTGTACACAGAGGTGTGTATGTATATATATATATATATACATATACATATATACATATATATATATATATATATATATATATATATATATATATATATATATATATATATATATATAGAAAGAGAGAGAGAGAGAGAGAGAGAGAGAGAGAGAGAGAGAGAGAGAGAGAGAGAATTTCAAGAAGCTTAGAGAAGGCGTCTCATCCGACGAAACAAACGGAATTAAATAGAGCGAATCGTTGAAGTCTTTGGGTGTTCCACGTTCGAGCGATTCCAAGTTCCGGACGTTTGATCCTCGTCGGTCTCAAAAACCAGTAATTTCTCCTTGGTTGTTCGGTCGTGTGGTTCGCAAGAACGTAGAACGGGTTTCTTCGTCGTCGTCGGCGTCGCGGCCGCGCGTCGTCGATGTTTCGTAATCGCAACAAGTCGGTGCATCTTGCCAAGAATTGAGTCATCCTTCTCGGCGTGACTCTTGTAAGCTTACGCGCATATTTGCTCGATGTTTTTTCCCCTCCCTGCATACACGGACACATTTCCCCTTTTGCATACACGGACACATTAACATCCGCACTATCCCGCATACATTCCTCTCTTGCATGCCCAGACACATAGGAACACATTGCACGCATCAGAACTATCTGCTTTTTCCTCGCCCGTGAGCTTTTAGATGCAACGTATTTCCTGCCCATTTGAGTTTGCACTTGAACGTGCGTTTATCGCAAGTGACACACGGTGGCAATGTTTATTACAGTTTCATCGATAGCTCATTATAATACTCGAATGGTTTCTAGGGTCAATCGTATCAACGGGTCTGCATAAAGCTTGGAGCCTAAAGAAGAGGAGGATTTTTAGTGTTTTCCTGCTGAGGGTATTTGGATGACGAGGTCGGGATTTTATACACAGATGATATTTGTCTTGCTGAGATCGAGGCTTTTTTTCATTTAAGGCCTTAGGCCACTCTAGAGGCCGAAAAAAGGCTTTTTGGGGATTTTTTTTTTACAAAACCTACAATATAGGGTGCTTATCATACATATCAATTACTGTATACCATAATTTTTTTTGAAGTGATTAGTTTCAAAATGGCGGCCGTGCAGCGTTTATCTTAAAACTGCATTTTTTAAGTTGGCCGGAAACATAACTCGGACAATTTTCATCCGATTCACTTGAAATGTTGAATATATCTTGAAAAATAGATTGTCTATGTACGTAGGATTTTTTTTATATTGCATAGTTTATTTGTTATTAACAATTATCTGACGATTTTTAGGCAACCTTTTCACTGTCCAAAAATTTGCCTAAATAATCGTCAGATAATTGTTAATGACGAATGAACTATTTGAACAAATTTAATTTTTGCTCGAAAAAACAACAATTTCATAATATTAATATAAAAATCAACTAATATAACTTATAAGAAAACACACACACACTACCACGCATGGAAATATATATAGGGGAACTCGTGGCAAGACGAATAAAAATAAGCGAGGTAAGGTGAAATCATAAGTCTAGCTACTAAACAGAACTTACAAAAGAAAAGAACTTACACATGAATAAAATGATATGAAAGCAAGATTATTTGGACTAAATACTACAGAACTTAAACGATTGGCTTATCAATTTGCTGGTATTAAGAATGAATCCACTTTTTTTATACGAAAGATGCCAATAATTCGTGTTCTATCATTCTCCTAGCGTTGTTTCATCTTGCCCCGCATACGGGGTAAGATGAGAAAAAAAAGTTTAATTAAAAATATATATTGTACTGTAACAATCATAAAGACTGATTTTTTGCTGCCAAAATTAAAAGATTAATAAACGTTGATTAGTTTAAAAGAGTAATCAAAGTTGACTGACTCATATATGTATTGTTTTATTTGAACATGACCTTAGCGTTATCATTTTGCCACTACTTCCCCTATATATATTCATTCCATCTATCTCTCTGGCTCTTTAATGTTCGCGCCTAGGGACACATACGCGAACGACCAACACCGTCGACGCCTACGGTTCGACTAAAGCACAGAGCGGCGAAACCAAAACCTAAGACAAGAAGTTAAAGGCCGACGAGCAAAAAGACATGGGTGCTAAATGACAGGGGGAGAGAGAGAGAGAGAGAGAGAGAGAGAGAGAGAGAGAGAGAGAGAGAGAGAGAGAGAGAGAGAGAGAGAGAGAGGATAGAGGATAAAGGAGGGAACGAGTGGGCAATGCATTACGAATTCCCGCATGCTTCTCCTTCGCCGTGGGTTCGATGAGTCCTCAGGGACCATATCGCATGCTGATTAGTGCAACTCGACTCGAACTAATGGCAATCTCCTCGCAATAACTCTCCGTCCGAAATAAATCTTTGACAGGTGTATCCCTCATACACAGCGACTCGTTGCGCTGAACATTCTGGAATTGCACGCGAAGGACAAAGCGTTCGATGCATCGCTCGTATCGAGTACAACGTACATAGACGACGCAAATGTCATCGGATATTTGTGAAGAAGAAAATCGTGCTCGTCATCCAAATACGTGGGTGGGCGCGAATAAACGACATGACAAAACGCTGGATGTTTTCCGACGTGTGTACAGAGAGGAGAAAATCCCTGAGCGTCGAAAAAAGTCAGCATGTATCGGCGGAGGGGAATGGTGTAGGAGTTGTCGTCGCGGCGAATTTATATCCGTCTCCACATGGTGCGAATAAATTTGGGCGAGAAGCGCGAGGAAGAGATGCAGAAGAGAGAGAGACAGAGATAGAGAGAGAGAGAGTGAGAGAGAGTGAGAGAGAGGGAGAGAGCGAGAGAGAGGCGGGATGTTGGATACGTTGTGTGAATCTGTGGAAAGGACGTATGGGCAAAGAGAGATATCGCGGCTGAAATTCAGGGTAAAAAAGGTGCTCCGACAAGAGCCTCGTCAAGATGTGAGTGCCCCGCAGCAACACGAGACTTTACGATTCCTGCAAGAAGCAAGCATACGTGTGAAAACTGCAAAGGGAACAAGAGAAACGGTATAGAAGTCTACATTAGAGACATCTATGTGTTTCTTTCTTCCTTGGACTCCCTTCATGAGCCCTACCAACCTATGACAACTGCAAAACCACGAAGAGAACAAGAAGAATGCTATAAAAGTCTACATGGGAGACATATATGTGTTTCTTTCTTCGTCGGACTCCCTTCATGAGCCCTACCAACCTATGACAACTGCAAAACCACGAAGGGAACAAGAAGAACGCTATAGAAGTCTACATGGGAGACATATATGTGTTTCTTTCTTCCTTGGACTTCCTTCACGAGCCCTACCAACCTATGACAACTGCAAAACCGCGAAGGGGGCAAGAGGAACGCTATAGAAGTCCACATGGAAGACATCTATGTGTTTCTTTCTTCCTTTTACTCCCTTCACGAGCCCTAGCAACCTATAACAACTGCAAAACCGCGAAGGGAACAAGAGGAACGCTATAGAAGTCCACATGGAAGACATCTATGTGTTTCTTTCTTCCTTGGACTCCCTTCACGAGCCCTACCAACCCATGACAACTGCAAAACCGCAAAGGGAACAAGAGGAACGCTATAGAAGTCCACATGGAAGACATCTATGTGTTTCTTTCTTCCTTTTACTCCCTTCACGAGCCCTAGCAACCTATAACAACTGCAAAACCGCGAAGGGAACAAGAGGAATGCTATAGAAGTCCACATGGAAGACATCTATGTATTTCTTTCTTCCTTGGAATCCCTTCACGAGCCCTACCAACCCATGACAACTGCAAAACCGCGAAGGGAACAAGAGGAACGCTTTAGAAGTCCACATGGAAGACATCTATGTGTTTCTTTCTTCCTTTTACTCCCTTCACGAGCCCTAGCAACCTATGACAACTGCAAAACCGCGAAGGGAACAAGAGGAACATTATAGAAGTCCACATGGAAGACATCTATGTGTTTCTTTCTTCCTTGGACTCCCTTCACGAGCCCTACCAACCCATGACAACTGCAAAACCGCGAAGGGAACAAGAGGAACGCTTTAGAAGTCCACATGGAAGACATCTATGTGTTTCTTTCTTCCTTTTACTCCCTTCACGAGCCCTAGCAACCTATGACAACTGCAAAACCGCGAAGGGAACAAGAGGAACGTTATAGAAGTCCACATGGAAGACATCTATGTGTTTCTTTCTTCCTTGGACTCCCTTCACGAGCCCTACCAACCCATGACAACTGCAAAACCGCGAAGGGAACAAGAGGAACGCTATCGAAGTCCACTTGGAAGACATCTATGTGTTTCTTTCTTCCTTTTACTCCCTTCACGAGCCCTAGCAACCTATGACAACTGCAAAACCGCGAAGGGAACAAAAATAACGCTATAAAAGTCCACATGGACGACACCTATGTGTTGCTTTCTTCCTTGGACTCCCTTCACGAGCCCTACCAACCCATGACTATGTTGCAGAGCGCCTACTCACGCCGGATAAATCATCGATCCTGGCCGGAATTCTGATGGATGTTCCAATGGCAAAAGATTGATGGTGTAATCGAAGAAAAATATGTGTCTTGCTGATACTTGACGAATGACCGTGCTCTCAATTTCTCTCCCTCTTCAAACTCGGTCCTATGTAGAGTTTCTTACCGTTCGTACGAACAGTCGGGCGAAGGACGAACGTGTTCTGCATTCGTCGCGTGAAACGTCGGCTACTTACGATCTGCCGAATAATCGAGGCCACATCGGCCCTATGGCAAGCGTGTGTTCGGGACGAGGTAATAACTTTCGTCAACTTGGCATATTGTCCGAATTGCGGAAAGAGTCAGAACGATGGAGACTGAAGGTGCAAATCTCCACGCCCATGTCGTTCAAGCTTCCGCAAAGTCGTAGTCCTGATGGAAAGACCTGCTGGACTTGTTGGAACTTATCTCATTGCAGCCGTATGAGGGCTGTTCTTCTACACCTCGTGGATACGGAACTAGAAGCGATTTCGTTCCGAGCCTCGTTCCTCAAACTAGTTAAATCATCCGGCTGCGGGACAAGTGCTCGGAGTCCCTTCCTCATATCATCCGTCGCGTATTCGTCCTTCGTGCATTCCCTTTCGTTCCTTCTCTCTCATTTGCCAGCCTCCTGTCTCTCTCACACCCACTCTCACCACGACCCAGCGATCTTACCGGATTCCAGACACGTAGTAGGAATTTATTTGGGACGCGTGTATGCTCGCCTCCGAATCTCGTACCTGAACCGACACAGATATACACACGCTTATCACCCGTATCTACACGTACGAAAGACGAACCTCCAGACGCGAAGTTTCCGTCGAGCTTACCTCGCCATCGTCGCGCATCCCCTAACCAAAAACGAGACTGCCTTATACACACTCTCCGGTGCGATCTGCATCCACCAACTTTTCCAACATCCAACCAACCTATGCGCCAGTCTTCTCGTGCTGCTTGCGAACTCCATATATTCGCCCAGTGCGGCACTCCTACCCTACTCGCCTGCCCGGGTTCTCCGGCAATCACTTGTAGTAAATGGAACCAAACGAACCACAGCATTCAGCTGATAACGCGTCTTAACCAACCCAGTTGTTTCGGTCGATTGTGCGGCTGGGCCAGTGGTGGCCGGCAGAACTTCCTACAAAGTTTAGGATCCGTTCAGCCGTGGACTCACTCAACCGCCTCGTGGACCGGGCCACGTACAACTATGGAAAGCGTTCTTTTTTCATGCTCGGCAGATGGATTTTCCATCGAGCTTTCTCATTGTCCTCGTCTGATTTACCGATTGGGATTTATCAGCGAACGGGGGCAAACGGTTGGCAGAAAAGAGTCGTCTTCGGCGAAAAAATACGACGGAAAGAGGGGGGATCGTGGTGGAAAGTTTCCTCGGGGAAAGCTACAGTTGCGGAATGGTCTTTCCAATGGTACCTCGACATTTTTGCTGGTGCAGGACGACCAGACGAGGGATTTGCGATGCTGCCGGCTGGAAAATCTGCGGTGCACAGGATTTCCACGACTTTATGAAACGATTCACCATTTATATATGTATATATGTGTAGCGTATACATATATATATGCATACGAATGTACACTGGGACGAAGAGTTAAGTAGACGGGGATTTCTGCTGGGAGCGAGAGAGGAGAGACCGCTAGTCGCGAATAACACAGAATGTAATGGAGAAAAGGAGAGAGAGATATACCGGGGCGATTCTTACAGTTCGTTGATTTCTCAATGCAGAGGAAGGGAGAGCGAGGGTCGCCGTTACGCTCCAGGAGACTCTCGCTTTCCTGGACCCTCCTTTATACGAAAATTTCGTTCACCGATCCCGGAAGCTTTTTCCTTAGACCGGTCGAGTCTCCCGCTGCAGCAACGGTGGCACGAATAAATTCGAGCGAAGAGGAAAATGATGGAACAAAGAGCGTTCCAATGATGCGGAACGATGTATGTATGACGCGGCAAAAGAGCATTGTCCGAAATTGCGAGGGTATCGTGACGGGGTCAATTATATATTTTGTATCAAGGGAAAATGTCTCTCGTTTATCGGAGCCTCTAGAGTCCAGTAAAAGAGATGATAACCCAGCACTTTTTAGCGTAGAATGTGAATTTTTGACTGAAGGTAGATGGTTGCATACTGAAAGTAACCCCCAATAAAATGTTGCCCCTCAACTTGACCCAACCCTAAGAAATAGGGATTGAAAACTTAAAAATCGACGTATCTCGATAATTAATGGCCCGATCAAAAAATGTTTCAAACAAAAGTTGTTTGGGATAATAAAATACGTATAAAGTTATCTGACGTCCAATCCCCTATCTTTGACCTAGACAAGGATGCAGCGATATGTCTACTCCGCTCGCACACGCATCAACCCCGAATTTTCGAATCGCTTTTGTGCCGCCATTTTCAAAGATAGGGGGTTGGACGTCAGATAACTTTATACGAGTTTCATTATTCCAAACAACTTTTGTTTGAAACCTTTTTTTATCGGGCTATTAATTGACGAGATACGGTGATTTTTAAGTTTTCAACCCCTATTTCTAAGGGTTGGGGCGAGTTGAGGGGAAACATTTGTATTGGGATTACTTTCAGTAGGCAACCATCTACCTTCAGTCAAAAATGCATATTCTACGCTAAAAAGTGCTGGGTTTTCGTCTCTTTTACTGGACTATAGAGACCGCTGATTCTTCGGACGCGACAGCTTGGGACCTTTCCGTAAATGTATGGCGCTGAGGAATTTAGGTACCCTGTCGAATGACGCGAATAGAGATAAATCGGTATTCTGAGGAAATGATTAAAAATGCCGGAAAAAATTCTCGTAAGCAATGCCGTGGAACTCCCGAGAACTGCCGGGTTGATCTTTCATTGGAAATAGTGAGAAAAAAAGGTCTAAAAACATAATCTAAAGCTTCGACCGGTGAAAAGCTCGACTTGCCTCAAGATTGAGGCAATTCTCACCCTTTTCTTCGCCAGTCTGCCATCTTTTGAAAAACCTTAATCGCGCGGAGTATCTTCAAAGTGTCTCGCGTATAATTCTCGCGGAGATTGGCAACTGGCCTGGAAGGAACGAAGATCGAGTGAAAAAGAGATCGCGGGCGGGAGAATGTGAGAATATTCCAGTCATCTTGCGCAGTTCGTTATCTCGCAGTAGTGAAGGAGAGGTGCCGTGACGCGGGTTCACTTCGCAGCTGTGAAAAAAATACCCGCAAGAACTGCGCAGCTGAAGCTTTAAAAGCAACTTCGCCGTTGCTTTTTTGCTCATCTTGCCCCACAACGGTCTCGCTAACTTTTGTTCCCCTCTGCCGTCTTCCTTCGCGAGGCTTTTTTCGCCTCTTTTCTCAGCTCTCTCTCCCTCTCTCATTCTCTACCTATTCTCCTCTATCTCCTGCATTATGCAAAGCCGATCTGGCATTCGAGCTTCCGGATATCTTGTCGCCGCGACGTAACTTTTTTTGCGACCACAGCCAAGTACGAGCTCGTGCACGCCGCTACCCGTTTTTATTTTGCCACCCTGAGACGAGACTTATATAGCATTTCTTAGCGTGGGAGGGCGAACGTCAAGCAAGAAACAACGGTTTGACAGTAGAAAAATGAAGTGTCCTTTCACCATCTCTCCCCCCCCCCCCCCTCTCTCTCTCTCTCTCTCTCTCTCTCTCTCTGGATCGTGCTCTCGAGGGTCCACTCGTATCTCGATACATCTCTCACGATACCAACGCCTCGCGAGAGATCCGCAAACATCTTGTCCCGTTGGGTTCCTACATACGAAGAATTTTTATCTCCGTGTATACACGTACCTGCCAGTGAAATATTCGATATATCACGTGGAATATAATGTTTCGTAGCACGCAACATTTCTACTGCTCCTAGGACCGTAACGATGTATAGCTGTATAGGTCGTGTCCTCCGAAATATTCCAAGCTCGTATCGAGCGATGATGGGAGAAGGGTTGAAGGATACAGGGTTGATGGTAAGGGAAGGTTGAGACGCGATGACATCGACTGGGGTTTGAAGAGGTGAAGGCTGCTGAGAATGGAAAGAAACGAGGGGGTGTGGTGAGGAGGGAGGGGGGGGACTTGGGGATCATCGCTCGAAGAGATGTCAAGGTATGTAGTTACGTACGTGATGTACCCGAAACCTTTGACGTTTTCATACGTGCCTGAATCCCCTGGCTCCAATTCTCGCTCCACCGATTGGAACATCTCAAGATTTTCCCTCTTCCATTCTCGTGGACTGATTTCCGAATCGAAGTCTCAAGGACGACGAAGCGGTTCCCGGTGAATGTCAACGTCTTCGCGGCAGCTGAGATTCCTAGAAAAAGGGCTGTTTTGACGTTTGGCAGAAGATATTACATTTTTCTTCAAGGCACTCTTTTCGCCTTCTGTAACTTTCGTTCTCTCGGTTCTTCATCTTCTTCTTCGCTGCTTTCACGATTTTGCTTAATTCCGGACTTGCTCATTGTCTTTCCGGGGTATTTGTCCCGGGGTTTATACACAGGAGGAATGTCAAGAAACACGAACGTAAAGAAAGGATAAAGCTCTCTCTCTCCATTACCATTTATAGTGATTCCCGAGCCACCGATGCATCTTATACATTCGAATTTTTTTTATTCTTTCTCTCTCTTTAAAGTTTTCTCGCTCCCTTGGTGTTGCCGCCTCTCTTCGCTTGTGCACAAAGCGCCGACGTACATTGGAACAAAGACACGGACAGATCTCCACCTTGTAAAAATAGCCAAGCACGCGACCCCTTTACCAAGGCGTTTTTCTAGGATGTGCCACCCCGTGGGCTCAGCGGGGTGTGCTGATTTATGGCCTTTGTCATCCCTCTAAGATGCATCCTTGCCGCAAAAGCTTTCGCTTTTCCTAGGATATGCCTGGAATAAACCAAGCCCTCTGTTCCACCTCTCTCACTTTTTCCTCGTCTCTTCGGTATTTCGATCGTCAATTCTATTCTCCGACCGTTCATCGCTTATCCGGAAAGAGCATGCATATCATCTCGCGGCATATCTCGAATAACATTCTTCTTCCTCGTGCAGCCAGTCAAATTCGTGACGAATCTGAAGAAGCGGGTATACGACTGTGAGCCCTTCGATTCTCGCACATCTCGTTGGAGGTGTGCGAAGTATCGATGCGAAAATCTTCTGGAATTGCTGGTATGTTTAACATTGCGAAGCCACGATCCAAGTGTAAACTTTGGCATTGTTTGGTGAAATCCGCAAGGTGAAGCCTGGGGCTCGTCGTTGCGCACTTCCGTTATTTTTCCAGGCTTCAGTTCACCTTTTTTCCCCCGGATGCTTGTGCGTGAAATCGATACTCGCGTGGATGCGGGCATGGTTCCCGTTTCTAATCGGAGAGCATCCCCCTGGCGGAGCTCCGTTGTCCTACGTACTCTCATCGTGCTACGTCTCATCCTTCCGGGTTTTCAGCCGCGCGAGACGCGGCGTAAAACACACGAGGATCTTTCCAAAAGACAAGGTTATACGGATAGCACGTATCCTACGACACTCCGCCACTCTTCGGCATTTCCGCTTCGATGGTTTTTCCGCGGAGGTGTACGCACCAGAGCACGCATACAGACAGCTGCGAAGAGAACGAATACCCTTTTCGCCTGCTCTCTTGTTGGGAACGGGCCTAAGATCAATCTTGGCGAATCTTCCTACGCTTCGTACCTACCCCTTTTGCCCTCGTTCTTTTTTCTTTCTGTCGACAGTGGCATTCGCAGCAATCGGCTCGGTTTTATTCTCTCTTTCATTGTCGTCCCTTCCCTACGTTGCGGGCACGAAAAAACACTCCGGTGCTGTGGAGCGCGCTAAAGAAACCACCCATCGTACTTCACGATAGTGGAGATGTTACCATTCAATTTCCAATGTTCCTTCGTATGTCTTACGGGCTTTCACGAATCCATTCAACGTTTACCCCACACTTATCACTATACTGGTTCCAGTTTTTCAGAAACTTCGGAGAACTCTCCCAGAGCGCCTCTTTGGTAGAACACTACTTCCGAATACAGTGCCTATCCGGGAAACTATTATTCACCGAGTTTCGGTTAGCATTGGAGCCTCAATAAAACTGCCTACCACTCGGTAGTCGGGGTGCACATCAGCGGCTAAGTAGTCACCCAGCTCAGGGTTGGCACAAATCGACGAAGCTTGACGTGAGTACAGGGAAACTGAGGAAAACCTGCACCGATACGGATGACCAAAGTTCATCGAGTTTGAGGTGCGTTACTGTTGGAAACCCGCTAAAACTGTCTACTGCTCAGTAGTCGGGCTACGAACCAGCGGCTAAGTAGTCAGCCATTCAAGTATTGGCACAGGTCGACCATGCTGTGGAAACTAAAAAACCTTTGCTACCTACGAGCCATAATTCATCGAGTTAAGTTGTGTCACTATTGGAAAGGGAGTGAAACTTCCTACTGCTCAGTAGTCGGGGCGCAAACCTACGACTAAGTGATTTCCCGTCCAAGTGTTGACGGGGACTAATACTGCTTGATATGAACGATCGGCCAAGCTGTATACGGGCCGCGCGTAAAATACTTCCGGCGCAGTTAACATTATTATTGAAAATTGAAAACTGCAATGACGATAATTCATATACGCGTAAAGTCTCTTAGACATAAGTTCCGCTCTACATTCTGGAAAAAAGCATACGGACAGTTCTCGTTAAACGGTTATTCCTTTTTCGCCGAGTGGCAACGTTTGTTCGTCATTAAAGGAAGCTTCAATGTACCAAAACTTTTTACCCTGCTCTCTCTCTCTCTCTCTCTCTCTCTCTCTCTCTCTCCCTCTTTCTCTCTCTCTCTCACTCTCTTTCTCTCTTGCCCGTGCACTGTTGATATTTTGCACACACGCCGGTGCAAAGTTGTCTGTGCTACGTCGAATTTTCTTGTTTACGCGCTTCGGTTGGTAGTTCTTGTGGCAGGGTCTTCTCGTATCCAACTGGAAAACACGGAGCCTTGCTTCTTCCCCGGTAGCGAGCAAAAGAGGTCAAAAATATATGGACTTTCCATAGCTGCTGTATCGTCCATTGAGCCATTTTGTCAGACAACAACCGATTATAAATCAAAGCCACACATTTGAACAACACTTGCTTTCGTTATTCCTCCCCCTGTTATGCGGTTCTCATCCGATACCGAATTTTGAAGACGCCATTACGCAAATTAACTTTTAGTGCCAGCAGCTCGACCAAACGTCGAGCCTTTGGCTACCCGCCAGCATTTATTTGTTCATTTTGCGATGCTTCTGCGACACACGCCGAACGAAGACAGCGAATATACTTCAATTCTTTGCCCACCGACTGCAAAATCCGTCTCTTTCTACCGGGTCTCGCGTGTCTTCGCGCCGTCTCCTCTTTTCTCTCTCCACTCCGATCTTCGTCAAGCTCCCTGTGCAATCGGTTCAATCGCGCAATTCTCGTAAAAATACCGAATCCCATTTCTCTCCGTTCCGTTTCAACCAACCGTACTCCTTTGGAGTTTCATCGCCTTGGAACTTTTGCTCCACCGCGTTCCACTAGCTCCCGTCTTCGACCGCCATGTGCTTCGCTTATACTCGCGGAACTTCGCCATGCCGTGGCGTATCAGCACTCCAATATGGCTCTTTATACTTTTTTTTCTTTCACTTTCCTCCTAGAGCCTTCACTTGTATTTATCGACCGTGGCATTTCGCGAATGCACCAACATCTTGCCTCAAAGCGAACCTCCCCCCTTCTTCGCGATAGTTCCTGCAACGAGAAAATGATGATGAGACCTTGGTAGTTTCTCTGTATTTAATTCGACGCTCGTTTCGTTGGGAAACTCGGGACATTGTCCACAATTCGGAGCAAACAGAGAGGGGAGCGTGTGTAAAGAGGCTTGAGGTTCGAATATTTCACTGTCGTCGAATATCCATAAGTGATTGTCCATAAGTCGAATATCCATAAGTCGAATATCCATAAGTCGAATATCCATAAGTCGAATATCCATAAGTACGAATATCCATAAGTACGAATATCCATAAGTAAGAATATCCATAAGTCGAATATCCATAAGTGAGTATAGAGTAGAAATGAGTGCCAGAAATGGCGGGAGGTAGAGATAAGTGAGTTTGTTTATTCGTTTGGATTTGTTTGGGTTTGTCTGGGTTCCCTCTATACTCACTTCTCACCTCTACCTCCCGCCATTTCTGGCACTCATTTCTACTCTATACTCACTTATGGATATTCGACTTACGGATATTCGACTTGCGGACATTCGACTTACGGATATTCGACTTATGGATATTTGACTTATGGATATTCACTTATGGATATTGGCACTTATGGATATTCGATTTATGGATATTCGTTCTTATGGATATTCGGTTATGGAAATTCGACTTATGGATATTTTACCCCAATCGAATATTCCTTCACAACGTGAACACGTCGCGAGGTTGCCAACTGGACAAAAATTAGATCAACTCTTTTTCCACTTTTTCAATCATGGTTGAAGATCTGATGCGCTGAACGCGGACGACCTTCATCGTGCACACGATGAGTACGTCCGAAATTAAAGTTGAATAACTCCGCGCGGTTAGCTCGGGGTCTTTTTGCGCACTTATGGGCCATCAAGAGAGCTCAAAGTGGACCATGATAAGCTTTTGATGATCCAAATATACTTAACTTTGACACATGCCAGTTGACGGACGACGGCCACTTTCCCGGCTCGTGACGACTAACAGTTACCTCGCTCTTTCTCACTCCTTGAGGCACCGTATCTATTACCCTGTCACGTCTCATACCCTTCTCACCTGGACTGCCACGAGATGCTTTCGTTTCCCCGGGTGAATTCCGTGAACCAAGAAAGCCCTTATCTTCTGTTTGCCCTGCGGGCTCGCTCCCCGTTCCTGTTCTCTTCTTAGGTTCTGGTAGCGACCTCTGTACGAACCCGGGTCTTTCACGGTGCCTGGTTCCGCTCTTTCCATTCTCCGCCGTTCTCGTGCCAGGGATACGAGCGGGACAACCCGCTGTACCGGTGACCAACGGCAGACAATAATTTACCAGGATGTATGTCTCTCCATTCCGACTTCTCTACCTACCGACCTTTCTTTCTTCCTTTTGTCCGCTCCTACACTCTGTTTTTGCTCTTTCCTTCTGCTTTCCCCCCTCTCACCCTCTCGCTCTTCTAACCTGACACAGTTAAATATTCCCACGCGAATACGTCCTGCGGGGTTGACTGATGTCCGAGTGTGACTAATGCAGCATCCCAGAGGAGCTCTTCGATGCTGGGTCGCTCCATGAGTTTGCCCTCACCCTCTGTCCTTTACACGCGAGACTATTCTGCAGTAATACACTGATGTACAGGTATAGAGAGAACGGTACGAGCTCTACGTACCCTTCTCGCTATCACTCGACCCCACGAGGCACAAACTAGTGTTTCCGAACACCTCTTTGCCGGGGATTGGAAACCCGATAAGGAGAAGTACCATTCATCAAATAGCCAATTAAGGCGGAGCCTGAATTAGATGGTCCAAAAAAGCGCTTTTTCGGGATTTTTTAGAACGGAAGAAAACAAGTGAGAGCAGCAAACATTGAGGGATCTTTTCATGTATATTTGAAATGTACAAAAAAATTTCATCATGATACAATGAATGACCGCAGATTTATCAGCCTATTCCACGTGCGTCTTGCCACTGCAGTCCATAGTCGGCGGGAGAGATGCAACTCGTAATTCTTGACTGAACCGAATAAACCAATAAAATGTTCAATTGTCATACATTTTTCTTCTGGGTGAATCGGGAAAAAGCTGAAAAAATCGTGAAATTATAACTTTTCTCAGGTTTGAAAAAAAATGTGTTGGAAAAAAAAACACATTATGGTGCTGTAAAAATGATTTAAAAATACTCTTTCAACGACTCTTTTAAGGGGAGATATAAACCTAGGAGCCGGAAAAGAGGTCATTTTTGTGAATTTTTTCAAGGAAAACTATTTGAAATTTCGGATTGGGGTTTTAATTATCTAAAAGTATATACATTCAAAAATATGTTTAATTTTCTTTATTTAAAAATATCAAAAATATAGAAGGATATGGTATGATCCTTGGAGCGCCGTAAAAAAATCTGCGTATACGGTACCCACTGCCGTTTCTTCAAAAATCATCTAAAAAAAACCAAAAAGATTGTTAAATTAGATACTATAATCTAGTACTTGTCATAGCCGATTTTGAAAATATCGATTTATGACAAAATGGCGGACGTTCGAACATAAATAGTGATTTTTGGGCCAAAAATTAGTTATTATTTTGCCTATAAAACAAAAACTAAGGAACGGAAAAAAAATCCTACGACAAGTACTAGATAATGGTGTATAGAATAACCACAAAAAACCTTAAAACCTCAAACCTTCATTGGTTTTCGAGAAATTTTGGGTACCGATTTGAAAAACGTGGTTTTGAGAAAAGCGCGTTTGAAAATTTGGAAATGAATAAATCATGAAATTTGTCAACTTACATGAAATCATCGATACCAGGCCCATAGTGTAGGTCGTCTACGGTCGACGGAATGTTCATAGCTTCTAAATCCTCGACCTCGACCATCCAGGTGTATATCTCCCCTCAAGGCCTTAGGCCACTCTAGAGGCCGAAAAAATAGGCTTTTTGGGGATTTCTTTTTAGAAAAACTACAAAATAAATCGAGATTACAAAAAAGGGTGTTTATCATACATATCAGTCACTGTATGATAAATACCCCTTTTTGTAATCGCGATTGATTTTGTAGTTTTTCTAAAAAAAAATCCCCAAAAAGCCTGTTTTTTCGGCCTCTCGAGTGGCCTAAGGCCTTGAGCGATTAAACCAAACTAACAAACTATCGTGTCCTATATTCCTTTCCTTTTTATTTTATCGCGACAAATTACCCATCGCGTGGCGGATATCAAACGTCAATGGAAGTTTCTGATAACGACGATAAGACACGCGTTTCATAGTGTAAGCCTCACACTGTCTTTTTCAGGTGATACGAAGATGTAGAGCAAATGGGTCTTTTTGTGGCGTCGGTGCTGCAAGGATAGTAGAATAAATGTTCCGACACAATTCGGAAGGTGTTTTTTTTTACAGCGACACAGTACGAGAGCATTTAGAACAGCTGCATTTTCGCCTGTCACACAATCCGTGTTCCCCAAAGATTTGGAACTATGTCACGTATTCTTATCTTGGTGCGTTACCGTTGGCTTTTGTTACTCTCTCTTTCCCCTTTTTTTTCATGTTTTTCTTGTTCGTTCCTTTTTCTCGTTTTCTCGCTCTGTGCCTTCGTTTTACGCGTCTCTCTCGTTTCAACGCTGAAACGTCTTTCGTTATCATTTTTATTATTTCAAAGAAACAGCAAGAATTCGGAGCGTCCGTTCGTCAAGTGCTCTCCTTGCTCGTAACTCAAATCGCGATGTTGATGTAGAGAAACGAGAAAAATAAAAGAGCGGATAAAAAAGCACGCGCGCACACAACGACGAGGTAGGAGAAAAAAGGATCCTCTTTATTTCCGGGCGAGACGGGAGGTGAAACTGTTGCCGCGAGATCTTCTCGAGTCGTTCTCCTCTCGAAAAGCTCCACCCACTTTCTTACTTTCCCTATTGCCGTAAGACCCCGCGTATACATTAGTCCGTCGGAGACGCGTTTAATTAACTTAAAAATATTCGTGCACGTCTTATCGCGCGAGGGAGAAGTTCTCTTGCGCGGAATTTCTTCATTATTTCCTTTTGTCCGCGTACCCCGGGAAGATTCCGAGGCTACTTTGCGTACCTTCTCGCACTCTTCTCTTCACTCGATAAGGAAAATATTGAAAAAATTCAAGCGAACCGTAATCGGCAAGCCCTCCAATGTATGAGGAATTGTGAAGAAATTTATCGACACTCTGAGTCTGGTCGATCACACGTTTTATGGAGATTAGAAAATTGACGTGAAGGACGATTTGGAGTCCCGAAATTCTCGATGTCAAATGACGGAGCGATGCTTCTTGTCAGTCGCCAAGTCTTTATAAAGTAGGTTATCTTCATAACGTAGAATGTCTTCATAACGCGGGATGTCTTCATAGCGTAGGATCTCTCCATAACGCAAGATCTCTTCACAACGTAGACTGCCTCTCTCATCAATCGTTGCTGATGATGAAGTCGTCCTAAGTTTCCCAAACGAATCGTCTCTCAGTGTTGCCAGGTTAGGAGATTTCCTCCTAGATTTAATGGTATTTCACCTGGGTTAGGAGAGAAATAGGGAAATGGTTTAGGAGAATTCTGAAGCGTGAGGGTATTTTTAGGGGATTATAAATTTCCGAGGTTTTTTTTTCTCAAAACAAGTTTTAAAAAAACCAACCACAAGTGCACCCATTACGAGTAAACGCAAACAAACAAGTGAGCCCAAACAAACGGAAACAATCATGAAAACCCAACCGATACAAGCTGCGAACCAAAATGTCGGTCGCAATGGTCGAGGCTAAAATCGTATAGTATATAGTCGTATGTTGAAGCGTTTCAGCTCGGAGCATATTTATAATAATATAAATGACAGCGATGTTGGAACCCTCGATGTATTTCCTTGTTGTCCAATTAGGGCCGAAGTTTAGCTATTCATGCATCAGTGAATTCTTCATTGCAAGAAGTATCACTCCGATGAGAAATACACTCTGTGCTCATTCTGTTCGTTATCGTTTTCGCTTCAAAATGCCGCTTCGCCCATCGTGCTGCGGGTATTTTTCGATTTTTGGCAGAATTTCAAAGACCGACCATCGATTTTCGCAAATTATTCCACACTTTTCCAATAAAATTTGAGGGTTTCGGGGGAATTAATAGCGAATTTGTATTCAGGGGGCAAAAATACGTAAAATGGACTTGGAATGGACCGTCGTCAATAAATATAAGTTACACTATAGAATAGTTCAAAGTATATACTCGGCTAATAAGTAAAAAATTGTAATAACAAACAAATATATAGACAAATATAAAAGCGGGATTCTTGTAATATGCAAATTCAAAAAAACATAACCTCCAAGACTCAAAGACAGATTACCATACCACGATAAATGTTTTTACCGACCGTACGTTTCACCTAACTACAACAATTATTTCCATAAAAAAAGTATTCATCTATAATTCGCACAGATCGCAGCAATTGAGTTTCAAAACAAAATATTCAATACACAAGTAGGAAATTACCCTTCATTTACAGGCCGTTCATGTTTCATGTTCAGGCCGGTGGTTCGGTGGGGGCGATTTAGGAGATTTTTAGGGGGAACCAGCGATGGTCTAGGGGGAAGCCGCTAGAATCATCTGGCAACACTGTCTTTGCAGCAGTCTCAAATCGCCGTCCGTCATGAAAAAGACTAGCTCAGATCTCGCCAAGTAGACAGGAGCTTTCGTTCTGCATCAGGAATAGCGTATGTAGAGTGGTAGCGATAGCGGAGTTGGCCGGGAGTAGGAATGTTTCTTTATCATCTACACGTAACGGAGCCAGTTTCCCTAAGACCGCAAAGACGTTTCTTTTCTCCTGGGCCTTTTTTCCCCTCTCGCCACGCCGCCTCGTCCTCTGTTTCCATTCCTCTTGGATGGCCACGCCATGGAGTCGTTCCAGTACCGCGCGACTTTCGGCCTCTTTCGTTCCACTTCTTTTCACCGTATACTCCTGGTTACTACGGCATCCCGGCAACATCATCTGTACTGGCGCATACACGGGTGTATGGGTGTAGAGACAAACGCCTGCTTTATAGCGGAATAACACCAATAGCACAGCAGGCCGCATGTTTATTCAAGAGCCTCACGTACAAAAGATATTCCGCACGGAGCGTTACGTGACGCGGTGGTGGTGGCGGTGGTTGTGCTGGTGGTGGAATACGCGGTCCGCCTCGGGGTGCTGTAAAGAGGGTGGCAACACACCAGGCGTCGCAAGCCCTTCTCTCTTCCTCTCCAACCTAACCAGCAGGCTGTATAGAGTCGACAGGCTAGAGGGTGACGGGGGCTGGAAGGGGTGGTTGCTCGTCGGGATAAAACGGACCGCCGTACCGCGGGCCCGGTCCTGATGTACACTTGGCAATGGCTGGAGAAACGAGCGAGACAGACAGAGAGAGAGAAAGGAGAGCAGTATCGCACGCCCTCGAGCATACAGCCGCCAAGCGGGTGAGTACGCAGTTGGGTATAGGGTAGAGAGGGGTAGGGGGTGCGCGTATACGCCGAGGACACACGGCAAGCCGGAAGTGAGAAGGAAATGAAAAAGTTATGTTTCCTCGCGGTAGTTTCTCCTTTTTCTCGTTCACGGTTACGCTCGCTGCACGTCGACGTACACGCCACCCTCTCCCGCCTCCCTTCGCACACCCTGCTGCATAGCGTTTTCATTTTACGCCCTCTATATACGCGCACAGACTTGACGATTGCCAGCTGTAAAATCGTGTGTTACAGTTCGTATGGGATAACGCCGGGTAGCGTTTCTCGATTGTACGTACAACCCTGGAGAAAGATTCTGATGTCCTTGTTGTCCCGGATGGCTGTTGAAAATAAGCGGGGTTGCTAGCCCTCGTGAGCATTCTTCGCCTCTCTGGAACACTCTGAAAGGCATCCCATCGTAGGAGAGCAATTTTCCTCATAAACGGGGATGATTCGGATGATGCTACTATTCCGTTGAGGCAAAGCAGTCGAAATCAATTATCAATGGGTGAAACTATTGGGAGCACAAATAAGTCTCCGACGTTTGACAAAAGATGGCCCCAGCAGGAGGTTATGATTGAAATTGTCAGATGTGAAACGTCGTATCGTAAGGTTGAACATCCGGCAAGACTGGCCTTGAAATATTAGCGATTTTGTATCAGCATCGCATTATTTTTTCGTGCGAAAATGTCGAGTTTTGAGCCGAATAAGCGTCATTTGCGGGAACTTTTGATTTACTTCTTTAATTTGAAGAAATCTGCAGCTGAGGCGCATCGATTGCTTGTAGAAGCATATGGCGAGGCTGCTTTGAGTGAGAGAAGTTGTGAGTGGTTTCAAAAGTTTAAGAACGGTGAGTTTGACGTCGAAGACAAAGAACGTAGCGGAAGGCCGAAAGTGTACGAAGACGCGGAATTGGAAGCATTATTGGAGGGAGATTCGTGCCAAATGCAAGAAGAACTTGCACTTACGTTAGGAGTAACTCAACAAGCAATTTCACATCGTTTAAAATTGTTGGGAATAATTCAAAAGCAGGGAAATTGGGTTTCCATATGAGCTGAAGCCGAGAAACGTTGAACGCCGATTTTGCACATGTGAAATGCTGCTTGCCAGGCATAGGTCAAAACCTAATTGGAAACACTCAATTGGGAAGTCTTACCCCACCCGCCGTATTCACCAGACATTGCTCCCTCTGACTATCATTGATTTCGATCGATGACGCACGGCCTGTCTGAGCAGCACTTCACATCATATGAAGATACCAAAAATTGGGTCGATTTGTGGATAGCCTCAAAAGATGGAGCGTTCTTCCAGCGCGGCATCCATATGCTGCCAGAAAGATCGGAAAAGGTAGTGGCTAGCGATGGACAATACTTTGAATAAATCATAAAGTACCGTTCTTTCACTATAACTTCCCAATTTTTGATAAAAAACGGCGGAGACCTATTTGCACTCCCAATACTTTTTTTTGTAAATGAGTGACGGCAGTTACCGCACAAAAGTGGGGAGACGACGGAATGATAAAATGTCAATTTATGGAATTCCGTGCGGAGATAGATATAGAGCAGGCTGGTGCTGTTCCATATTCCTGCGTCATCTCGGGACCTGTTATCCGCAGGATCTTTTTCAAGGTTTTTCGATTTTTTTTATCACTGGAGATTCGTCGTCATCCATACATATCGACGAACCCATTCCCGAGCACATCGGGAAAACCTGTCGTCCCCAGAGGCTCGTCGACATAGCACTTCGAGGCAGCAGTTTCACGTTTCCGACGGTTGTTTTTTCTTTCCCCTCCCACAAAGACGCCACGCTCTCGCGGCAAAAGGCGGTAAAAATAGCGGCAACCTTACCCATCGAAGCATCCCGTAAATTTGCGCAATTCGTGCACATTTTGGTGGGTAAAAAAAGGTGGAAGAACGTCATTGAAGCGTGATTGGAATATACGACGGTAAGAAAGTCTCGGGTCAGGCGTTTATGGCGAGTTCGCGCGAATTCTGGACTGGCGAAAGTTCCACAAGTGCCAAAGTCAGGTTGGCGATTAAAATTGGAAGATTGATGAAAACGCGTTACGAAAATATCGCGGACCTGAGAGAGAAGCGGCTGGTCTTAATGACCATCCTCCGATGACCCCCGTGTCCTAATGACTCTGCAGCATAGAGCTCCGACCGAGAGTGGTTGCACTTTCGAGTTCCGTTTCAGCCGTTGATTCATACGCGTTATCACCAACGATCCGCTGTGCAAGGGCTGCGAGTCTTACCTTGCATTCCTATTCAACAGCGAATAGATGTGAGTTCTGAGGCGAAACTTGCTCTTGTTTCGATACCGGAATCCGTGTGGAAATTTGAGTCGGGGAAACGTACTGCCCCTGATATGCCTTCCCTAGATAACACCAGGCTCTGGTCGGGCCTTCCACCCTGGAATAGGTTCGCAATGTAACGGGTCTAAGGCTAGGTCCTGATCCGCCGTATCCTTTTTGGGGAACTGATCAGGAACGGGCCGGAGAACAAGCGGTAAATGACCAGGAAAGTTGTAGGGAATAGATCGGGAAATAACTAGGAACAAAGGAGGAAAGTGAACATCACGTTTCAGCGTTTTTGGAATACTTGAGGGGGTAACATCGGGAGTGTATTCAATTTAGTATTTCGACAACATATTGTTTGTTGGTTATCCACTTGCTAAGGTAGTATATGCGTGTATACATACGCTTGCTCGCATTTCCTGATAGGCAAGGAGACGGAAAAACGTACACAGATCACTGTCCGAGCGAAAAAGGCCTAGAGTGCAAAGGGTTATTTCACAAGTATCGCAAAATCATAAGCGTAAGTGTACGCTGTAAGCATAGCACTTCTGTACGTGGTCCAACTCACAGAACGAACATTTGTCCTCGTACGATGGTACCTTGCTTACGCGAAGCGCTACACTTGCAGCCACCTGGCGGATTGTTGGCGAAATACATTCAGGTAATGTCTCCCCGGCCAGAACACTGATACTTCCCAACATGGCGACAAGACGTTCAAAAACCACGAATGACCTGCTTTACTTTTTTGCCTCATAAAATAATTTGGCTATTCTTTATGCTGAAATCATGTTATGATAATCCCGCTATTTACGATAAGCATTGTGATCCTCGTCGATTACCATTGATGAAATGAATGCTTTTAATGATGAATAGAATTACAACAGATGTATTAGTTTCATCCCAATCAATTATAAATATCTTTGATGAGGTGAAACGCAAAGTAGCTGTTCTTTAGTTCTTAAAGACAGTCTCCATTTTTCAGAACATGTTAATGTTCTGGCCGGGTAGACATTACGTGAAGATGTACTTGCTCCCAATGTATCCCGGCCAGAAGATTGTAGTTTCAAAACAGAGGGTAAGCCGTAAAAGAACGATTTTGCGATGTTCCCGGTTTGTTCCATGGAAGTGCTCGATCAGGTAAACCAGACCAGGCAAGTCTGGTTAGGGCCGGACACAAAGTAGGGAATGCCCGGTCACATTTCTGCACGGGAAGAGAGCTGGGCAACATCCAGACCGCAAATGGTTGAGAGCCCTCACTTTTCGGCTACTTTGCCATAGTTCTGGGCTCATAGGTTCATAGAGATCTGGAGTGACTAACTTTTGTCAGTCGGATGACAATGGAAACGTCAACCGTCTAATGTCACAGCATCCAGCGCACTGGACAGTTGTTACAGCTGACTGTCTGCTTTGGCGTTACCGGAAACATCGTCCAACTCTTTTTCCGTCCCACTATATGAGGCGGTGCCTGCACAACAACCTAAAATTGTCATTCTTTTAAGCCAGGCACCTCTCTCTCTCTTTCCCTCTCTCTCTCTCTCGTGTGTAGCTTTCTACTCGCAATACTCAAACTCCGGCGTTTATACTCGGTACCAACTCCTGGACGTATTTCACCGCAGAGCTCAGTTTGCCATGCGAGGCAAACGGACCTGAGCTTTTGGGATAGTAGAGCACCGCGGAGTCGCGGCGGTCAGCGGGGCGGTGTGAGGCCACCGGTTAAGGTATACAGCGCAGCGAAAGCCCGCACGTTATATACGCCGGACCAAAAACGGCGAGTGGGATTTTCGTGTGGTCTCTATGGGTGCAATGCTCCGCGGTGTTTCTCCAAAACGTTCGGGAGCTTAAACCTCCCGTGTGCTCCCCTTCCTAGGCTGCGAAAGCCCAGCTACGGTAACTTTGTCGGAACGGAGTTATCGTGGAGAGCCTGCGAAACCGTTAGGGAGAGAGAGAAAGAAAGGGGGAGCGAAGCACGAGGAGAGTTCGCTGGAGAGGTTTCGCTCTCGTACGAGAGAATAGAGAATTCCGAAGAAGGGTTGAGGTTGCCCTCGTGTTCGTAGGCCGACCTTGTCTTGGTGTGCCGCGTTCGCTGTATAGTAACGTCAGACAGTAATAGTGCTAGGGTTTTCTCCTCCAACGGTATGGGCGAAAGGGTGGAGAGGCTCAGAGTTGAAAAAAAGGGGTGAACGGGCTTCGCTCCATTGAAGAACGGAAGAGAGAGAGAGGGAAAGAGAGAGCGGTTAAGCAGCTTTCGTTGCACAACGCGTCGAGGGCTCTCCACCGTCGGTAGCGCCAATTTTCATACTAATATTTGCCACTCGAGCCGATCTACCCATTCGCCTTCAACCCATTCTCGCAACCTATATATCACGTATCCTTTTCCTCACTCCTCTTCTCCTCCATCTTCTACCTAGGGTCGTACTCATTTTCCATGGATATCCCACATTCCCCTTGTCCCTCTCACTCTGTCCGTCCAGCTCACTCTCAGGTGAGAACCCTTCGACCACTCAATGGACTCGGATTTCTCCGATACGTTATCTTTAGGCCATTTTTAAGTACAAAAACTATAGTTTAACGTAACGCCTCAAAAATAGGTGGGCTAGGTAGCTCCATTACAACTCGGCAACGGCTTGTCTGAGACAAAAAACCAAAGTTCATTAGATTCAGTATGACACCAGCTACAAAATGACCCTCGGATATAAAGTTTTATCAAAAAATAAAAAAATGGCAGATGAAAAACGAAAAAAGTTTTAAAAAACGCGTTTTTTCGCAGTATTTTGCAAAAACAAGAGTAAAAATCAAAATGTTAAAACCATCGAGGGTCGTCTTGTTGCGAATCATGTTTACAATATGAGGTTTAAATTTCAAGAGAATCAGTTTATTAGTTTTAGAAATACGATGGAGCTAGATTTTGAACACGTTGTTTCGAGAAAAACGCGTTTGAAGTTAATACTGTGAAAAACTCTTGCCTAAACTCAAACGGCTATTCCTGCACCGTAAAAAATCCCTTCTGATTTCTCATCATCGTCGATTTCTTCAAGTCTTGCTTGCTTTCGATTTTTTGAAATTTTAAAAGCGGACTGGTCCCTTAAAAAATATTGTTTTATTCAAAAGTTGAAGATATTTGAACTTTAGGAATGAATTTTCAGTGAAAAATTTCGTTTTAACTGCTCATAAAATGAAAAGTTTTCGATTAATCAGAAATTCCGTACGTACTTCTCTGCGCAATGCAATTAGGAACATAACTTTTAAATTTGAAGTAAATCGAGTGAAAATTGTTGAAGTTGTTTGCCACGCCAATTGGAAAAAATGTTGTTTCGAGAAGTTTCGAGTAGTCGGCCATTTTGTACGTCGAAAAAAAATATACATATTTTCTAACAGCTTGATATTCATACTAAATAGCTGCGTCATTGATTTTATGAGTTGATCACTTTTTCATACGAAAAAAATGGTTAAGGGAAGGGTGGGTTTTCAGCGTGAAAAAAAACACTTTTTTGCGATTTTTTTTTCATCTATATGGATAGAGTAAATTTATTGAAACCTTTTGTACATTGTTAAATGTCATTTCAAGAACATTCCGTGAAATTTGTACGCGAAAATATCCACAAGCAAGCCGGTCACAAAGCTTTTGCGAGAACGCCTTTGGAAAAACACGATTTGCGGTGTTCACTGTATCTCAGCTAGAAATTATCTGAAATCAAGTACCATTAAAATTTAGTCAACGTATCATTAAATCCTCCCCCCAACGGTCTTTGATAATTTTTTTTTTTTTTCATTTCTAAATTTTTGGTGGTCATGTAAAGTGAAAAGTGTTATTTTTCACGAAAAAGTCCGCCATTTTGGGGGTGGAAAACCCCCTCAATGTAAAAGAAATCTCAAACTAACCATTGGGGGGAGGTATTTTATATGTAGAAAGTGTGTACCAAGTTTGAAATAAATCGGTCATGTAGTTTTCAAATGACAGTGAACACGGACTTTGAAAAAGTGGTTTCGAGAAAAAAACGTGGCACCGGCTTGTTTGTGAATATTTTCGCGTACAAATTTCACGGAATGTTCTTGAAATGACACTTAACAATGTACAAAAGGTTTCAATGAATTTACTCTATCCACATAGATGAAAAAATTTCGCAAAGTGTTTTTTTTTTCGCGCTGAAACCCCTACCCTCCCTTTAAATTCGCACATGATTTTATACCCGTTACTGTGACCTAAGGCCCTAATTTGCAATTTCACAATTCTAACGCTGCGGTAGCTCTATGGGAGCGATGCCAAAGAAAAAACAATTGTGTTTTCTCGACTTCGAAACCCTTCCAGGATTGTAAGTTTTCTCAACCTGATAAAAACGATACGAGCCTCCCAAAGTTGCAATCTGCACGCCCACTCTCCACAAATCTGACAAGTCAGTGATAGTGGCGGGTTTTAAATCGCAAAAGTCCAATTATTTGCATTGACGGAAACACGGATAAGAAGAAAAACGCATCTGATAATAATGTGACACGTAAATGCAACAACGCGAGTGGTGGCAGCGAAGCTGGAAAAAATCAGAGAAATTCTCGTTTTCACTTGCCAAGTGTGGAGTGTAATACAACCGTGATCTTCCTAGCCTCTCTCTGTCTCCCCTTCGGCCGTTTTCTCGCTTTCTCTTCTTTCGAGGCCCCCGGAAGCTGCAAGTTCAAAAAGGCTCTGCGGGCTCTACTCTAACTCATAAGAGAGCGAACAAACGGTGAAAAAGTCTGAAGTGAAAAGGCTTGATGAGCCTGAAAACGTTGGGCAGAGAACTCGAATGCTCGAGAACAAGAGAGAGAAAAAGCTCGCATCCCTTTTCCTCCATTTTTCCAGAAGCATCACAGCACTCTGTCTTCTGTATATACCCATGGGCGTGTGTGTATGATACGCAGAAATTGCAAAACTAAATTAATTATCAGTGAAGCTCGGGGCAGTAAAACGAGTGGCCCTTCACGAGCAAAAACAGCCGCCACGTTCCATTTCACTTCATATAACCATTGGCGAAACCGCACAAGCAGTGGCAGATTTCTCAGCTTGGAAAATGGAAGTCAATGAAAGCGAGCACCGCTCTTAGTTTTTTTTTCCCCGCGGCTTCCTTCTACCATCCGATAGAACCACTCGAGCTTCTTACAAGCTTGAAATTCCCCCGTACCACTTTGTACTCTTGCCTCTCATCTTTCCTTTCCTCATCTTCACCCTCCATTTGTTCCACCTTTTACGCTGTTTTTTTTTCTCCCGACACCCACGGCTGATTTCTGCCTACTCGGTAACTAGGTACGAGTTTGCTTTGGTTTGCTTGGTATTGTTAAATAGCCTCAATGAAGATGTCTGAAACCCTCGATGTGAAGGAAGTCCTTCCGCACGATCGTTCAATTCTCTTTCCAAAGTCTGGAAAACAATGGATGTAGAACGGCAGTATGAAGTAGACCCGATCCCTTTTCGTGCCTATGAACATAGTACTCGCAAACTACTCGAGCTTTCGTGATGATTTCTCGCTCCGGCAAGCTTACCGAGTAATTAGACGAAAGAGAATGCATTTACTTTGTTATTATTCTACGGTTAGGTACCTGCGGGTAGCAAGGGCTGACGGCTAATAAGGCCTAAGTCACGAAAATCGTATTGAAAATAATCGATAAATCGAAAAAATTGTATTTTTGTGATATTACACTTATCTATCTAAAATCACAGTCCTTATCTTTATTAATTCAAGCTTCGATGATCGTAAATAGTTGGATAACGTATTGTCGACAAATATTTTTCATTTTGTTTTTTTTTTACATACGTGGTCGACGGTTATTAAGGGGCTACACCCGTGTGAAGGCTGAAAATTTGGGTGATTTTCGGGAATTTTTTGGAAGAAAAGTACTCAATGAAATGTTTCGAAAAATTAAGAATATATTTGGCTATATTTGACCTATATTACATCATTTTATCATAGAGAAATATTGAGATCCAAGCGAATTATGCGCTGCCTTCGGAGGCGCCAAAAAAAAGTTCCTCCACTGGTGACATGATTCCGACCGATTGAGTAGCTGAGACTCAAAAAGGAAAAAATGTCGTTAAACTGGAAGGTATTTCCTGTATAATGACGTAGGATTTTCGAAAATATCAAAATCTAACAAAATGGTGTAGTCATGAAAAAAAGTCTGTTTTCTTGCCTATAGAATGGTCGTTTTTTTCAATGCCAAATCGTCAATTTTCATCCAATCAAAAATATCCTATGTCATTGTACAGTAAATATATTCAAGAGTACTCAGATCAAATTCCAAGTCAATCGGATAATTGCTCTTTGAGTTAGGATTTCAGCAAATTTGAAAAATCTCATTTCGAGAAAAACGCGTTTGAAGATTTGACTATCGATTTTTGCTAGATAAAATGATTGGAGATACGGCCTTGACATTTGTACAGGATATTTTTGAAAGTATAAACTGTCGAAAAAGGCAAAAAAAATCGATTTTTTAAAAGTGTCACACTGGTATGGCCCCTTAAGGTCTGCTAAATTAAACCACAGGCCTTATTATCCTCCTACTTCTTGTAGCAAAGTTTGTTCTATAATGTATTTTACATTGCTTTTGAGGGGTTACGTGGGTTCCGAAGGCAAAAAAGCAAATGTTTTCTATTTACAAAAATATACTATTACATTATTTTATTAAAAACGTCAAGCACATGCAAGAACAACATTTCAACAATATTGGAAAAAAATTTCATCCAAAGATTTGTAAAATTCAGCCGGTGGGACCTGGTTTCCGGAGAACCCAAAAAACAGCGTCCTCGTGGTGGTCAGGATAACTCATGATAGCTTTATCTAAAATTAAAAAACCCATTTTTTCTGTTAGTAGATAAATATAGCGCGTGATTAAACGAATTAATTACGAACGGATTAAAAAAAAATTGAAATTTGAATTTTTGGCCGCGTTGTATGCAAAATAGTTCAATTTTTGGTACAATTTACACTACGTATAGCGTTGAAAAATTAGTTATAATTTAAAAAAAACCTTCGTTCAATCACTGGTCAATGCTATTTTGAAGAGGTGTGCAAAATTTCAATAAGATCGGTGCATTAGTTTTTGAGAAATCGAGTCCACCGACTTAAGAAATAGTGTTTTGAGAAAAATACGATATACCTGCATCGCTCCCGGCCGGTCTTTCCCAACGGGGGGAATTCCCAAAGGCTCCTAGACTTTTACTCCGATCGACTTAATACTTTGGGATAATGTTCTAGACATATTGTACTATTAGACGATAAAATTTTAAAAAAATTGAATTTTTTATATGTTCAAACCCACGTAACCCCTTAAGATGTTACGAATGTAAATAAGTAGTACGCATATTTATTACTAATTATTTGACCGTAATTTTTAGTGCCTCGATCCCGACGCCTTCAAAACAAGTATCGTGGTCAGAAAACGACCTGATGTCAGCTGTCCGAGCAGTTCAAAGAGGAACTTTGCGTTCATACAAAGCTTCAGAGGATTATTGATCTCAAATACCAAATATATTACCTGTACAATGACGTACAGGTCATTACGTATAGTTTGATTATTAAAGTATGTTAAAGCCGTAGGCCTTATTATCCTACCGTAGTAAAACAAGGCCTACTATCAAGGTTTTTAACCCTTAGTAGTCACACTTAGCTAGAATCACGTTATAGTCGTACTGGGTCCATGGGACCCAGGCGTTTTTAAATTGTTATAAATAATGAAATAATGCATTGAGCGATATGAAAAAAAATAGTGAGGTATAATTCGAACCTTGTTTAGTACAAGGATATTGGTTAGAAATAAAAAATTAAATTTTAAATATGCAAAAGAATGCAAAAAAACGTGAAAAATGACTTTTTTTTACAAAAATTGCTGTAACTCTTGTAATTATTGACAAAAAAATGGTTTTATAATCTGGAAACAATGTACTTTGAAATAGACATAGCGGTTTCTGTGGACTTTTCAAAAAGTATATTTATTTCATCCAACGCAGGTGCGATTTAGAAGGAAAGAATGAAACGCTTACGCATATAAAAAAATGTATGTTTTATTGGAGAAAAAAAAGTTGTACGGCATCAAAATAATTTGTTTGGGTCCCGTGGACCCATTGTGACTATTAAAGGTTAAAAATGTTTAATTTTGTTTTTGTTTATGGTACGATTTTTCGTTCATATTTTATAGAATCTGAACTTGTATAATGATCATAATTAAAATATGTTGATTAAATTGGATATTTTTCATTTTTTAAAAATATCCCTTCAAATATCCCTGCCCTGTTACCCGCAGGTACCTTACTTAATTTTTTGTTGTTGCTTATATTTTCTTTTTTTTCGACAAATCGCAAAAGTAAACAGGGTGTAACGAGATGTTTACTGGTTCGAATTATCCATCTCTCGGGCGGGTTCACCTGCGAGACCATCCTGGTCCTGTTACGGGCGAGGGGCGAGGGGCCGAGAGGAATGGGGAAGGTCGTACGAGAATTATCGATTTCCCATGACGCCCGCGCGCTGTGTGCTCGAGATACAGAGTGACTCGAGAGTTGCTGCTCCTGCTGGTGATGCTGGGAACCTTCTCTTCGATCAAATATTCCAGAGCTAACGCCATGCGTGCAAGGCGAAATTATTATCTTCGCAATATTGTTCGGTTCCTTTATCACCATTTCAGTTTTTTTTTAGCTTGGCAGCGCTATTTTTATATTCTCGAGGAGTTTATGGACCGCTCCATCAATTTTCTTTTTTACGTCCCGTTCACCGTCGCTCTTTCGATCTTCGCCTCTTTCTTGCTGAAATGTGTTGTGTGTTTTTTTTATGGTTATTAAAAATGGTATTTTCTCTCTGACGGGCTTTGGTTCATTTCCGGATGGGCTTTGTTCTATGAGGGATTGTTTCCATGAAGGATCCTCTCCGGAAGGAGCATCCCTCGTGCAATTAGAGCTCGTATGAAATTGGAGCTCCATCGTTACCGCGATGGATCGATAAATTGGAAATGCCTTTTGTTCACATCAAGCCGTACAAGACAATGGAATGGCCCATCAAACTATTTAACGATGCTGAATTTCCCGTAAGCTTTTGATAGTCGAAGAAATTGTCTCGTCACCCTCTCGAGTTGTCACCCACCAACAGCCGAACGAGAATGCGCCTCTTGGCGGATATCTCTGTCAATTAAAAAGCCGTTACTTACGGAAGTTCTACCAGGCCGCTAATCATTTAGCAAGTATTCGTTTCAGATAGTCTCAGATAGAATTCAAACATGTATATGGCCAGCTGGTGAATTATATTATTTGAGTATAGTCAATGGAAAAACCGTCTGATCACTCCCGGGGTGTTCTACTAGCATATGATTGTCCAATCATTTTCGGATAATTTAATTTTTATATCTGACGGTTTTGTTCATATGGCGAGTTGAAAAATAAAGATTGACAGCTGGCTATCTGGAATTATCTATCAATAACGTGTCTGATCACTTTTTGCATGTTCTACTAGCTATTTTTACTACCACTGGCTACTAGGAAAGTTCTACTTTTTGTGACTCCTGTTCGAATAAATTCCTTCTTGTATTCACTGGTTTTATAAAAGTAAATATAAGTAGATGACGATGCCCGTTATCTAGTTATATTGGTTGATAATCGAGGTTGATACTTATTAACTGAAAAGCCATATTACCTCTTTCGAAATGTTCTACCCAACGATTTGCCCGTAACCATTGATTGATTTAAATTATGAAGAAAATATGTAAACAATTTTTTGTTAAGATCAAGCTTTTATTTGATGTACTAAAAAGTAGACAATATTTTTCTTTACCAAGTCACCTATATGTGACTATAAATAAAAGCTTGTAGCGCTCAACTTTTTGAATGTTTAATAAATTTGATCAATTCAGTATTTAATTTGGCACAATAGTAATTAGAGAAATTATTATTACACGTTTATACTCAGTTTCGGGATTTTTATTTAAGGAATCTAAGGTTGTTTTACAGTAAATCAAATACAGTTGATATGTTAACGGATTTATGTAAATTAAAGATGATATGTCTAAATTTTTAGCGCCCCAAGCTTTTATTTATAGTCACATATAGTTCACTTGGTAAAAAAATTATTTTCTACTTTTTAGAGGATTAAATAAAAGCTTGTTAAAAAAAATTACATAGAAATTATTTCGTACTTTTTAGTCTTTAATTGAATTTACGAGAGCTCTGAAATTTTAGCAAAGAGGGATTAATCCTTTCAATCGAACCGGTGTTATTGTTGATTGATTGTCAGGAGAAATCCTGGAGAACTATGATAGGTGGCATCCACTCTTCCATGTATTCCTATGTATTCCTCTTAGATGCATATTTGCAAAATTTCAAAGCTCTGCGTAATCGGGAAGTGGGTGAAATGTCGATTTTCCGTTTCGCATCTCCCAAAAAGTGAAGTTGTTTTTTTTACGTATATATATATATATATATATATATATATATATATATATATATATATATATATTTTCAAAGTTGAATCATGCATGGTCACCTCTTGGATGCACATTCACAAAATTTCAGAGCTTTAAGTAGGTGGGAAGTGGGTGAAATATCGATTTCCCGTTTTGGATCTCACACCAAGTCGAGTTAAAGAGTAAGGCCATAGTAGAATTTTCAAAAAATCGATCTTTTTTCTTCTCTAAAAGGGTGCTTCATCATCATAAGAATAAGTTACAATTCGATTTATAGCAAGAACATTTTTTTTCACCGACTTTGAGCATATAACGTAAGCTCACATCTGGCACGGCCATAGTGTACCTAAAACTTTAAACGCGTTTTTCTCAAAACAACTTTTTTCCAATTGGCGTGACAAATAACTTCAACAATTTTCACTCGATTTACTTCAAATTTCAGAGTTATGTTCCTAATTGCATTTAGCAGAGAAGTACGTACGGAATTTCTGATGAATCGAAAACTTTTCATTTTATGAGCAGTTTTATACGAAATTTTTCACTGAAAATTCATTCAAACACCTATAACCCAATTCAAATACCTACAACTTTTGAATAAAACAATATTTTTTAAATTCCGTACGTACTTCTCTAGGTATTCTAATGTAGATTGACGAGAATTTTTGTTTTTTGTTCTAGGTAAGAAATTGTGGATGCTAAATGTCACGCCGCGGAGCGCCTAAAAAAAGATAACAAAAGAAAATATTAGTAGTCGGCCATTTTGTACATCGAAAAAAATATATATATTTTCTAACAGCTTGATATTCATACTAATTAGATGTGTAATTAATTTTGTGAGTGAATCACTTTCCAGACGAAAAAAAAACTGTAAATTTGCACATGATTTTACACCCGTTACTGTGGTCTAACCCCTTGAATAAAAACTTTTATCTTGTAAAAAAATACGTATAATTCAATTCAAACGTATCTATTCAAATTCAAAACTATAATGCAACTCTAATATCTCGGAATGTTCTACGCTACAATCTTTTATCAAGCATTTATTTATTGAAACAAAAATACTAAAATCTCTACAAAATAGTATTCATTCGAATTCTAAAGTACAATTATCCAAGAATAGTCTTATCACCTGCGAGCATAAACTACCATCAGTATTCCGAATCATTATTCGCGAAATCTCGAAATTTCGAGAATCTTTTTCACTCCAAAATCATTGGTCCCTGCGCAATATTTACGTGGCAAACTCAATCAACGATATTGCCGAAAAAGGCCGACACAAATTTCCCCCTGTATAATAATCGACGAAAATTGAGCCGTGACGACCAAAGGGATTTTCGTCTCTCGCTTGCTACCGGACAAACATAATTTCCGCGTGGAAAATATCGCGTTGGCTTATTACAGGTAATTGCGAGGGAGCTTGGCCGTGGGGCTCATCAGTGAGTGTATGCGCGAATGCGTATGCAGGTGAGGAAAAGAGGATGTGAGGGGGTTGAAGGGGTAGCGCGTTCAACGTTGACGCGTCCTCTGGCGTAAGCTGCTCTCGTCGAGTTGGTACGATGTGGTGGACCGCAAGCTCGGGCAACAGCAGCGGCGCCGCAACAGCGAGCATCGCGAATGGGCGAGCGTGAACTTCGAAGCTCGTAAGGGGGGGGGGGTTACAATTTATCAAAGCGCTATTATATATGGGCTGTTTACCGTTCAATCCCGTTATTAACGAATACAGCGTGTAGGGCCTGACCCATAGCTCGCCTTCCCAACGAACCCAAACGAACGTCGCTTCGTTTAACCGTACAATATATGGAGAGTTCCAGGTCAACTCACGTGGTCATCAGCATGACGCCCTCGGATTCAGTTGACGAATTTTTTCGGGCATATTTTGATCCAAAAAAGAGGGTATTTTTCAAATTTTTATCACTTGTTTTACCTCATAAAATAACCTTTTTCCCATAACTTTTGAGTAAAAATGAATTTTGACCAGGTTTAAAATTCTGATTTTTTTCCAGAAAAACTAGAACTAAAAATAAGTATTTTCATCATGGTTTGAGAGTGGGCCGAGAATAATTAATATATTTTTTTCAATTAAAGAATTTTTTTTCAAATTCTGAAAACGAAATATTCCAATGATGATTTCCAGTAGGGAAAAAAATTCATATCCTGGTAAAAAAAAGTTTTCCCTATATTTTGAGAGCAAAACGCTGAAAAATCGCACAATAATTAGAACAACATTGAACGAAGCTATTTCTATTTCATTGTTTATTTCAACTAAAAAAGCTTTTTTCAGCGTTTTGCTCTCAAATATAGAGAAACCAATGTTTTACCAGAATATTATTTTTTTCTTACAGAGAACCGCCATCGAAATATTTAATTTTCGAAATTTTAATTATTCTTTAAATTGAAAAATTGAATTATTATTATTTAAACAAAAAATATTAATTATTCCCGGCCCACTCTTAAACTATGATGAAAATACTTGTCTCTAGTCCTAGATTTTATGAAAAATGTTCCGAATTTTAAACCTGGTCGAAATTCATTTTAACTCAAAAGTTATCGGAAAAAAGTTATTTTATGGGCTAAAACGAGTGATAAAAATCTAAAAAATAACCTCTTTTTGGACCAAAATATGCCCGAAAAAAATTCAACTGCATCCGAGGGGGTCAGCCCGATGACTACGTGAGTTCACCTGGAAGGCCCTATATATTTATCAATCAAATGCGCGTAAACGCGCGAGGGAGAAATTTTGGAGAAATCGTCGAGCAACCGAGGGGCGGGGCGGGACTTTTCGGAAAGTTTGGAAAATCGTTGTATATTCACGGGTTAATTAAATGCAAACATCGGCTAAACATATCCCAAAGCTTATCGCGTACTCGACGTAACCCTCCAGACATTTGCGACGCGCTTTCGTTGTACACGCGGATAATGAAACGTGAAACAATGATGACGCAAGCAAATTCGAGAACGTGGCTCGTTGTTAGACTTCGCGTAGATTTCGCGAACGTATAATGATAGATCGACCAGGTGGGGGTGGGGGTGGGATGTTTCTCAAACCCGAGGAGGGTGAAGCAGAGATGATGGGTACTCGCCCGAGATTTAAATTATAGGATAGTGGAAGACAGAGAGAGATCGAGAGAAAGAGAGTTTCACTCGATCGTGAGAAGTTGAAACTGTCTCGGCACACCCCCGTGGGATTAAAGGCAGTGTATCTTGCAGCTGACAAGTGAGGGTAGAAATAGTCGCGAGTTTTCATGACTCCAAGGCGTTGCGTTAACTCAGATTTCCTGTTCTCTTCACTCGGCGTATAATCCATTTGTGCATGGACATTATTCTCACACGAAAATGCTCTTGCGCGATCGAAACGTACAGCCGAGAAATATAATTGAATTTAAATAGAGAAATAGAAAGGTTCATTCTCGTCTGACTATACAACGAACGTTCCACTTGAAAATCGACTGATTTAAAGGACTACATCTAACTAGAGGGACGAAAAAGTGGCCAAATTCCGATTTTTTCCTGGGAAACGGTTGATGAAAAAGAAACGCATTTTTTTAACAAAAAGGTTAATTGAGAGCCTCTTAAAAAAATCACCAATAAATACAGAAAAACAACAAAAACGTGGCAGCCGGCAGAGTACATTTTTTTCGTCACGTTTGACGGTGGACACGTTCTAGCTTGAACGGTGCATCTGAAATATAAAAACCCAAGGGGGTATTCAAGTTTACAATAAATACGAGTCGTCGACGATCGTCGATTATTTAAATCATTTTTTTTTAACAACGTCGCGACGAGTTGAACTCGAGCACACGAAATCTACGAAAAAGGTCGTCATTTTCACGGAACTATTAAAAAATGGAGATTGATTTTTGAAAAGTGAGATCGTCAGCGACTTTTAAATGTTCCTCATCGTATCTCCTGTAAATTTGGAAATATTTCATCGAATGGTTCTCGAGATATCATGTCCACCGATTTTTAAAACAGTATTTTGAGAAAATCGCGTTTAAAGCTCGAAGTATGGTGGTTTTAAAAATATTTCAATGAAGTTTTCAGGGAATAAAGCTAAATGATGATACCATGGAATAAAAATATATTTGGAATATGCCATTTTTTACCCACTTAAGTAGACGTAGCCAGTGGAAAGAGCAGGAAAAATGGTTTCACCCTAATCGCGAAAATTGCAGTCAACTTAGATCAGTTGATATCAAAATTTGAAAAAGCATTTTTTTTTACTTCCAATGTACCTTCGTATAAATTTTCGAGCTACCATTCCATTCCATGGATTTGTACACCACATTCGACTTCATAAATGACTTCCTATAGAGATTTTATTTATTTTCTCGTTTCAGTGAGTCTCGACAATGTTTTTTGTTAATTTTCACCTGAATGCCATTTTTGTTGGCTCGTTATTCTTGTTGCCTCACTTTGGCCTACCATCTGGTGTGTTCGCGTGAGCGAGGGGTCGTATGTGTCGAGGCGCTTGTGTCTCGCACGTGTGAGCAAATGGAAATTCATGCCTACGCTTGGAAGAAACCCTTCGTGTAGCGACGTTCCCACAGCGCAGAGAATGACGAAGTGAAGGTAGATAGGTGTAGAGAGGAGAGCCGAGACCGTTCGTCGTGGCTCGTTCCACACCGTATATTACGTGCACGACACGGTCACGTGTTACATCCCTTATAAGCTCCATCGTTCATAAAACTCAACTCACATCCTTTCGAAGCACCACCTTCACCGTATAAGACGCGTGTGTGCCTCGAATACTGCCATGTATAGAGCGTTTCGAGAAGAATCACAGGAGACTCCAATATTTTCGTTGAAGTACGTCTTGCAAGGACGAGATAAAATGGTGCTTCTTTAAAGTTCGCCCATCGCAGCCTATAGGGAAAACAGAAAGATTTTTGCAGAGTTCGTGGGAGGAACGGAATCGGGCGAAAAAAATTCGACCGAATTTGCAGACTGTTGCAATGGGATAAAAATGATTGGAACGCAATAACAAAGAAAAATGCACGTGATAATAACAGTAAGAAGAATAATAAGAGTCACAACATTCAACGGATCATCACAGCGTAACGGGTCGAAAAATAGCTGATTTTCGCGATTTTTTTTCGATGGTTAAAATGCGCTAATCGGTCTGATATTTTATGTCAAATCACAGCATTTATGAAGAACAGAAAATAGATTTTTAAACGTCTAATTTTGTTTTTTTACAGTTTTTTAACGCTTGACAATGGCTTCGAAAAAAGGAGTTCTCACGGTGTACACGGTTGTGGCCGTAAATATTATCTGAAACAAAATTTGTAAAAAGATTGTTAATCAGTATGAAAGCCGCTATCTTGCTATGGAGGTTTTTTTAAAATCAAAATTGACTAAATGAAGACGTTTTGGATAAAGGAGTAACGAGTTTAGCCTATTTTGACAGTTTTTCGTTAAAAAAAATATGAGGATTAAAAAAAAGCTTCCATAGTGAGATAAAGAATGGCGTGAAGAATGTTGTGTCAAAATTTAAGACGGATAGCTTGAACACTCTTCCTTCAAGAGTGTACAACCTTTTGAAAAACGACATTTCGAGAAAAAAGGCATTTCGAGAAAAACGCGTCCGTCCGCGCCGGGTCTCACGCAGCTGATCGAACCCCTTTTTTGAGAAAGGCTGAAGCAAACCGAATAGTTCGAATTTGACCCCAAAAATTGAACAGTATGTTCATAACCGTCTCTAATATCGGATACTGCACAAAAAAATCGATTTTTTTTTAAATCAGCCCAATCCTGTGAGACCGTCTTTAAAAATTAAGGGGTCTTCTCACTTAAGACGCTAAGAAAAGGCTATTTTTATGAATTTTTTTATAGGTTTATACTATAGATATTGATATAAAAGTATAACAACAATTTTTTAAATGTATTTCGAAAGTGTATTTATTAATAAATACACTTTCGTATTTATTAATAAAATACTATTTAAAACAAATTTTAATGTATTTATGTAACCCAAACAAACTTTAAACGCGTTTTTCTCGAAACAACGTTTCTCGACGGCTTGTTGATAAAATCATTGCAACTACTGAACCGATCCTTATGAAATTTTAACTACATATTCTTTACAACTATAGCTATAGCTCATATCAAGGATTTTTTTATATTTCGATATTTACTCTGTTTTTTGTCAAATATGGTGAAAAAAAACGAAAAAATTTCGAAAAATATCCGCCATATTGTTATTTTTGGATATATCAAAAATCGTATGATATGCGCTATAGCTATTAACATACTGAATCTAAAACCGTTTGATTTTTTTGTTTCTGCTGATCCATCTCCGAGATTTCATCAACAGCGCAGACCTACCATTTTTGAGGACATTTTTTAACTACCATTTTCATCTATAAATAGTGACTTAAATAAATAATTTTTTTAAATGTATTTTGAAAGTGTATTTATTAAGTGTACCAACTTTTATGTCAATATCTATGATATAAACCTATAAAAAAATTAATGAAAATAGCCTTTTTAGCGTCTAAAGTGAGAAGACCCCTTAATAAAAATTCAGGGGTTGATCTGAGACGAACACATACTTATATCAATCGACTCAGAATTTCACCCCCAACCCCCGATTTCAGAGAACGCATTCAGTTCTGGGACACCCTGTATGTGTATGCTTCATACTTTACGTGTGTACGTGTCGTAAATATAGGAATACGCTTTTCAACCGGATGTTGACACGAATTTTGGAGCCAGCGAAAAAGAATGTCTCGGAGACTGAAGTTGCCATTCCTTTACTTCAACGGAGGGCTCTTCGTTATTCGCAAAAAAAGCCCGAGAGCTGATGGCTTACTTACAAGACGACTCCACTCTACTCTCTCTCCCTTCCTCCCTCAGCGAGGTCTGTATGCTTGTTGCTCCAGTTACTGTCGCCTTAAAAACGTGGAAAAGGGTGGCTCGTTTTATTTGCCAGTGCTGGAATGCTGCATGTTAAAACGAGACAGGGAGAAACGTCATTAGGAAACGCGAACGACTTTTCCCCGGGTATATATACCCTTGTGAACGTAAATACGCGAAATTGCAATGGCAGAGGATATACAAGTGCTCTCCGGCTACGCGCTCCTGATGCCCTTCGAATGCTCACCCTGATGGCAGCTATATAATACGGACATTCGCTAAAACGTCATAAAATTGTATTTTGTTTTTTCTTCCTTTACGTTGCAATCGCTAATTTTCTTCGTACACATTCCCTCCCGCATCATGCTTATCTTGCGAAATGTTTGAGGAGGTTGGAGCGATTCAGTTGAGTCAAATGACGGTTTATTCATTTTTTTCAATGAACCTCAAAAAAATGCATACGCGGTACAGATTTATTCTGTATATGCTAATTTTTTTTTAAATATAATTAAAGGGCAAAATTATGCATTTTAATATTTTTATTACGTAAATTAGAAAAACTTTTGCGTCACTACCATTTTGAAAAAATATGAAATTAACGATGATTATTATAAAAAAACTACGATAACGAATGTTTTACACAATTTACAATGAAATTTTGAGTAATTTATAATTATGCCTATTCATATTTACGTCACGAGATTATTGGCCCATGGTTTACAATGGGGAAGATGAGGATTTTTTTCTAAATGTTTATAAAGGTTTAGTTTGCGTTAATCCGTTGTTATAAATGGTTAATCTTGGTGCTAAATAACAACAAAAATTACATAACCTTTAGTCTGAAAGTCTTGCCCATCTCACCGCACGTTAAATTACACACATTAAACTATTTTTTATCTCTGGTGTTAGGTGGTGAACAAATTTCACAAAATTCGTAAAGCCTCAGTATAGTCTAAAAAACAACATGTATTTTTTTTTATTGAATTTAACCTTGGATTGTGGCTAACTCTCCAACCTCCTTAACGGGTTACCCCCACTTGTAGCGCAAAAAAGGCCTTTTTCATGAATTTTTTTAAAGAAAACTACAAAACTTTTTTAATCGATCAATATACCATCTTAAAGAATACATCTTGAAGAACTTTCAGTAATTTTTTTTATTGAAAAATAGTACATTGTTTAGTGGCAAATGGCCGTCAATGAAATAATGTTTTTATATACACGGTTTGCGGTGACCAACATTGCGGCGAAGTGGATCATCTGAAAAAAAAATGCGGATGGATTTAGTCAAATATAAGTATAAACTAGTCTTTAATCGAAGGATTTTAAAAAATATTCATTTTTCACAAAATGGCGGACAGTCAAAGTTAATGGTTCGATTTTAACGAAAAAAAACGACCCTTTTTTGGGTATAAAACGGCCATTTTTTCGAAAAAAAAATCGAACTATTAAAGACTACATTTTTATGTATTAAATAAGCCTGCAAAATTTCAAGAAGATCGGTTCATTAGTGTTCGAGTAATCTTGGTCACCGACTTCAGAAATGCCATTTTGAGAAAAACGCGTTTAAAGTTTCAATTTCAGTTTACACGAAGAAAATATTTTTTTTTTTAAACTTACATAGAGTCATCTATTCATACTTATACACACATACTTATACACATACACATACACATACACATACACATACACATACTTATACTTCAAAAAAATGCAATAAAAAAAAATCGATTTTTTCAAAATCGCAAATGGGGGTAACCCCTTAACAGTAGAAAAATCGCAAGTTCCGCTCTGCTCGAAAAACACCGGAATTTGTTTGTACCCCCGAGACTGCGTAATCTCATATACCTTTCGTAATTCTCACATGTATAATGATATACGTGGTGTGAAAAAATAAATTGCATGCAAAGATACGGTTCGGGAGCTCTGTTAAAAAAAACTTGTATCAGTTGTGATGGTTGTGATATTTTTGCACGCGTCATGTTGCCGCAATTTTCAAAATTTATCATATTTGTGTAACACACCCTAGAGAGGTGTTGGGCTCGCTCGAATGTAAAATAACTTTTTACACACAAAAGTGGTTTCATCCTTGGCTGGAGAGATTTTTTTTATCGCTTCTAGAATGCATCAAAGTGGTCCCTCTGGCTACCAAGGATTTTCGCACCTCCTTCTGTAGGTATATCTCTGGCGCGGCTTATTTCTATACGTGAATACCTATACCGAAACCCTCGTTCTCTCACTCTCGCCTCCTAACATTTATTATTCAATTATCCCTCGTCACCACCTCCGGTTTACAAAGGAGTAACTCGCTTACGCGCCAGCTTGTCTATACATATATTTGTATACATATAACAGGTGCTTGAGCATACGTATATATATTCACATATACATATGTACGTACTATATTTATAAGCGGTCGTTATAACGAGCAATTCGCATGCTCTTCCTAGTCTCTTCTCGTTACCTCGTCGCTACCTGATGTTTTCCGCTGACAAAAACGTATTTTTCAACCTTCAATTCTTCCGCGGCTTGTATTTAGTACTAGAATCGTTGTTTGTTTATTGTGTCAAAATACGTTGATAAATAAAATAAATAAACACAGTATAAAATGAAATCGAACCAAATGATTGGCAAACCATCTTGGTTGCTACTTTTTTGGGCATTTTCTGGCAAAAATAATTATTTTTCTTATAACTCTGAGTACCTGTGATCTATATACAAATATATATATATATATATCATTAAGGGTTCAAAATGTCCCTCCCTACTCTCTCTCTCTCTCTCGCTCTTTCTCCGATTTCGATGAAATTTGGCATACTTGTAGAATGGCTAACAATAGGCGACACGTTTTTTTTTGTATCTGCGAAAGTCGATTTTTAAGGGTTAAAACGCACCCTCGAAAATTCGGGTGTCTTTCGTTTTTCGTCGATAACGTTTCAACGTTACGAGATATGAAAAAAATTCACATTGCAACAATGTTTGCAAACAAGTTCTGCAAGTTTATCTTGCTAGTTTGTTAGTTTACTATATTGCTAGATTCTGCTAGTTCTGCTAGCGTCTGACGTATGTCCGATTAGTACGGATTCTGCAAGTAGTAGTAATGATTCTACAAGTTCCGCTAGTTCTGTATATTGGTAGTTTGTTAGTTTACTATATTGCTAGATTCTGGTAATTCTGCATATTGCTAGTTTGCTGGTTTGCTATATTTCTAGATTCTGCTAATTCTGCTAATTCTCCGTATTGCTAGTTTGCTATATAGCTAGAATCTGCTAGCGTCTGACGTACGGCAGACGCTAGCAGACCTTGCAAAATCATTAGGGGTTGATCCCACATATGAATCTCCGTGAAGTAATGCCTCCAATTCAAGACATCAAAATCATTATTTTTGAAGCGTCTAAACCAATTTTTTAATGTTGTTTCCGAAATAGCATGGTCGCCGTCAGTCTCAACAAGAATTCCGTTTGCTTCAGCTGCAGATTATTTAAAAATAAAGTAGTGCAGCAAAATTCCGCACAAATACTCTTTTTTGGCACGAAATTTGACATGCTTAACACTATGAAAAAAAGTTGTTTACACTGCGGCGAAATTCAGTGTATGTCATTTCACCAAAGTGCAAATAATTTTTGTTCCATTGTGATAAACATGGAGAAGTACTATAGTACTTCTTTATTGATGCGTTACCGTCTTAAACTACAATCATGCAGTTCTGATAACGCCATCTGTTGGAAAACAGCGAGAACTCATTCATCGTCCTCATTATATACACGGCAAAAGACAGCAGGCCAGATAAAAATGGATTTCCCTTGAACGAAGAATTGCGTTTTCAATCATTCGACAAGTGGCAAGAATGACTATCTGAGGTTTTTGCTGTGAAAGCGATACCTGCTCCTCCTTCTATTCTCTTATCGAAGTCTACTGAACTGAGTATTATTCTTTCCCAACAGAGAGAAGGAAAATTGCTTAAACTTGGAAATCTTAGGGGCTCTCTCGCTTTTTCTCCACATTCTGTGGCCAACAGGAAAGTCAGGTCGAAATCGTAAATTCGGAAGGATCCGGGCATTACGCGTTGGATCCAGAGACTCTTTACGGTGGTTGGTACTGGTCGGAGGCCGGAAACAGCCGCCGGGTAAGAACAAATTGCCGCTCTTATACTGCCCGGGAAAAATGCCATATATTTTCACGAGGATGGAAGTGCCTAACGACGCCAAATGCTGCCCGTGGAATTCTCCGCGTCGAGGCGCGAATCTTTTTCCCTTCGGTGCGCAGCACAAGGAACGCGAAAAAGGACGTTAAGGCCATGTGCCACATGCCTCCGACCGCATCGAAATTTTGAAATGGGAATTCTCCCAAACGGATCAACCAATTGGATTGAAATTTGTTGTGTGCATGCAGGATGCTTGCTCCGAGAGCATGATTCGCAAAATTTTCCAAAATTTCGAAAAAAAATTTGCAGTTTGTGGTTACCATGCGAAAAACTGTGAATTATTAACCATTGCATCGCATTTTCGTTAATTTGGCGCGAATCATGCTCTCGACAGTGAAAGAGCACACATTTTGAGCTTCGTTTCACCTGTTTTCATGAACAAATGGCGGAGAAAAAGCATTTTGAAATTTTTACATCAATTTAGCAAAAATGTACCAACAAAGCTCAAAATATCATGTACCGGAGCGAGCGTTCAGTGCATCCGTTTTCTCACTGGCGGCGCGCAGCTCGCTTCGTCCTGTGTTTACCGACCGCGCTCGCCTCCTCCCGGAACAATTTATTTTTTGACAGGTCGAAAGCCGGAGCCATAACCTCCGGCCATAACCTCGAACATTCGTTCGAAATATATTTCATACGATGTGTGTGATAGAATGTAAATAGTGTGTGTGATCGAGTGAAGTTTGTTTTCGTCGCGTTTTGGTGAGTTTTTTTTGCTGTGAAGAACGCATCAGGACGCCGGCACACCACCGACGACAAAGAAATAATCTACGAGAAAACCGCAGCGGCCGATTACATGAAGAAGATCGAGGAACACAGTGACAGCGAGAAGTCGAAGGAGAAAACACCGGAAGTCAAGGTACGTACGTGCTATAACCTCAATTTACGTTCTTTGCAATTTGCCACGATCTTCCCTCGCATTGTTTTCTCGCTCGCCGATGTGTCAAACAGCCAACGGCTCCGGTGCAAAAAACTCAAGCTTATTTGCTCTTCGCAGAAATACCTCGGTATTTATTCGTGAAAAAATCGCAGATAGCATATTTTTCGATGATCCGTAGCCATTTCCATTACCCCTCGAAATCCTCGATTTCCTGATCAGTGTGCGACCAAAATTATGCACGAAAGTTCAACACCCTTTGCCTACGAACGCAAAACTGTCACATCTCAAACACGGATTATTTGTGGACCTTTGGCGATTCCTCGATAGCTTCACCCTGATGACCGAGAGTACTATTGGTATGATGTACAAAGATAGAAGACCCTCGGTGAACCTGTACGGTAGTACACCACTACACGCAAATGTATGTGTTACTAGCATGGTACTGGTACACTGTGCAATAGTAAAATATACCGGTTCCGTATCCTCACCATACTAAACTGGTACCGATAACGTACGCATACACATGGTAGGTACGGTACCTGGGCTATCATGTAGAAAACAGAACTAATGTAGCATCGATTTACCATCTAGATGGACCATCGGATTTATCCAGGGCATCAAGTACGTACTGCCGAGGATGAGAAACCGCATCAATTGTTGCGGCCAGAGTATACAGTTCCAGTATCCGCCCGGATATCACCGCTGTCTCCAATCTCTGCGAGAGCACCAGCGAGGCTGACCTCAAGGAACTTGTTGAACCCTTCGGCTTCGCTCAGAAACAATATCTCACCATGGATCGCACCACCAATCTATGCAAGGTCTTTCGCTTACGTATGTACGTTTCAAAACAAAGGGCGAGGACGCAACGTCCTTCTTGCATCTCAATGTTTACGGCTACCATCATCTCATACTCAGAGTCGCCGGGTCCAAACCTCCAGGGCAACAGAATTGAATGGTCAATGGTTGAACGCGTTAAGGTAGAACAAGCGTGCACTCTCGATTTTTATAAATTTTGTTCAAATTTTAACCAGACATTATTCGTATCATTATGCATGTTTCAGTGAAATGGCAGGTCAGTCGACTATTTAGATTCGGAGATAATGGATTTTGAAATTGTAACTTTTAACACTCTAGGGTCTGTATTGAAATTTAGACAGAGTAATTTTCCGTGAAAAATATTTGTCCTCTATGAGAAGACACAATGCAATAACATAAACAATATGAAATATTAATGTTTAGAACGCAAATCTTTTTCTTCACGTTAAATGTGTTTAACTTTAGGAACACAATAATTATCTTTTTTATCGAAATATTGAACAATGCTGTTCTGCGGTGTTGCATAATGTCTTCTTATTATAGGGGATAAATATTTTTTACCGAGAGTTATTCTGTCGTTACTGAACGTCTTTAGAAAAACTGAATAGTGAAGACAATTCAAACTTTTCCACTCGTTCCCTAACTAGTTTGTTATATAATCATATTTTTTTTTTCAAAATCCATAAACACAATAGAATGGTACGCCGAATTATGTGACCTGACTTTCGGCCTATGCAGACCCTGCAGTGTTAAAAGTTGCAATTAAAAAATCCATTATCTCCCAATCTAAATAGTCAACTGTTCTGAAATTTCACTCAAACTTGCATAATAATATGAACAATGTCTGGTTTAAATTTGAACAAAATCGATAGAAATCAAGAGCGCACGCTCGTTTTACCATAAGAGCTTACACCACTGTAAACGTCCAAAATTGAGTGATATTTCGCGATTTTTTTTTGTAGAAGGAGGAATAAGAGAATATTAATATTCAAGGATGTTATTAGCCATATCTTTCAAGTGAACAAAATGAAATTTATATTAAACAATTATGCCAAAAGGTGACGCTGGAGCCATTCTGGCGAGGCATGTTGAATTTGAGACGCTCTGCGGCACGCAGTATAGCTGACGCAAATTTGATTTTAGAATAAAATTTTAAAAAATCTATTAATTTACACGAGTATAGCTAGAGAAATACGTAGAGAATTGTGAAAATATTAATTTTTGTGTAATTGGCAAGCATTAAACTAAAAACTTAATTTTCGACAGAAAAAAAGGACAATCATTCGGTAATAACTAATGTTATAACTAACTCATACAAAAGCCCGTACTTATTTCTCTTCGGAATGTTATTTTAAACATGTACCCAAAATTGAGAGTGAAAATGATGAAAATTGTTGGAGCTATGCTGCGTGCCGTTTTGAAAATTGTGTTTCGAGAAAAACGGTCGATGTCTCGCACATGGGTCAGCCACTGCCACCGCAGACCCATACGGGCCTGCGGATCTTGTTTTACAGGTGCCAAACTCTTTCCCCTTATTATAATTGGTTCAAAGCATCGTTTAAGTCAAGTAAAAAAAAAACAATTTTTTTAAGATTCTACAGTGGTGTGACCCCTTAGATGGGAGTACACGGTGACGATTTTTTTCAACAATCTTGAAAAATGGTTGGAGGATTATTGTAAGCAAAGGTTGCCGAAATATAAAAAAGGACTTAACAAATTTTAATTTTTATTACGTTCCAACGTTGCAAACTTCAACCTCATACCCTCTCCGTGGAACGCAGTAAACTATCGTCAATTTAATCATGGAACTAAGAGTAAAATATTTTCGTTTATTACGTTAGTTTTAGCAGTTAAATGAGGGGAAACTTTAAAATAATTAAAGAAAAGAGACGAGTTAAAGAAAAGTTCGTTTTGTGAACCATAATTTTTTATATACGACTCCAAAAATTACAGGAACAAAATTTCTTCATTTTTTAGGGTTTGTTTAGGTCTGTTTGTTTGGTTTGATTTATGCGCTGTGTCTATGTGAAAAATTGTCGCATCGAGATGAAAAAAGCCTTTTGAAGCTTCAAGATCATAGTTTCGAGTTCTTTCGGCAAAAAAATTGTGATCTACGGCTATCGCGCAATCATAAGAAATACCGGGAGAAAAAATTCTAAATTTGTTTTTTTTTCAGGGGTCATCGGACTAAGGAATTTTGTTTCAGTTAACTCAATGTATAGGTCAGTTAGCTTGTTTATACAGCTTTAATTTGGTTTTTATCTCTCTACGTCAATTTTTTTGCTGAGATATCCGACTTCGAATGAAAAAAGATCCTTTTGTCTTTGATTATCGATATCTCAGCAACCAATTATCGCAACGGGAATTAGAGGGCAGCTTTGAAAAGTCGAATGAATTTCTTGCCAGCCCCTCCCGTTGGTTTTTGTGATTTTTTTCACCCTTAACCGTTATTTGGTAAAGGACAAAAAATGACTTTTTTCTGGATTTTCAGTAAATCTACCACTACGTTACAAATATTGATGCAAATACTAATGTGACCCCCAATACCCCTGTTAGTCTGCAAATTGATTCATCGAACCGTTTTCCATCAAAAGTTAATCGAAGTTTTACAAAACAATTAAAGGAACAAGTGTATTATTCCTAAACATCTTGTAATCATCATCAAAATAAAAATACTAATTTTCTTCGACTTTTTTCACAACTTGGCACTAGTTGCTTGTTAAATATAAGAACAAAATTCGAGAGATGGACATTTTTTTTAATTTGTAAAATATTTCAGGAAACAATACTGACTCAGTTTTTACACGATTCGCCCTTTGCGCTCTTTAATTTCACTCGTCTTTAATTGCATCAATTAAAATTGATACTCCCAAGCTGTATTTAATAGTCGATCTGAGAACATTTATGCAATTAATTCTCAATATTTTCTACGAAGGTTATTAGGGTTATGGAAAAAAATCTTTTTTTCAAAACTAGGCATGATAAAAAATTGAAAAAAAAAATGAGAGTTTACAAAAACATTAGATTAATTTTGTTTACCAAAACGTAGAAAAAATTGACCAAAAAAAGATTAGTTTTTGAAAAAAATTGTTCATTGGTATCTCCTTCTAAACGAGAGATCATTTTTGAAAAAAGTGTTTTTTGTATCCCTAATAACCTTCGCAGAAAATATTGACAATTAATGGCATACAAGTTCTCAGATCGACTAGTGAATATCGCTTAGGGGTATCAACTTTTAATCAATGCAATTAAAGATGAGTGAAATTATGGTGCGCCAAAGCCGAAGCGTGGCAACAACGAGTCACCATTGTTTCCTGAAAAATGTTACAAATTTAAACAGATTAGAATTTTTTTTTAATTTTTCAATTTTTTTTCTTAAATTTAACAAGCAATTACTGCAAAGTTCTAAAAATAGTCGAAAAAAATGGGTGTTTTCATTTTGATCATGATTACACGATGTTTAGGAACACTTGATCCTTTAATTCTTTTGTAACAATTTGATCGATCGGTCCGGAAAAACGGGTCGGTGGATCAATTTGAAAATTTACACGGCTATTGGGGGTACATTAAGCTGAAAAATAAACGTGGTGACATTAGTCTTTCTACCAATATTTGTAATGGAGTAGTAGATTTACTAAAAAACCATAAAATGTCATTTTTTGTCCTATTTTTCAAACTACTGTTAATGGTGAAAAATAATTTTTTTTCTCAAAAATCAACGAAAGCGTCTTGTACGAAGTTGATTCAACTTTCTTAAGGCTGCCCAATAATTTCCTGTGCGATCATTGGTTGCTGTGATATCATTGATCAAACACAAAAGGAACATTTTTTATTACAAGTCGGGTATCTCAGCAAAAAGTTGACGTAGAGAGACCACAAAAAAACCAAATTGGAACTGAATAAACAAGCTAACGGACCTATGCATTGATTTAACTGTAAAAAATCCCTTGAAAAATAAAATTGGAAAAATAATTTTCTCGCTACTCTTATGATTGTGAGCTACGCGATAACCGTAGCTCACAAAATTATTTTGCCAAAGGATCTCAAACTATAGACTTGAAGCTTAATAATGTTTTTCTTTTTCATCTTGATACGACTATTTTTAACATTGATACAGCCTTTCAAAAAACACTTTAAAAAGTGAAGAAATTTTTTGTTTCTTTAATTTGTTGGGGTTGGGTATAAAAAGTGATATATTTTTGACAATTTTCAGTCAATCAAAAAAAGCGCTCGTCCTTGACTGGTAGAGCAATCTAAGAAACTACAGTTAAAATTTCAAGTCGATTGGTCGAACATTGTTTGAGTTTTGCTCCGTCCCGATATCAAAAACATGGTTTTGAAAAAAACGTGTTTGAAGCCAACGGTTTCAAAGACGCTACAGCTGAACAAGTTTTTTTTCCCGTAATCTAAGGGGGCATCCATTAATTACGTGAGGTGATTTTGGCGATTTTCGACCCCCCCCCCCCTCTTCCCCTGGTGAGATGTCGTGAGATTTTGCTCGACCCCCTCCCCCCTCCCCTAATCTCACGTGAGATTTTTCAAAATGCATACGTTCATGGAAAATAAATTGTAGTAGAAGTAACTGCGGTTGTAGTACCATTTACTCCACCATGTAAAGTAGTAGGGAGACTCTCCCTACGTGATAAAAATTACATGATTACTAAAATTACTAAAATTACTAAAAGTACGTGATATTTGCCGAAGCCCCCCTCTCCTCCACGTGAGATTGGGTGACATTTCGCTCGACCCCCCCCCCCCCCCCCTAAACGCCTCACGTAATTAATGGACGCCCCCTAATGCCACCTATTGGTCGAAAATAAAACTATTTTTAGTCGGTCATTTCGTTCCCACAATAGGCTTACAAGAGTTGAGAACTGCGCCTACCGGCATGAGAGATCGCCAAAGACGGTTTTCAGCGGCGGAGACTTCCTTAAAAAATAGGTCCAAAACCACTTTATAATGGTTTTTTTTCAGCTACAAAGGAATATGCATCATAATTTTTAAGGTTCCAAGGATTTCTTAAAAGTGTTTCAAACAAAACGATTTTGTGAAAATTTTACACCGATGACCTCTAAACAATTCGCGATAGTAAAATTTTACGGCTCTTCTGTAGAGGGAGACTTCTCCGATCGTTATTGCTAGAAAATTCGATCCTTGGAGAAACCTGCCGAAGATGAATTCCGGCAGAGGAAAAATGCAAAACGTATTTTTTTTTGCATAATTAGTAATAATTTAGTAATAATAAAATTTTACCACTCTTTCGCAGAGTGAGACCCGGTCGATCTCATTCGCTCGCGAATTTGGTCGGCCGCAGACAACCTGCCGAAGATAAGCCATGGCAGAGAAAAAAATGCCGATCGCAATTGTTTAAACAAAGAGCATTGTAAAATTGTTTAAGTTTCCAAGGATTTTTTTAAAGTGCTTCCAACAAAACGATTTTTCGAAAATTTTACACCGATGACCTCTAAACAATTCGCGATAGTAAAATTTTACCGCTCTTCTGTAGAGCGAGACTTCTCCGATCGTCATTGCTAGAAAATTCGATCTTTGGAGAAACCTGCCGAAGATGAATTCCGGCAGAGGAAAAATGCAAAACGTATTTTTTTTTGCATAATTAGTAATAATTTAGTAATAATAAAATTTTACCACTCTTTCACAGAGTGAGACCCGGTCGATCTCATTCGCTCGCGAATTTGGTCGGCCGCAGACAACCTGCCGAAGATAAGCCATGGCAGAGAAAAAAATGCCGATCGCAATTGTTTAAACAAAGAGCATTGTAAAATTGTTTAAGTTTCCAAGGATTTTTTTAAAGTGCTTCCAACAAAACGATTTTTCAAAAATTTTACACCGATGACCTCTAAACAATTCGCGATAGTAAAATTTTACCGCTCTTCTGTAGAGCGAGACTTCTCCGATCGTCATTGCTAGAAAATTCGATCTTTGGAGAAACCTGCCGAAGATGAATTCCGGCAGAGAGAAAACATGCTAAACGATTTTTTTTAGCGTAATTAGTAATAATTTAGTAATAATAAAATTTTACCACTCTTTCGCGGAGTGAGACCCGGTCGATCTCGTTCGCTCGCGAATTTGGTCGGCCGCAGACAGCCTGTCGAAGATAAGCCGTGGCAGAGAAAAAAATGCCGATCGCAATTGTTTAAACAAAGAGCATTGTAAAATTTTTTAAGTTTCCAAGGATTTTTTTAAAGTGCTTCCAACAAAACGATTTTTTGAAAATTTTACACCGATGACCTCTAAACAATTCGCGATAGTAAAATTTTACCGCTCTTCTGTAGAGCGAGACTTCTCCGATCGTCATTGCTAGAAAATTCGAATCTTTGGAGAAACCTGCCGAAGATGAATTCCGGCAGAGACAAAAAATGCTAAACGTATTTTTTTGCAGTAATAATAAAATTTTACCACTCTTTCGCAGAGTGAGACCCGGTCGATCTCGTTCGCTCGCGAAGTTGGTCGACCGCAGACAGCCAGCCGAAGATAAGCCATGGCAGAGAAAAAAATGCCGATCGCAATTGTTTAAACAAAAAGCATTGTAAAATTTCACAACTCTTTTGTAGAGTGAGTCTCGAGCGATCTCGGTCGAGACTCGAGATTTTAGCAGACATCGAATTCGTCGACGATGAGCGACACCGAGATGCCAAATAGTCTTTGAGCTTATTTGTTTAAATTAATTAAAAAAGAATGGGAAAATGCACCCTTCCACCATACGAGTCTCTAGCAAACCCCGTTTGCTAGAAAGTTCAACCATAAAGAAATTTCCACCGATGATCGCCGTCGACAAAAAAACGATTCGAGGGCATTTGTTTAAACAATGCGCGATCGCAAAATTTCACCGCTCTTCCGTAGAGCGAGGCTAGCGATCTTGATTGTTCGAGAAGCTGACCAGCAAAAATGCTGCTAAATATGAACCCTGGCAGAGATAAAAATGCTGAACACATTTGTTTAAATAATGAGCATTGTAAAATTTTACCACTCTTTTGTAGAGTGAGTTTCGAGCAATTTCGGTCGCTCGAAATTTTGGCAGCTATCGATATCGTTAACGATAAGCGGCATCGATGTAACAAATTGTGTTCGAGCTTATTTGTTTAAATGAATTAAAAAAGTATGGGAAAATGCCTGAGTCTTTTGGTTGTGGCCGTCGTCGAAAAAAAATCGATTCGATGGCTGCATATACAAAGTAAAATGCAACAAAGTTTCACCGCTCTCCTGCCGAGCGAGCGCATGCTTCCAATACAAGTGTACCATGGTCGCTACGCATACTTGTATGACTTGTGTGATACACACATAGATGTAAGGTGCTTGCGTACGACCGAACGGCGTGCGAGAATGTATTCGTTCTTTCTCCACGCGGTCGGCGCGGCGTAGCAAACACACACACACGCGCGCGCTCAGCGATCGCCGTCTATTTGGCTTCGACTCTTCGTCCCAGTGCGAAGCATCGAGACCGAATTCGCGATCGCTGCGCTGTCCGTCGGTAGCGACTCGTAGCTAAAAACTACGAGATCTGCGCTACCGACGTAACGAGAGGCCGCGTCGAAATTTTCTGGCGTGTGGCACATGGCCTTAAGGCCATGTGCCACATGCCACCGACCGCATCGAAATTTTGAAATGGGAATTCTCCCGAACGGATCAACCAATTGGAATGAAATTTGTTGTGTGCATGCAGGGCGCTTGCTCCGAGAGCATGATTCGCGAAATTTTCCAAAATTTCGAAAAAAAATTTGCAGTTTGTCGTTACCATGCGAAAAACTGTGAATTATTGACCATTGCATCGCATTGTCGTTAATTTGGCGCGAATCATGCTCTCGACAGTGAAAAAGCACACATTTTGAGCTTTGTTTCACCTGTTTTAATGAACAAATGGCGGAGAAAAAGCATTTTGAAATTTTTACATAAATGTAGCAAATATGTACCAACAAAGCTCAAAATATCAGGTATCGGAGCGAGCGTTCAGTTCATCCGTTTTCTCACTGGCGGCGCGCAGCTCACTTCGACTGGTTTGACCGACCGCGCTCGCCTCCTTCCGGAACAATTTATTTTTTGACAGGTCGAAAGCCGGAGCTATAACCTCGCACATTCGTTCGAATTATATTTCATACGATGTGTGTAATAGAGTGTGATGTAGAATGTGAATAGTGGAAATAGTGTTAGAGTGCAGTTTATTTTCGTCGCGCTTTGGTGAGTTTTTTTTTCTGTGAACAACGCCTCAGGACGCCGGCACACCACCGACAAGAAATCCCGACAACGAAATAATCAACGAGAAAACCGCCGCGGCCGATTACACGAAGAAGATCGAGGAACATCGATCGAGGAAAACACCAGAAGTCAAGGTACGTACGTGCTATAACCTCATAAACTCAATTTACGTACTTTGTAATTTGCCACGATCTTCCCTCGCATTGCTTTCCCGCTCGCCGATGTGTCAAATAGCCAACGGCTCCGATGCAAGAAACCCAAGTTCATTTGCTCTTCGCAGAAATACCTCGGTATTTATTTGTGAAAAAATCGCAGATCGCATATTTTTCATTTCCTGAGCAGTGTGCGACCAAAATGAGGCACGAAATTCAACACCCTTTGCCTACGAACGCTAAACTATCACGTCTCAAACACGGATGATTTGTGGACCTGTGACAATTCCTCGATAGCTTCACCCTGAGCACCATACTAATACTGGTACCGATACCGTACGCACACACGTGGTAGGTACGGTACCTGGGCTATCATGTAGGAACCAGAACTAATCTAGCGTCGAATTTACCATCTAGATGGACCATTCGATTTATCCACGGCAGCAAGTACGTACTGCCGAGGATGAGAAACTGCGTCAATCGTCGCGGCCACAATATACAGTCCCGGTGTCGCGAGGATATCACCGCTGTCTCCAATCTCTCCGAGAGTACCAGCAAGGCTGACCGCAAGGAACAATATTTTGCCATGGATCGCACCACCAATCTGTGCAAGACCTTTCACCTACGTATGTACGTTTTAAAACAAAGGGCGAGGACGCTAGAGCCTTGCATCTTCTTCAACAGAATTGAATGGTCAACGGTTGAACATGTTGAGGCAGAACAAGCATGCGCTCTTGATTTTTATAGATTTTGTTCAAATTTTAACCAGCCATTGTTCGTATGATTATGCATGTTTCAGTGAAATTTCAGAACAGTCGACTATTGAGGATTCAGAGATAATGGGTTTTAAAATTGCAACTTTTAACACTGCAGGGTCTGCATTGAAATTTAGACACAGTAATTTTCCGTAACAAATATTTGTCCTCTATAAAAAGACACAAGGCAATAACATAAGCAATATGAAATATTAATGTTTATAACGCAAATATTTCTTTTTACGTTAAAAGTTTCTAACTTTAGGAACACGATACTTATCTTTTTTCTCGACATATTGACCAATACTGTTCTACGGTGTTGCATAATGTCTTCTTATTATAGGGGACAAATATTTTTTACCGAGAGTTATTCTGATGTTACTGAACGTCTTTAGCAAAACTGAATAGTAAAGATAATCCAAACTTTTTTCACTCGTTCCCTAACTAGTTTGCTATCTAGTCATAATTTTTCCTCAAAATGAATAACCCAAAAGAATGGTACGCCGAATTATGTGACCTCATTTTCGGCCAATGCAGACCCTGCAGTGTTAAAAGTTGCTATTGAAAAATCCATTATCTCCCAATCTAAATAGTCAACTGTTCTGAATTTTCACTCAAACTTGCATGATGATATGAACAATGTCTGGTTAAAATTTGAACAAAATCGATAGAAATCAAGAGTGCACGCTCTTTTTATCATAAGGGCTTACACCACTGTAAACGTCAAAACTTGAGTGATATTTTGCGATTTTTTTTTGTAGGACAAATAAGAGACTATTAATATTCAAGGATGTTATTATTCATATCTTCGAGTGATCAAAATGAAATGTATATTAAAAAATTATGCCAAAAGGTGAGGCTGGAGCTATTCTGGAGAGGCATGTTGCATTTGAGACGCTCTGCGGCACGCAGTATAGCTGACTCAAATTCGATTTTACAAGGGGACAGTACGGCAGTCGGATTTTTGTAATTTTTCGTACTCATGGTACGTGAAGTTTAGAGCTCGAATATTAATATCCCAAAGCAGTTCGACGCCATATTCAGAAATTTTCGAGAAAATTGACTTTGAAGTTTTCGAGCGCACTCTTATCCCACAAAGATGCAACGATATTCGAACCGGGCTCGTGGCGTACCCGGTAGCGCTCGAGTCTAGTAATCGCGGGGTCGCTGGTTCGAGTCTCACTTCGAAATTTTTTTTTTTTTTTTTCATTTTTTTTTTAATTCGCATACCTCCGTCATTTAAATATCCCGATAAATTTTTGTTGTATATAATCACATATTATTATATATAATTAATATAATATATCTATATATGTTTATATATGGACAAAATCCATATATAGTTATTTATGTACAAAATTCATTATAGTTATACATAATTATATGTTTTCTCATATATGATCATATATTATTTATATATAACAATAGGTGATTATTTATAAAAAAATAAATAAATAATCCCGGGATAAAAATCATAAAATCTATGCTAATTCACATATATGTAATTATAATTGTCAATGATAAATGCAAGTCTTATTTTTGATTATCTCTTGCTTGAAATTGCGAATAGGCGACGTAAAAATATCCAGTAATAATATTTACATAAACTCCCTTGTAGATTAATAGCAATATAAATAGAAGAATAAATGTTGAAATATGTGAGTTATATTCACATATTTCAACATTTATTCTTCTATTTATCGCGCTATCATAAGAATAGCGGAGGAAAATAATTGCCAAATTTATTATTATTTTTTTTTCAAGGGTTCACGGGCTAGTTAATTTTTTTCCACGTAACTCAATGTATAGGTCAGTTGGCTTGTTGATTCAGCTTTAATTTGGTTTTTTGTCTCTCTACGTCAATTTTTTGCTGAGATATCCGACTTTAAATGAAACAAGATCCTTTTGTCTTTGATAATCAATATCTCAGCAACCAATGATTGCAACGGTAATTAAAGGGCAGCTTTGAAAACTTGAATAAATTTCCTACCAGCCCCTTTCGTTGATCTTTCAGAAAAACATTTTTTCACTCTCAACATTAATTTGAAAAAAGGACAAAAAGTGACTTTTATAGTTTGTCAGTAAATCTACTACTACTTTACAAATATTGATAGAAACACTAATGTTGCCGCGTTTTTTTTTTCAAGCGTAATGTAGCCCCAATAGCCCTGTTAATTTTCAAATTGATTCATCGAACTGTTTTTCCGGACTGATTGATCAATGTTTTACAGAACAATGAAAGGCACAAGTGTATTGTTTCTAAACATCGTGTAATCATCATCAAAATGGAAAGACCAATTTTCTTCGACTTTTTTCACAAATTTGCACTAGTCTCTTGTTAAATTTAAGAAAAAGAAATTCATAAAATTTCAATTTTTTAAAAATATTTCTTTTAACTTTGTAAAACATTTCAGGAAACAATACTGACTCATTTTTTACCCGATTCGGCCTTTGCGCACTATATTTTCACTCATGTTTAATTTCATTCATTAAAAGTTGATAACCCCAAACTGTATTCAATAGTCGATCTGAGAACATTTATGCGATTAACTCTTGATATTTTCTACGAAGGTTATTAGGGTTCCAGAAAACAGTTATTTTTTCAAACTAGGCATGAACAAAAATTGAAAAACGTTACAGTTTACAAAAACTTTAGATTAATTTATTTACCTAAACGTACAAAAAAATTACCAAAAAATATTAGTTAAAAAAATGTTAATTGGTTTTTTCTTTAAAAAAAGATCAGTTTTGGAAGAAAAATTTTTTTGTAACCCTAATAACCTTCGCAGAAAATATCGAGAATTAATTTCATACAAGTTCTCAGATCGACTAGTGAATACAGCTTGGGGGTTTCAACTTTTAATTAATGCAATTAAAGATGAGTGAAATTATGGTGCGCAAAGGTCGAATCGTGTGAAAATGAGTCAGTATTGTTTCCTGAAATGTTTGACAAATTTGAAGAAAAAAAAATTGAAATTTTTCGAATTTTTTTTCTAGACTTTAACAAGCAACTAGGTCAAAGTTGTGCAAAAAGTTGAAGAAAATTGGTTTTTTCATTCTGATGATGATTACACGATGTTTAAGAACAATACACTTCTTCCTTTGTTTTGTAAAACTTTGATGAATCGAACCGAAAAAATGGTTCGATGGATCAAATTGAAAATTTACAGGGCTATTGGGGGTACATTAGGCAGAAAAACAACCGGGCAACATTAGTCTTTCCATCAATACTTAAAGGATTGTACATTTACTATAATATATAAAGTAATAGTACAGTTACTGAAAAGCCATTAAAAAGCCATTTTTTGGTCCTTTTTCAAATTAATATTAATGGTGAAAAAATGTTTATTTTTCTGAAAAACAACGGAAGGGTCGTGTTGGAAATTTATTTAAGTTTTCAAAGCTGCCCGTGCAATCATTGGTTGCTGAGATAATGGTAATCGAAGACAAAAGGATCGTTTTACATTCAAAGTCGGATATCTCAGCAAGAAATTGTCGTAGAGAGACAAAAAAACAAATAGAAGCTGAATGAACAAGCTAACTGACCTATATATGTATTTAACTGAAATAACATTCTCGAGCGCGTGGACCCTTGAATAATAACCCAAAAAATTTGGAAATAAATTTTCTCTCGCTATTTTTTATTATTGCGCGATTACAGTAGCTCACAAATTTGTTTTGACGACAGATCTCGAAACTAGAAACTTGAAGCTTCATAATGCTTTTTCTCATCTCGATGCGACCATTTCTCACATTGATACAGCGCTTAAAAAAAACACTTTGAAAAATTGAAGAAATTGGATTGGTCGAGGGGACGAAAATTGTTCAAGTTCTGCTGCGTCCCGATTTCCAAAACGTGGTTTGGAGAAAAACGTGTGTGAAGTTAACGGTTAGGCGATAGACCTGAAGAAGTTGTGTTTCCGTAATCTAATGCCACCTTTTGGTCGAAAATAAAACTATTTTTAGTCGGTGAGTTTATCCCCATAGATAATAGGCTTACAAGAGTTGAGAATTGCGACTACCGGCACAGAGATTAATGGGGAGATGCACAACGCGGCCCTTTTCGGCGTGCCTCGTAAATGGCGCTAAATCGCGGCGGCGAGTCCGGGAGTATGATTTCGTGATCATCGCCTCTGTCGAGGTTGCAGATTCCCTTGTAGCCGCGCGAGTCCGTGATCACCGCTCAAGTTGGTATCGCAGCAGCGTGAACACGAATGGGTAGCTCGGTGGGGGAAAAGTCTCTGCCCCTCGCTCGCTCGACAGGCGAACGGAGCGAGGTTTTCCGTCCGATCGAGCTCGACATATATGTGTGGCCGTACTGCGGATTGGAATATGCATTAAATGAATTTCAAAGTGAAAAACATGTATCGAGATCATTGTTTTCTCTCGGTTGCCCGTTTATGCCGAAAATGCGGGTTAAAAAAATTAACGACGAACCGCGTTGAAAAATAAAACGCCGAAACGACCGTGAAAGGTTCAAAAAGAAATCTTGAGCCTTTGCCGCGATCATTTAGGCATTTTTTTTCAACAGTAAACATTATGGAAAAGGGTGTATCATAACTGTTTCTTTATTTGCAATGAGCGTCGTGGCTGAGTTGTAGCGTGACGGATTACGATGCTGAAGGTCCGGGTTCAATCCTCGGTGAATGAACTTCTTTTTCTTCATTTTATATTCAGAAAATTTCTACTTACTCTCGCTTTATCTATTCTCGCCTGTCTAGGCATTATTTTTTATATTTAATTCATATATGTATAACAAAAAAAAATGTTGCTACGGGCATCGAAGCCGCGCCGTCCGTACTCAGAGCTCGGACGCAGTGCAGCCAGACCGCGCGTAAAAGTTACCCCCTCTCTAGTTTCTTACGCGCCCATCACACCATCGTAGTAGCGTGTGTCCGTGAGCGAGCGATGCTCGGACATCTTCGGAAAGAGCCGAGCAAGGCGAAGCGTCCCGACCGCGCCTTCGGCTGCTACACCAATCCATGGACGCTGAGCAGCACGTTCATGTGCGGCCAAGCCGAACGAAGGCTTCGAGGGAAAAAGCAATCTGAGCACGACTCGCGCGTGCCGTCGGGTGACGTCACGCGCGAGGCTTTTAGATGATTTCAATGCTAAGTTAGTTCTTGATTCTCTGCGTTATTAATGTATACAAAAAAAATGTATTGCGCACTCAGGTCGCTTATTTTTTTAGTTTATACGTTAATTTAAACATAATAATATATCTAAATTACAACTTATTTATCTTATATAAAATTGTTTACGCTTTACTCACACCCATCCTTATGCCAAATAAATTATAATTCATAAAAGTAAGCGGAAATATATTTATATTCGTATTATTATATTAATTCTCATACTTTCATCAAGCGATAAAGCATTATCCCCAAAAACAAGCCAATCATCCATCCGGCCGCGAATTGTAAGTACCGCGTATATTCTACAAGCGATGAGATGGTCCCGTTGGTAGCGTTCCTGGCTTTCTGATTTCTTATTTTTTTCCTGGAAATTTCTCCTTTTCCTATGACCTGAGTGAACGGCTGCGGAGATATTCGGAGAAAAGTTAAAGATGAAAAGAAATGAGATTTTCGTTAAAAAACTTTTTATTATTATTATTTTTTTCGGAAATTTCTTTCTTTCCTATTACCTGAGTGAACGGCTGCGGAGATATTCGGAGAAAATTTAAAGATGAAAAAAAAATGAGATTTTCGTAAAAAAAACTTGATATTATTTTTTTTCCGGAACTTTTTCTTTTTCCTATTGAGTTTGTTTGGGTTTGTTTGGAGTTTGAGTCATACAAACACAGATTTAAACAATCTTGAACATTCACATCTCCGAAATAGAAAGACGTGAGTATCTAATATTGGTAATACCATCTATAGCAAAAAGCCAGATATCGAGGATACAAACTTCGAAAGTTTTGATCTCAGATAGGCAAACGAGCGATGGTCCATAATAGCGAACACCGAAATAGCGAACATCAAAGAAGTGGACGAGTTGCTTCCTAATTTTCTGCCGATTTTCGCTAACACGTACGAGATTCTTTTAAAGTCTTTAAGAGGGGATATACATTTACAATGATCAAAAAATCAATTTCTTTTCTTTAAGGGATAACACCATTCTAGGAATTTGGTAAAATCGTTTTCTTTTGGCTTCAAAAATACTTTGGGGTCAGAAAAACAATATGCAGTTCGTCCTGCAGCGATTTTTTTTAAGTTTGGATAAGTGTGTACAGTAGAACCTCGATTATCCGAACCTCGATCATCCGAACCCTCAATTATCCGAACGATGACTTAGTTTATCCGGAAGCTCAATTATCCGAACGTTGGCGCGAAAGATACATGGTTGCTCGCTGCCACCACCGTGAGTAACAATAAGCAACCCAACGCAACTTCTCCTTCTCAAACAGCTGCGAGACTTAGATGCTCAAAAACGCGTTGCAGCCGTTCGTCAATTAAAAATGGACGATTTTATTTTTAAAAAATATTTTAAAACGCACTCGACTTTTTTCAGGTGTTTAAAACACACACACACACACACACACACACACACACACACACACACACACACACACACACACACACACACACACACACACACACACACACACACACACACACACGGGGCGGAACATGGACGTCCAAAAATAAAATTTAGGTCCCTTGTATCCTGGGGTATCCGAATAACCCCCATGTATATCCCGCGACTTTTCATAGTTTTCGAGTTACGAATTTTCGACCTGACCAATTAAAAAATATCTAAAAAAAAAGTAGAAGACTGTCGAGATTTTTTTTGCAACTGAATCTTCATGAGTAGTACTTTTATGCATAAAATAATCAGCTTCGTAACTGTGATGAAAGTTATGAAAATGTTGGTGTAAAATGAAAAATTTATGTTCGGTAAATTATGACTTAAATTTTCAACTTTAAATTAAACATCTAAACAGGTGACTTCATGGTTCCTAATTAGGCCTTAAGAATGCGCCAGACTCTCAGCTTTCATAATCATTTTAAAAAAAAGCAGTACTTAATAGGGGTACTTTGGCTACAATTGACCTTCAAAGACAGCGAGGTGGAAAATTCTTAAAATTAGACATCTGATTTAAAAAAATTGCCCATTTTATCATTCCTAAGGATATTTAGTTTGTTACCTAACCAAAAATGACTGCAGGAAAGCTAAGATTTAAACATTTAGAGGTTTATTTTTTTTTAGTTCGATTCAAGTTTAAAGAATTTTGCGCCATCCGTTCTTGTAACGAGAACGGATCGCGTAAACGAGCTTTTACCTGATCCATGAGAACGGATCGCGCAAAATTCATTAAACTTAAATTAAATTTAAAAAAATAAACCTCCAAATGTTTCAATCTTAGCTTTCCCTGCAGTCATTTTTGGTTAGTTAACAAACTAAATAGCCTTAGGAATGATAAAATGGGCAAATTTTTTTTTTAATCAGATGGGTAATTATAAGAATTTTCCACCTCGCTGTCATTGAAGGTCAATTGTAGCCAAAGTAGCCCTATCAAGTACTACTCTTTTTAATGGTTATGAAAGCTGACAGTCTGGCGCATTCTTAGGGCCTAATTAGGAACCATGAAGTCACCTGTTTAGATGTTTAATTTAAAGTTGAAAATTTAAGTCATAATTTACCGAACGTAAATTTTTCACTTTAGACCAACATTTTCATAACTTTCATCACAGTTACGAAGCTGATTATTTTATGCATAAAAGTACTACTCATAAAGATTCAGTTGCAAAAAAAAATCTCGATAGTCTTCTACTTTTTTTAAAGATTTTTTTTCAATTGGTCAGGTCGAAAATTCTCAAAAATGCAGTAAAAAATTCATAACTCGAAAACTATGAAAAGTCGCGCGACATACGTGGGGGTTATTCGGATACCCCACGATACAAGGGACCTAAATTTTATTTTTAGACGTCAATGTTCCGGCCACCGTGTATGTATATATATATATATATATATCAACGTTAATATGTATGTCAAATTTTAATATATATTTATGTATTTTTTTTAATGTAAAAAGGTGTTGTTGATGATCTCGTCCCAAAAAACCCACGTTTCGATTATCCGAACTTTTGATTGTCCGAACTAGTCTCGGTCCCAATTGGTTCGGATAATCGAGATTCTACTGTATACGTAAGGCAGGTTTGCAGTCACAAGAGCCTCGCGGTTGAGATATGAGCGTGCGGGCTCTGAGTGTAGACGACGCGGGTTCGATCCCCCGTAGCAATGTCTTGTTTTTTTTTATTAAGCATATACGAATTAAATATCATAAATAATGCCTGAACAGGCGAGAATAGCTAAAGCGAGAGTAAGTTCGAAATTTTCTGAATATAAAATGAAGAGAAAAAAGCTGATTCACCGAGGATTGAAACCCGGACGTTCAGCATCGTAATCCGTCACGCTAACAACTCAGCCACGACGCTCATTGCAGATAAAGAAACATTTATGATACACCCTTTTCCATAATGTTTACTGTTGAAAAAAAATGCCGAAATGATCGCGGCAAAGGCTCAAGATTTCTTTTTGAACCTTTCACGGTCGTTTCGGCGTTTTATTTTTCAACGCGGTTCGTCGTTAATTTTTTTAACCCGCATTTTCGGCATAAACGGGCAACCGAGAGAAAACAATGATCTCGATACATGTTTTTCACTTTGAAATTCATTTAATGCATATTCCAATCCGCAGTACGGCCACACATATATGTCGAGCTCGATCGGACGGAAAACCTCGCTCCGTTCGCCTGTCGAGCGAGCGAGGGGCAGAGACTTTTCCCCCACCGAGCTACCCATTCGTGTTCTCGCTGCTGCGATACCAACTTGAGCGGTGATCACGGACTCGCGCGGCTACAAGGGAATCTGCAACCTCGACAGAGGCGATGATCACGAAATCATACTCCCGAACTCGCCGCCGCGATTTAGCGCCATTTACGAGGCACGCCGAAAAGGGCCGCGTTGTGCATCTCCCCACTAATCTCTGACCGGCATGGCATCGCCGAAGACGCTTTTCAGCGCCGGAGACACTCCTATAAAAATAGCTCGAAAACCACTTAAAAATTTTTTTTTCGGCTATAAACGAATATTCATCATATTTTTGGAAGTTATCAGGATTTTTTCAGTGTTTCCAAAAAAAAAGATTTTTCGAAAATTTTCCACCGGTGTCCTCCTTTAAACATATCGCGATCGTAAAATTTCACCGCTCTTCTGTAGGGCGAGACTCTTGCGATGGTCATTGCTAGAAAATTCGATCCTTGGAGGAACCTGCCGAAGATAAATCCCGGCAGAGAGAAAAAAATTCTAAACGTATTTATTTTAACAATAATTATAATATTTCACCACTCTTTCGAAAAGTGAGACTCGGTCGATCTCGTTCGCTCGCGAATTTGGTCGACCGAGGCCAACCTGCCGAAGATAAGCCATGGCAGAGAAAAAAATGGCGAACGCAATTGTTTAAACAAAGAGCATTGTAAATTTTTTTAAGTTTCCAAGGATTTTTGAAAAGTGCTTCCAACAAAACGATTTTTCGAAAATTTTACACCGATGACCTCTAAACAATTTGCGATTGTAAAATTTTACCGCTCTTCTGTAGAGCGAGACTTCTCCGATCGTCATTGCTAGAAAATTCGATCTTTGGAGAAACCTGCCGAAGTGAATTCCGGCAGAGAGAAAAAATGCTAAACGATTTTTTTTAGCATAATTAGAAATAATTTAGTAATAATGAAATGTTACCACTCTTTCGCAGAGTGAGACGCGGTCGATCTCGTTCGCTCGCGAATTTGGTCGGCCGCAGACAACCTGCCGAAGATAAGCCGTGGCAGAGAAAAAAATGCCGATCGCAATTGTTTAAACAAAGAGCATTGTAACATTTTTTAAGTTTCCAAGGATTTTTGAAAAGTGCTTCCAACAAAACGATTTTTCGAAAATTTTACACCGATGACCTCTAAACAATTTGCGATTGTAAAATTTTACCGCTCTTCTGTAGAGCGAGACTTCTCCGATCGTCATTGCTAGAAAATTCGATCGTTGGAGAAACCTGCCGAAGATGAATTCCGGCAGAGAGAAAAAATGCTAAACGATTTTTTTTTAGCATAATTAGAAATAATTTAGTAATAATAAAATGTTACCACTCTTTCGCAGAGTGAGACCCGGTCGATCTCGTTCGCTCGCGAATTTGGTCGGCCGCAGACAACCTGCCGAAGATAAGCCATGGCAGAGCAAAAAATGCCGATCGTAATTGTTTAAACAAAGAGCATTGTAGAATTTTACAACTCTTTTGTAGAGTGAGTCTCGAGCGATCTCGGTCGTGACTCGAGATATTAGCAGAGATCGAATTTGTCGACGATGAGCGACATCGAGATGCCAAATAGTCTTTGAGCTTATTTGTTTAAATTAATTAAAAAAGAATGGGAAAATGCTAGCACCCTTCCACCATACGAGTTTCTAGCAAACCCCGTTTGCTAGAAAGTTCAACCATAAAGAAATTTCCACCGATGACCGCCGTCGACAAAAAAATCGATTCGAGGGCATTTGTTTAAACAATGCGCGATCGCAAAATTTCACCGCTCTTCCATAGAGGGAGGCTAGCGATCTTGATTGTTCAAGAAGCTGACCAGCAAAAATGCTGCCAAATATGAACCCTGGCAGAGATAAAAATGCTGAACGCATTTGTTTAAATAATAAGCATTGTACAATTTTACCACTCTTTTGTAGAGTGAGTTTCGAGCAATTTCGGTCGCTCGAAATTTTGGCAGAGATCGATATCGTTAACGATAAGCGGCATCGATGTTACAAATTGTGCTCGAGCTTATTTGTTTAAATGATATAAATAAGTATGGGAAAATGCCTGACTCTTTTGGTTGTGGCCATCGTCGAAAAAAAATCGATTCGATGGCTGCATATACAAAGTAAAATGCAACAAAGTTTCACCCCGCTCTCCTGCCGAGCGAGCGCATGCTTCCAATACAAGCGTACCATAGTCGCTACGCATAGTTGTATGAATTGTGTGATACACACATAGACGTAAGGTGCTTGCGTACGACCGAACGGCGTGCGAGAATGTATTCGTTCTTTCTCCACGCGGTTGCCGCGGCGTAGCAAACACACACACACACACGCGCGCGCTCAGCGATCGCCGTCTATTTGGCTTCGACTCTTCGACTCAGTGCGAAGCATCGAGACCGAATTCGCGATCGCTGCGCTGTCCGTCGGTAGCGACTCGTAGCTAAAAACTACGAGATCTGCGCTACCGACGTAATGAGAGGCCGCGTCGAAATTTTCTGGCGTGTGGCACATGGCCTTAAGCCGCAGGGGCGCAATCCCCGTAATGTGTTCGGGCCAACCAACACGTTGACTTCGTTACATTGATTATTATTATTGTTATTGCCGTTATCATTGTCACGATTATTCCGCATTTGACGTTTAATGAAGTGACCCGCATGGCAATGATGGATCGAACAAAGTTCGAGCGCATCTTGACGGGCTACATCTACCAAGTGGCCCGAAAAAGGCCAATATCTGATTTTTTCTGGGAAACGATTGGTGGTAAAGAAACACATTTTTCAACACAACGGTACTTACATTGAGAGCTTTTGGAAAAAATCACCAAAAATGCAGAAAAACAACAAAAACATCGCCGCCGACAGATGACGACATTTTTTTTCGCGACGTTTGGCAGTGGACACTCTCCAGCTTGAGCGGTCTATCTGATATCTAAAAACCAAACGGGTTATTCAAGTTGACAATAAATACGAGTCGTTGACGATCGTCGATTTTTAAAAGAATTTTTTTAAACAACGTAGCGACGAATTGAAACTCGAGCATACAAAATCCATGAAAAAAGTCGTCATTTTTACGTAACTATGAAGAAAGGAAGACCGATTTAAAAAAAGTGGGATCGTCAACGACCTTTCAATGTTTCTCGTCGTGTCTCCTGTGAATTTGGTAACAATCCGTCAAGCGGTTCTCGAGATATCATGTCCACCGACTTTGTGTGCGGCGCTGGTATATGGCGCCCGGTCGACTGTTAGAAGCTGTACCTCATTTGATTTTACGCATATTTCAATGACATTTCCAGGAAATATAGCCAAATGGTGATACTATCGAAGAAAAATATTTTCGCAAAATGCATTTTATCACCCACCCAAATAGATGTAGCCCCATGAAGTCCGTCGATTCTTTTTTCAAAACTATGTGTCAAAAAATTCGGCCAAATGATGGATAGTTCAGAGGTTTTTTTTTTTATTAAGTTGCTGCGACATTTTTCATTCATGCTGCATTTTTCTAACTTCGAACTCCCAACATCTTTCCTCAATTTTGATCCAATCACTATCGGCTTTAACTACCCCGCTTCACTGCATCGCAATTAAGCGGAAAAAGAATAATGCTCAAAGCTATTCTTTCACGATATGTTACCAGTCAATCATCATTGTGACGTTTTAAACGTCATAACGGAATGTGAGGATTTTTTTTCAAATTTCTCATACTCCCTCGTTTGCTTCTCGAACTCTTTACCCGCCCTTCTCCAATGCAGCACTGCGGAAACCGAAGGACTGAAAACCTCGCCATTGCATAACAAAACTATGTAAATAAATAAACATTAAAATGGAAAGACAAAAAAGTAATGCCAATAGGATTGAACGGTACGAAAAAATAAATACGATGAAGTATTCATGTTCCGGGGCTATGGAACATCCGCAAAAAAATGCTCTCAGGTTCCAGCGTATACACCTGTCCAGGGACCTGTCGCTGCAATTGTGCGAGATTTTACTACTCGAATTCTATACTTATATGTATCCTTCCTGCAAATATATATATATATATATATATATATATATATATATATATATATATGTATATATATATATGTACGTGGAAAAAAACTTGTAGCGATATGATGTATAACGTGCACTAGAGATGCCTGCAACGGTAAACAATGCATTTGGTACGATTTGTACGGCCGGCCAGAGGCGACGGACTCTTTGGCTCATCCCTTTTATTCTTTTTTTTCCAATCCCTCTTTCTCTCTCTCTCTCCTTCCGTTTTTCCTGTCTCACGGTACTGTTTTTTAACAATAATTCATCACCGGACATTCCGCTTCGTTCGTTCCACTGGCGGGCTATTCGTATGCGTTTTTCCTCTCGCAATACTCCCCTCGGTACGCCCCATCTCCCTTGCCATGTCATCCTACGGTTTTGTATTTTATTCCTGTTGGAAAAAAAGAAAAATGTTTTATTACCGATCGCGCTTGCGCTCTCTCTCTCTCTCTCTCTTTCTCCCTCTCTCTCTCGCTTTTTTCTCTCGCGATGTTTTTTATTTCGCGAAATAGCACCGCCGACGCTCGCGAGTTCGTTTGAATATTATCGCGAGGCGGGATAACGGGAAATATTTATTCGGGCGTGCACACGCGGCCCGCCGACTCTTGCTATACACCCAACTTCTTTTTTTTTTCATTTGACAATTCCTCTTTCTTTATCGACTCATCGAATTACGACGACGCTCGCCGTTGACAGTTTTTTCAATGGACTCTCGAAGTTTTCCGGAACGTGCGCCATTTACGGGGATTCACTGCGTTTGCATATTTTGGGGTCACGAAAAATTGCGCATTTCTGGTTTTTTTTTAGAATCCGGTGAAACGTGGTGCTTTTCGTGCTTGAGGAAAAAATAAATAAAGTCCGGAAAGCCACTGGCACTTTATGTTATTATGTTGGAGTTTGCGTCGTTGAAATGCCATGAAAATTCATTTTTCTCTTATTGACCTAATTTTGCGCCGGGCTTACAGTGAGAAAACAATGTATTTCTATGTACCAGGATTTGTTAACTATTAACAAATGGTAAAGTTGGATGTGGCGAAATAAATATCTTCTCACAGTTAATGAATCATTCATTTGAGCCTCTTTATTGTCAGAAATAAAGATTTGGTAATATTTAAGAAATGGGTACTTTAATGGAACATACCCGTTCTTAACAGCCAATAGATATACAGTTGGTCTAACCCCATGCTCCGTATCAATATACTATAAATACTTGTTTCCTATAACTGAGGCGTTTATTTAACGCCGTCCTCTAGTTTCTCGGCTGTCTTTTTACGGCTTTTTCAATAATTTTTTACGGGCAAAGCATCGAAATAATCAATCTCATTGTTTTTGCGTAATCTTTATTAACATTTAAATAAGCTTTACAAATTTTTTGAAGTCAAAATATATAATAGAATAAACGTTATAGTGGCCGACAGGAAGACATCAAGTAAAAGAGGTGCTTGACGGTGACCAAGATTGCGGCTGTTCTGCTTATCTGAAATCAAAAAACTAAACGGCATTTTAATCTTCATATTTAAGACTAGCGATTGAACTAGAGTGAATTCTAAATTACAAAAATTGACTTTTTTATGACACTTTTGAAAATTACATTCTATTTTTTACTCATTTTTTCTTAAGGTTTTCGCTCGTACAAAAAAACTATCGAAGCAATCATGATAATCCTAGTTCAATCGCTGGCTTATAATATATTAAAGATGCTGTATAAATTTAAACAAGATCGGTGCAGTAGTTTCTGAAATATCGTGGTCACCGTTTCGAAAAATGGTGTTTCGAGAAAAACGCGTTTGAAAGTATAACTGCTCTGTATACCTGCTCCGTTCCAGGGCCGTAACTTGTGAACCACTTCGAATATCGAAAAATCCTTTGGCATACATTTTCTACACATGTTGTAGAAGTGATTTATGAAAAAAAAATCGATTTTTTCGACCCGAGAAACTACAGGACCGCCTCAATGAGATCAGTAGAAAAGTTGTCCCAGATGTAAAGGATAGTTGAGTGATCGATGTTTTTCATTCGCACAAATCAAGATTCGTGTTTAATTACCAAATGAATAATTGGACAAAGTCATTCATTGATTGTCGGCATATGAATGTGCAGTTGAATCAATGTAGCCCTATAGTGCTAGTGTGCAATTGTACAATGCAAGGAACAACCGTTGACAGTTCATTTCGATTGTTTAATAACTCTCCGAGCGTAGTTATTCCTCTAATTTCATGATCTGTATTTAGATAAAAGCAATAGAAGTGTACCGAAAGTGATTGATTCAAAACAGTTTTTTTTTAATAGAACTATATTTACACGAGTAGAAACAAAGGTTCACATTTTCACGGTGACAAACTGATATTCATTAGGTAAGTGGACACGCGATCACACACAGTCTCCAGTGTACCTCGATCGTATCTACGTCGCATCTGGGCACGAACGAGCTTGTGCGACAAAGGGCCATGGTAGCGTACAAAGTAAACGGTCTAGCCAAATGCACGATACTTATCTCAAGTACAGATTTGTTAACTATTAACAAATCATTATTTGAGACGAGTCGTCGATTTTTTAACAGTTATTTGCTAACTATTAACAGGACTATATTTGATTCAACTGAAGATTTTTTAATTATTACAGAATGAATATATACAGAATATAAATAAATACGGAATCATTAATAGTTAATAAATCCTCATTTGCGTCAAATAGAGAAGGTGTCGCGTCAACTGTGTGACTCTTGGCTCAAATGCGGCCGAGATAGTCGTTTTAAGGGGGAAGCCTGCTTTAGAGGCTTCAAAAAATCGATTTTTTCGAGGATTTTTTTGGGAAGGAAAGAAATATTCGATTGAAACGAAACTTTCAGGTTTTATTGTTATGTATTTCAACAGTCTTCTCAAATTTTTTCATTAAAATATATGTCATATTATGCCTGGTACAAGCATTTCGCCGAGGCGCCTCGAGTGTGCATGTGTCGTGCGGCGGGAAAGATGCAGGTCGCAATTTCCATCTGAAACAAAAAACCCAAAAAAAATTTTATTTTCAATAGTATAGCTTCTAGTTAAACCAAGAAAATTCAACAAAAAGTGAGAAATTCAACAATTTTTCGCAAATTTAAAAAAAATTCATTTTTTTTCGAAAAAAAATTCACTTTAGATTGTTTAAAAAGTGGGTTAATCATAACTTTCTTAAGGTTTTTTAGGTTCAACAAAAAGAGAATTTAATCCCGAATACAATGAATTTTGTCTCGTTTCGATAGGACGTTTAATTTTTTCCCTATCTTTCCCGCCAATTAGGAAAAATCGTAAAAATGAAAAACCGAGAAATCGCGCGTCAAAGTTTTCGTATATAAAAAATCGTAATTTTCTTGAACTTACCGCAATAATATGCTAATCAGCGATTCCTGGTCCATAGAGTTGCCCTTCAGACTCTTCAAAAACCCTTTGGATACGTACAATAGTTACCATGGGTACAATACATACAATAGATCGAGGGGCGGAGCGCGGGCACTCCGAGCGATCCGGCCGCTCGTATACCTGCTCGACGCTTGCTCACTATTTCTTCTGTAACTCCGAAAATAATTTGAATTTGCTTTTGAAATTTTAGGGACACATTCTTGGATAGTTTGGGAAGACATTTATGCAAAAAAAAATCGATTTTTTGAAGCCTCTAAAGCAGGCTTCCCCCTTAAATGAAGATCAGTTAATTATTGTGACATGTTTATTTGCATTCAACACAGGATAATCGCAGCAACAATACGTTAATGGCCCCAAATCTAAATCTCTACTCCTTTGAACTGTATTATCGTATCACAATTTTAACTCGTTATTCGATCAGCATAAACATCTACTCAGTTAACCCTTAGTAGTCACACTTAGCTAGAATCACGTTATAGTCATACGGGGTGCATGGGACCCAGGCTTTTTTTAATTGTTATAAATATTGAAATAATGCATTGAGCGATATGAAAAAAATAGTGATGTATAATTTGAACCTTGTTTAATACAAGAATATTGGTTAGAAATCAAAAATTAAAATTTAAATATGCAAAAAAAATTATGCATAAAGAAACGTGAAAAATGACTTTTTTTTACAAAAATTGCTATAACTCTTGTAATTATTGACCAAAAAAATGGTTTTATAATCTGGAAACAATCTACTTTGAATAGGCATAGCGGATTCTGTGGACTTTTCAAAAAGTATATTTATTTCATCCAACGCAGGTGCGAATTAGAAGGAAAGAATGAAACGCTTACGCATATAAAAAAATGTATGTTTTATTGGAAAAAAAAGTTGTATGGCATCAAAATAATTTGTCTGGGTCCCGTGGACCCAGTGTGACTATTAAGGGTTAAGAAAAATAAAAGTGATCAAATAAATCATTATTTTCAAAGAAATACTATGGCTATAAAATTTTGTCATGAGAACACGAATATTTCTTAACGACTAACAAATATTGTAACAGTTAATGAATATTTGAATAAAAGAGCCAACTGAATGTATTTTTTTATTATAAATAAAGTATTTTCACAGTGCAGGCTACACGAGACACACGAAAGTTTTTTTTTTTTAATTCTCGCTAGAGATCGAAGATTCGAATGTGTGAAAAAAGCTTTGGTTGATAAGAAAAATGGGGAAGTGAAGAATGAAAAAGAATTTTCTTTGCCTTTCAACGATGCAAACTTCAACACTACTCTTATTACTAATGCCTCGCCGGGTCCTTCCTTCTCTCTCTCTCTCTCTCTCTCTCTCTCTCTCTCTCTCTCTCTCTCTCTCTCTCTCTCTCTCTCTCTCTCTCTCTCTCCCTCCTCCCCTCCTCCTTGCCCACACAAAGGACGAGCCTCAAACTTTTGAGGAAATTAAGAACCTCATGGCGCTGATGGAGCGAGAATTGTCTTTGGAAAGCCCGTGCTCGCTCTCCGGGAGAGGTTACCTCGTCGACGAGACGGGCCAGAAAAATGTGCGTGTACGTGCGAGCGAGACGAATGCCAAAAAACCGTAAGAGAGCGAGAAAGATGTTAAATTTTGCACATATACGAAGTCATTAAAGCGAATGTTTCGAAGTAAACGAAATTGCTTGGAGAAAGCGCCAACTGCTGGCGCAACGCGCGTCTTCTCTCTCTCCCTCTCCTCACTTTTCCTCCTCAACGGGAAAAGCTCTTCCGCGTTGAGCTTGCGGGAACGAGCGAGCCGTAACGCCGATGCCACAAGCGGACTATAAATTTCCCCAGTGAGAGAAGCGCAGGACAAGCAAACGTTTTACATGTGCTTATACACATATACAGAGAGAGAGAGAGAGAGAGAGAGAGAGAGAGAGAGAGAGAGAGAGAGCCATGGAGATAGAAGAAAAGAGAGCGAGAAACAACTAGATAGTTGGAGAGTGTGACAGAGAGAAACGGCGGAAAAGTGAAAGAGAAAGATGAGTCGTCTTGCATGTGTACTCGACGGTACCGCGAGGATGGCTCTTGCGAATTCATACAAGAGAGACAAATGTGTGGAATAACGCGAGATAACGCCGGAAAAGTGAGCGGAATACATCAGTGAAAGAGCAACACGTATACAAACGTAAAACTAAAAGGGGACGAGAGCTCATTTGCATTTTCCAGAAGTCTTTATAAATGTTTACACACACCCACTCACCCACACACACACAAAATGTCCGAGCTATGCACGGATGGAAATAGATAAATTAATGCAATTTTCTCAGACGTTTGCGCTTTTAGTGCTTTCTGACGTACGCGATCATTTTCCTCCTGCAATAATTCACGAAACAAAGGAAAAACGTGTCCTCGATGCATTTAATCGCTATCTCGTTCACCAAAAAAAGTGCACGAGAGCATCGAAAAAACAAAAAACTGAATGTTTAAAAAACCACTAAATTTAAGTTGAACTGTCATCTAAAAAGTTTAAATTAAAAATGAATGTAAAAAACGAAATATTTCGAAAAAACAATTAAATCAAAATTGAACTGTCAACTAAAGAATTTGGTACTTCTTTAGATAAGTGACTTTTTGTGATAAGTGATAATGTTTTTTTAGCTATTTTCCGATTTATTGCGTTATAAATGATGATATTCAGTCGGGGGAAGCTGACAGTTTTCACTGACAATTTTTTACGAGCAAAAAATCGGTAAAAATAATTTCGAATTTTCAAAAAACCCAATATAGGCGGTGAAATGTTCAAAATTGCCCTATTTTATCCCATGTTTCCGCGAACTTCAAATCCCCATAACTTTGTATGGGGGGGGGGATGAATTTCAGCTTCCCCCAACTGAATATAATCATTTATAACTCTATAAAAGAGATAATAGGAAAAAAAAGCATTTTAGGCTCATCTTATGGAAAAGCCACTTATCTAAAGATTTACCAAGAATTTAAATTTAAAAATTAATTAAAAAAACGGAATGTATACAAAAAAACAAAGGAAAAGGCGGATGGACTTCATAAGCGAGGTAAAAGGCACAAAGGACCAAAACGTTCGGTCTTGATTCAATCTGAAATTCGCAGTCTCAACGGCGGTTGATTCCTCGGTGAAAGCTCTCGGTTGTTTTTCCAGTCCGGGATTCACTTCCACTCCACAAGAAGGATGAAGCATTTTTTTCGTGTTTTTACTGTGTAATTTCACATATATGTGTACGTGTATAACATAGAGGGGGCGTGGGGCACTCGTAAGTGCGACCCAGAAGCTCACTCGCCGATTTGACCAAGTTTACAACTTGGTCAAATCGGTATTTTCCTTGTTTGCGTTTTCCTCGTGCTCATCGCGAGTGAGAATCCGTATGTGTGTGTCGAGACGAAATGTTCTTCGACGAGAAATAGATTTTCGGCGCCAGAATTGTCCTGGCACCCAGAAACAACCCCTTAACGCGCGTATCTCTATATGTATGTGTACACGTGTACAAAGAGCTTTATAGAGTTGCCCATATCTTCGCGAAGTGAATAGTCGAACTCCACGAGCTATCGGGCGAGCTTTTTTTTCTATTTTCTCCGGATATTTTCGTCAACAAGACGATCGTAAAGTGTGTTATACGGGGGGAAGCGACGTAAGGAGAGCATCAATCGAGGATGAAATTGCACAAACTATCCTGTGCAATTCGGCGATATCAGTGGAAATTAAAATACGTTTCGACCCAATAACCTCAACGTAATTTCGGGTGACGTCGCTTGTCGAATTGTCTTGGCATCGCTGGCGACGTCATGACGGATCGTGCGCTCTTAAGGCCTTAGGTCACAGTAACGGGTATAACATCATGTGCGAATTAAACAATTTTTTTCGTATGCAAAAGTTATTCACTCGTAAAGTTAATTACACATCTATTTAGTATGAATATCAAGCAGGTAGGAAATATATATTTTTTTTCGATGTGCAAAATGGCCGACTACTCGAAACTTCTCGAAACAGCTTTTTTCCAATTGGCGTGACAAATAACTTCAACTATTTTCACTCGATTTACTTAAAATTTAAAAGTTATGTTCCTAATTGCATTTCGCAGAGCGAGAGAGCGTACGGAATTTCCGATTAATCGAAAACTTTTCATTTTATGAGCAGTTTATGAGCAGTTATAACGAAATTTTTCACTGAAAATTCATTTCTCAAGTTCAAATACCTACAACTTTTTTTTATAACAAAACAATATTTTTTAAATTCCTTACGTACTTCTCGAGGTATTCTAATGTAGATTGACGAGAATTTTTGTTTTTCGTTCGAGGTCTAAAATTGTGGATGCTATATGTCACGCCGCGGAGCGACTAAAAAAAGATAACAAAAGAAAATATTAGTAGTTGACCATTTTGTACATCGAAAAAAAAATATACATTTTCAGATAGCTTGATATTCATACTAAATAGATGTGAAATTAATTTTATGAGTGAATCACTTTTACAGACGAAAAAAAAATTAATTTCGTACATGATTTTATACCCGTTCCGATTTTCTTCTGGGAAACCGTTCGTGAAAAAAAAAACGCATTTTTTAACACAAAGGTTGAGAGTCTTGAAAATTGAGAGTCTTGAAAACAAAAATACAGAAAAATAACAAAAACATGTCCACCGGCAGATAATAAAAATGTTTTGCGACGTTTGGTGGTGGACACTCTCAAGCCTAAACGGTCCATCTGAAATCTAAAAACCAAACGGGTTATTCAATTTAACAATATATACGAGTCGTTGACGATGGTCGATTTTTTAAATCATTTTTTTTAAACAACGTGGCGGCGATTTGAATCTCGAGCACACAAAATCTATGAAAAAAGTTGTCAGTTTTACCTAACTACAAAAACATAAAGATCCATTTAAAGAAAGTGAGATCATCAATAACCTTTAAATTTTTCTCATCATATCTCCTGGAAATTTGGAAACAATCCATCAAGTGGTTCCCGAGATATCATGTCCACCGACTTTGAAAACAGTGTTTCGAGAAAAACGCGTTTAAAATTTGAAGTATGGTGCTGCTAACGCTCGCCCGGCCGACTGATAGAAGCTCATTCACTTTTAGGAATCTTTCAATGTATTTTTTAGGGTATATAGCAAAAGGTGATGCGATGGAATCGAAATATTTTTGGAAAATGCAATTCTTTGACCCACCTAGATAGATGTAGGTTAAGTTTAAGGTTCCCAATACTTTAGTTTATGATCATCATCTAAAATTCCACACTCCAATGCAGGAAGCATTGCAGAACTTTTGTATGCTTTCCAGCAACTTTTCAATTGCTTCGATCTTTTTTCCTACCGATTTTTTTTCCTGTGCTATATTTTCCTCCCCTGTCAAACTCAAACAAACCCGATTTTTCAAAACTCTTTCACGTGCTCACCCTCCATAATTTGACATCTTCCATCATTACAGAATAATAAAAAAGCTCTGAAGAAAAGCCAGCTCAATTTTTCACTAGAGACCAGATTTTAAGTAATGTCCAAATTCATTTTTAGCTATTAATATTAATCAAATTGCTCTTATGAAATTTTCATGATTGCTTCGTCGTCCATCCAACTCTTTCACGAGTACGTACGTATTTCTTGACAGGCCAGATACAAATACAGCAACTCTCGCGTAGTCTCGATTTTTAAGCTTTTCTTGTTTACCCTCGAGTCTGACTTCCGCGAGTTCTATCTCTTCAGTTATTTCGACGTCTATATAAATTTTACTCCGCTCCATCGCGAAAAAAATGGAAGAGTCGAAAAATGTGCAAAAAAAACAAGACAAATATTTACGCGGTGGAGACACTCGGTGCCAAAAGCAGAAAGATTGTGGAGAGTCTCGAAATGGGAACGGTAAACAGCGTTGAGCACTTGAAAAAGAAAGCTCGTAGTCCTGCACTCGCCAGGCCTCTTATTCTCTCTCTCTCTCTCTCTCTCTCTCTCTCTCTCTCTCTCTCTCTCCCTCTCTCTCTCGCGGTCTTTATTCATATCTATCTATCTCTTTCTCCGAGTTTTTCTCTCTTTTCTACTCGACTTTTGCAATATCGAGTGCCGACTCGGAACTTTTCTACTCCTTTAGAGAGGGGGTGAAAACGGGGGTTGAAAGAGTATTTTCACACTTGGTAACCGGACGAAAGTATATATTACTAACATACGGAAAGCATAAGAGTGGGGACATTCCGGTACCGCCTTGCCGAACCTACATATATATAGGTTCGTGTTTACGATACATTTATCGAGGATACTTGGATGCCAGAGGGCTGAAGATGATATTCCATGGTGCATGTAAGTGTCCCTTCAAACAGCGAAATGTTGCCGAATTTTTTATATCCGTATATTTATACGACAGCTGCTAAAAGCAAAACTCTTCAGCTCTGAAGGTCGTTCTTTCAGAAAGGCAGCTTTTTACCAAACATTTAAACTATTCGCACGTATTACTTACTACTGTTCGAAATATAAAATGGCATGGCAAATCGTTTCTTGTTGCTTTATGCCTAGGTGGCATGAATTCATTGAGAAACTATACACTGAATTAGAAAATGCTGTGCGAGTCAATTCTGCTATCAAGGAGCTGCCGCTGGAGTTGTGGCTGGTGGAGAAATCCCTCTAGGAGGGAGAAAAATCTTGACAGCCATGTATCTATTAGCGGTAACGGATAGTCGAGTAATTAGAGTTATCGGTGTGGCTAGGTTTAGATTATCGGCAAGTCAATCATATGTTGTGTCAATCAGACTATAATTACTCTGACAGCAAACTACGGTTAGTGTTATCATACTATCTTTTATCGTGGGCTTTTGTAGCCAACGTCGCTGTACTTTGGATGGTTGAAATGCAGCGATTTGAAAAAATATTATGTCAGTTTAAAAAAATTAATATTCAAAATCTTTTTCCGCAGTTTTAGGGTTTATTTCTCTAGTGAAGATCTTCAAGACATTTTAGTGATTTTTGTAGCCTGAATATGCCAAGAAATAAAGTTTCGAAATTAAAAAAAAGAAAATCGCCCTCGAGTTCCAACTATGCGGACTTCAACATCATTGCAGATAGCATGTACTTGTCTCTCGCAGTCTTATTCCCTCAATAGTCCTTCTCCTCTGGAAACGAAAAAGAGATGATTCTTTAGGAAGATGTAGTCACCTGCGCTAGTCATAAAAAAATAATGTTGTATACCAATGACCTTCGAACTCTGCAACGAACTTTCATTGCTATGTTTGCTCATCGACACATCAGCACGCAAAATCAATGTCTCTTTTTTTCGTAACCATATCTGTTACATCCTAGAGTGAAGAAAAAAAAACATGTTTTTCGTCCGGTGAAAAAAGAAGCTCACGTTGTTGTTGCGATCGTTGTGTTTACGAAATCACATACGATCGTAACATATTTCTCGTGTGCTCCTAAACTGACGGAAATGCTTACCGAGTGTCACCGTGA